>JAAIIK010000425.1:1681598-1734743 GCA_014706435.1 Silurus glanis
AATTTATTTATTTTTGCTGATGCAGCATTTAGTATTTATCCAGATATCCAGGACCAACATGTACTTCATCACACACAAGCAAAGTCAGTGGTGTTAGCAAGTTAGGACACTTAATATACCTTAGATCAGGGGTCACCAACTTGGTGTCACCCGCGGGCCCTTTCTAAAAACAGCTCACCATAGCGCCACTTACCAGTGAGCTGCATCTAATTTTTTTTGTTGCTATTCTTTTTTAAATCACACTTGCATTGGTATAAAGTTATATATAGTTATATACGTTTATATGTTGTGAGGTTCCCTGGTGGTCTAGTGGTTAGGACCGGGTTCGATCCCCGGTCAGGGAACCAACCCCAGCCATTAGGGTTGCACAAGCCAGTGCACTCTCAGTGCCGATCCCAAGCCCGGCTAAATGGGGAGGGTTGCGTTAGGAAGGGCATCCAGCATAAAAACGTGCTAAATCAAACATGCGGCTGGTCCGCTGTGGCGACCCCTAACGGGAGAAGCCGAAAGAAAGTTTATATACGTTTATATGTTATATTAATAAAGTTTTGCATATTGATATTTGTTTCCTACATTGTTAAATCTTTGTTGATAATTATTGTGAGAAATCATTAACATGATTAGTGTCTTTATATAGATGATGAATATCATTATTAATTATTAATAATAACATATAATTAAAGGTCAAATGACCAAATGTGTTATTTCAGAAGTGTGTATCAAACTGGTAGCCCTTCACATTAATCGGTACCCAAGAAGTAGCTCTCAGTTTCAAAAAGGTTGGCGACCCCTGCCTTAGATAGTAGATTCAACATGTAGTGTATGTGTGTAGCTCGGCTTCAGAGAGGTTCAGAATGTGCCTAATGATGCTCATTAACTGGGAAACGCTAGTTTTTAAAGCACTACAGTGATGATATTCATAATTATTCTTTATGATTTGGATAAACAAGATTCATGCCCTGTTTATTTGGTTTGCAGTTGCTGCTAAACAGGGTGAATCCGACCCTGAAAGGAAAGAGACACGGCAGAAAGTAGATGACGACAGGAAGCACGAGATTGAAGCAGCCATTGTTCGCATCATGAAGTCCCGGAAGAAGATGCAGCACAATGTGCTAGTAGCAGAGGTATGATTTTAATAAATGCTCTATAACTACTGAATAGTAACTGCTGACTAGTTTTTGCTGTGGTAGGATCAAATGCATGAAATAAATCATGAGCATTTACAGTTAAACAAATTAATTCAATACTCGTAATTTGTAACTAGTAACATTACACCTTCACATTGTTAGCTATTTTCCTACAACAACCTTGCACCAGTGTTTTAGTAGCTACTTAGCTGTTTGTTGTTTATAATAATAATGTGAACCTATATACTAATTTATTCATACAGAATAATGGCTGTTTTGTCCCTCCAGGTCACTCAGCAGTTACGTGCACGATTCCTCCCAAGTCCTGTGGTCATAAAAAAACGCATCGAGGGACTTATTGAGCGGGAATACTTGGCAAGGACGCCAGAAGACCGCAAAGTGTATACTTACGTAGCATAAATATGGCATGAATTTCAAATGAAACCTGGTGTGGATTGAACGAGAGCGTGAGAGTGTTATTTTTGGGACTTGAGCATGAACCGGGAGGTTTTTGTGTTTAGGTTGTTTCCTTAATTTTTTCTTTTTTTTTTTTTTTTTTCCATCGCTACTGGGGGAAAACTGAGAAGTTAACCTTTAACCTTCTGTACGGACTCATTTTAAAAAGTTCTTAGTGATTCACACAGAAGCCTTCCAAAGCCTCCAGGGAGCTGGATGAGATTCAGCTCGGGCTCGTAGACGAGGTGTCCGTCTCTGTGAGAGAACTGTGTTCGAGTCGGAGCCTATAAACCTGAACCCAGAACAACAGAAGTGCCCAAATAAATGAAGATTGATGACTTTCCAGCATGGGACGCCTTCCCGGAGACCAATCGAGTTACAGTGAAATATGTATACCTTCCCACATTTATTTTTGTTAGTTTGAGCTTATTTTTTCATGTTTATCATGTCGGTGTAAACGTGTTTGTGGTCTGTGGCACCATGTCTGTTGTACAGGTTTAACCCTTGCCTGCCTGCAGAAATTTTTTTAAATGGAGGCTGGGTATCAGAGAGCCATATTAGTTGCATTGGAGCATGCCTTTTCTGACAAGGGGTGAAAAAACTCAAGGTTTCTAAAAGAAATGGTTTGGTTGTGTCTTTGTTTTAACTTTTTCATATTTGGCATGGCCAAATGTAAATTAAAATATTAGCTTTTTTTTGTAGCGTCCTTCTGATGCAGTTCCATTATAGGGGGTTGGGTTTTGTGTTTAGTTTTTTTTTTGTTTGTTTTTGTTTGTTTTTTTTCTGCAGCAGAAGGATCTTCTGGAGCATTGTGTCTAAACGTGTACAAATTGTAAAATAATTGTTATTGTACTCGCTGAAGTGGACTGTACAGGGCCTTGTTTTCATCATTGTTAAATGTAGAAAAAGGAGTTAAAATAAATGGATTTGCTGCTTCGGGCCATTTTTTGCCTTCTAATGATGGCTATAAGAAATTCCAGCCAGAAGAAGCTTAGGCATTCATCTGCAGCTTATGTACAAAAATAATAAAGGGAGAAATAGTTGGGGAAGTTTTGCCATAACATCTGATGGTTATAACTGATGAGCTGGAACAGGTTGATTATTACAACTGAATTCAGTTCCAAAGCTGCTGAGGATATTAAAGACATTAGAAGCATTGGGCAACTGATGGCTGCTTCTAGTGCAACATTATATTTGACTATTATTCAAACGTGAGCTATCGTAGTAAATTAAAGTAATTCTGCCATAAGGGCATGCCATTTTTGAGTATTGCAACTGTATTCAATTCTGATCATTGAGATTTCACTAACGTTATAAATTCATTATTTAATAAAGAACATTTTACCACAAATGCACAAATTTGGTTTGGGCTAGTTTTATTCATTCATGATGTAAAGAATATTAATGAATGAGTTGAATCTAATTTGGTTTTGTTTTTACATTCGATACATTTGAATACCAATATTTACCGCTCATCAGCCATAACATCAAAACCACTAATATTGTGTAGGCACTTCTTAGAAATGAGTTTGACTGTATTTCATTGAGATCAACAACCATACAGACATTTGTAACATTGATCATACAACTTGTTTCATGGTCACACACAGTCAGCTAGCTAGCTTTTTGTGAACTTAGAACTAATAGGGAGGCTTCCATATTTATTTCAGCCACTTCGTGTGTTAATGATGTGACATCTTTCCAACCTGCAAGTTAATCCCAGGTGGTCTGTCAAAATGCTGTATGATCCATGTGACCATTTTATTGTTAATTTGATATTGAATGTCTCTGGTAAACGATCGGATCTTATATTCCGACTCAAGTTTCTTCTGTTTGGGATCTGTGTAAAAACTTTTAGACGTCACGCACTAATTGTTTTATCATTTGAAAGCATTCTTGCATAAAACTGTATAGTGGGCATTACTGTTATCAGCACTTCCTCTATTTTCTGAGGAGGTCCCATCATGAAAGATCAATCTTCAAACCTGCGTTTCTGGTCTCCATCACTGCATATAAAAAAAAAAAGGCAATGGAAGAAGAAGTGTGACTGTGACACAAGTGACGAATAACGAAAAAAAAACCTGCACAGAATAATAAATCAGAAGCAGGATCACTATAACGTATGACCGAAATGTCTATTTAAACGTGCACATGCGCACTGGATTTGTCCTTCAAGTCGAGTCCCGTTAGGAGACATCTCCTCAATCCCATCTGCTGTATTTCGGATTAATCTAATAACAGCATGGCGGCCATCTGCTCCAAAATAGATTGCATTATAATACCAAGACACTTCCTAAAGATAGTACATGGTGGACCTGTGGTGCGTTTCGGAAGCTGTTGGACAGACAGGGTTGTCTGATTAATTTTTAATGACGGGATTATTGACCCGGACGGTGGGTGGCGCTCTGAAACCGACGCCTAGCGGAGAGCAGGCAGGACCACACCGTTACTTTTTTTTTTTTTTTATCCTGGAATGGAAAGTTTGAAAGCGTTTCACTCGATGGCAAATTTATGCTACAAAGAAATGGTGAAATAATGCTGCGCAAACCATTTCTATTCCACAAAAGCGTGGAGGATGGGAACACCGACTCCGGAGCAGAAACTGCAGGGTGAGTTACCTCTCAATACAAACCGATTTTATTTTATTGTTGATATTGGTCACTTTGGATACTGAAATCGCATACTTGAATACTAAATAGTGTGCGCTGGCGCAGATATCTCACCGGATAGACACACACTGTTTAGTGCGCTAGTATGCGCTTTTTTTTGAAGCAGCCTTTGTTTGCGGTCTCCAAGCGGGCGACGGATAAACACGCAGTAACTAGCGAGTGAGCGTTCACTTTTACTCGCAGTTTTGGCATGTTGTGTCATATAACCAGTCACATTGCTGGAAAATGAAATGTCTTCGCATCCTTCAAATAACAAGCATCTTTCGAGACGTGTAAAACAAGCTGGCGTGCAATGGAATGAGAAATAAGTCACTCTTTATTGTCTCACTATGAATTCATCGAGACAATAAATAGCGGAGGATCTTGAACGCTGCACAGAAGTCATTAAAACCAGCAGTGGCATAAATGTGACTAAAAGTACAAATAACAAATATTATTCGTTAATAAGCAGCAAATGTTTAGCAACTAAAATGTTAAAGCACTTGTACTAAAATGTATTAAAGCCTAAAAAGTAAACTATATATATATATATATAATAGACAATAATAGATATAGATATATAATAGACAAAGGCAAAGACATATAGCCATTCAATATATAAATTTGTGACATTATATGACTGTGTGTGTGTGTGGATAATATATATACACACACACACACTGTCATATAATGTCAAATTTCTATATTGAATGGCTATATGTCTTTGCCACATCAATCAATATAAAAATTAATTTTGTCTATCATGGCTTCATTTTTTGATGTCTTTTGGGTATTTGTGGGAAATACTAAAATTGTATAAAGAAGTGAGGTTGAGGCTGATTTCTTTCTAGCTCAGGCGTCGACTCATCAGTGCCTTGAAAGGACGATGAGAACGTTTCGCCCAAGTACAATACACTTTACACAAAATGACTGAACGCTACACTAACTTTTTAGTTGCTTTTTGAACAAAAGAGTTTAATCTTTTTTTTTTTTTTTTTTTTTTTTTTTTTTTACTATGGATGGCATTCAGCAGAGACATGGCCAATAAATCGGTATGGATTTAAAACGCCTAAAACAATAGTGTATTACAAAATAATTTGTTTTAGTTTGCTTCTCATCCTTATAATTATGCTATTGTTGTGAAATTGACTAATCGGTTGTAAGAGTTTTGTTGTCCAAACTGGAAATAGATTGACCCTGCAATAAAATATACACCAATTCTAAAAAAGTTGGGATAAATGTTCAATCAAAATAAAAACAGAATGCAATGAGCTGCAAATCTCATAAACCAATGTTTTTCACAATAGAACCTAGAAAATATATTAACTGTTTAAACTGAGGAAATGTACAATTTTAAGAAAGGCAATTTTGCATTTGATTGCTGGAAACACACCTCAAAAAGTTGGGACATGGCCGTGTTAACCACTGTGTAGCATTCACTCTTCTTTTCACAAAAGTCTAGACTATACAGCTGTATATGTCTGGGAACTGAGGAGACTAGTTGCTGGAGTTTTAGGAGAGGAATGTTGTCCCATTCTCGTCTGACACAGGATTCTTGCTGCTCAACAGTCCTGGGTCTTCTTTGTCGTATATTTTGTTTTATGATGCGGTGATATGGTGAAATGTCTAGACTACAGGCATGTCAGTTCAGCACCTGGACTCTTCTATTACAAAGCCATGCTGTTGCAATACACACACAGCATAACAATTAGAATCAGATTTATTTTTGTTGAAAGATCATAGGTTTCATGTACAAGGAATTTGTCATGGTGTGTTGGTGCTATAAAAATATGAACAACTATAAAAACTATGAAAATAAAATAAAGTAATAAATAAATAAATAATAATTATAATAATAATAATAAAGGATATAAAGACATTAACTATACAATTTGTGTAGGTTTAGCACTGTCTTGCTGAAATTTGTGAGGCCTTCCCTGAAAAAAAGACATTTTTCAGAATGGAAGCATTTGTTGCTTTAAAACCTGTATACCTATACCAGTATATACCTTTCAGAATTGATTTAGCATCCAGATGTACAAGCTTCCCATTCCACTAATGCACCCCATATCATCAGAACATTTTAAACTGAGTGTTGATAAAGCAGCTGGTCCCTCTCCTCTTTAGTCTGGAGAATGTGTTGCCCATTGTTTCCAAAAAGAAGTACACATTTAGATTTTTTTTCTGACCACAGAACAGTTTTTTTTTATTTTGGCTCATTTTATTTTAAATGAGCTTTAAAGTGCATTTGTAGATGTAAATAGACAATATTTTCAGGTGTTTCAGAGCCCATGCAATGATTTTCATTACAGAATCATCCCTGTTTAAATTCCATTTTCACCCTTGTCTCCTAGTGTACAGCTTTTTGGAATCTTTTGATTATATTTTCTACTGTAGGTGATAAGACATTCAAAATGTTTGCAATTTGATGTTTAGGAAAATTATTATTCTGAAAATCTTCCACAATTTGTGCATACAGTTTTTCACAGATTGGTGAACCTCTGCCATCTCTACTTCTGAGAGAGTCTGTCTATTTAAGAGACTTTTTTTTTTTTTTACCCAGTCAAGTTTCTATCCTGTTGCTAATTAATCAATTTATCTGTTTCTTTTTAGTAACAATAACTTTTCCAGCCTTTTGATGCCTCTGCCCACCTTTTTTGAGATGTGTTGCGGCCATCAAATAAAAAATACTTTATTTTGTCTTTAAAATAATACCTCTGTTTAAACATTTGATATGTTTTCTATGTTCTATTGTGATAAATTGAGTATCATTGCATTCTTTTTTTTCTACACTTTTTTCTAATTGGTGTTGTACAATAGGATTTTTATATACTAAATTAATATTTTAAAGAAAATCCTTCCTTTTAGTCCTTCCATCTAATGTGATGACCAGCTGTCAGTGCTTGAGAAGCAGCATCAATAACATCTTTCTTTAATATAACTCTTCTAGTGACTACAGTACCAAATTTCTACATTTGACCTTTTTCATTAACTACAGTGCCTTGCGAAAGTATTCGGCCCCCCTTAAACTTTGCGACCTTTTGCCACATTTCAGGCTTCAAACATAAAGATATAAAACTGTAATTTTTTGTGAAGAATCAACAACAAGTGGGACACAATCATGAAGTGGAACGAAATTTATTGGATATTTCAAACTTTTTTAACAAATAAAAAACTAACTAATACTTTGTAGCGCCACCTTTTGCTGCGATTACAGCTGTAAGTCGCTTGGGGTATGTCTCTATCAGTTTTGCACATCGAGAGACTGAAATCTTTGCCCATTCCTCCTTGCAAAACAGCTCGAGCTCAGTGAGGTTGGATGGAGAGCATTTGTGAACAGCAGTTTTCAGTTCTTTCCACAGATTCTCGATTGGATTCAGGTCTGGACTTTGACTTGGCCATTCTAACACCTGGATATGTTTATTTGTGAACCATTCCATTGTAGATTTTGCTTTATGTTTTGGATCATTGTCTTGTTGGAAGACAAATCTCCGTCCCAGTCTCAGGTCTTTTGCAGACTCCATCAGGTTTTCTTCCAGAATGGTCCTGTATTTGGCTCCATCCATCTTCCCATCAATTTTAACCATCTTCCCTGTCCCTGCTGAAGAAAAGCAGGCCCAAACCATGATTCTGCCACCACCATGTTTGACAGTGGGGATGGTGTGTTCAGGGTGATGAGCTGTGTTGCTTTTACGCCAAACATAACGTTTTGCATTGTTGCCAAAAAGTTCGATTTTGGTTTCATCTGACCAGAGCACCTTCTTCCACATGTTTGGTGTGTCTCCCAGGTGGCTTGTGGCAAACTTTAAACGACACTTTTTATGGATATCTTTAAGTAATGGCTTTCTTCTTGCCACTCTTCCATAAAGGCCAGATTTGTGCAGTATACGACTGATTGTTGTCCTATGGACAGAGTCTCCCACCTCAGCTGTAGATCTCTGCAGTTCATCCAGAGTGATCATGGGCCTCTTGGCTGCATCTCTGATCAGTCTTCTCCTTGTATGAGCTGAAAGTTTAGAGGGACGGCCAGGTCTTGGTAGATTTGCAGTGGTCTGATACTCCTTCCATTTCAATATTATCGCTTGCACAGTGCTCCTTGGGATGTTTAAAGCTTGGGAAATCTTTTTGTATCCAAATCCGGCTTTAAACTTCTCCACAACAGTATCTCGGACCTGCCTGGTGTGTTCCTTGTTCTTCATGATGCTCTCTGCGCTTTAAACGGACCTCTGAGATTATCACAGTGCAGGTGCATTTATACGGAGACTTGATTACACACAGGTGGATTCTATTTATCATCATTAGTCATTTAGGTCAACATTGGATCATTCAGAGATCCTCATTGAACTTCTGGAGAGAGTTTGCTGCACTGAAAGTAAAGGGGCTGAATAATTTTGCACGCCCAATTTTTCAGTTTTTTATTTGTTAAAAAAGTTTGAGATATCCAATAAATTTCGTTCCACATCATGATTGTGTCCCACTTGTTGTTGATTCTTCACAAAAAATTATAGTTTTATATCTTTATGTTTGAAGCCTAAAATGTGGCAAAAGGTCGCAAAGTTCAAGGGGGCCGAATACTTTCTCAAGGCACTGTATATTTTACTACAGCTTGCAAACTCTCCACATCATCTAAACATATTAATCTGACTTGTTTTTTCTTTTAGATCTGACTGCAGCAAAATGTCTTGTAGTAGCAGTAAGTACAATAGTCATGCATACTATAATACTGCATTACATATTTCAGATCTTTAAAGTTCTATTGTTTCCTTAATTTATCTTTTGTTGGCATCTGGATGTTTCTGCTTCTGCATGTTGATAGCTGCATGGCATGCCAGAGTCAGGATTCTGATTCTTCTTCTTCTTCTTCTTCTTCTTCTTCTTATTATTATTATTATAAAAATCCCTTTAGCACTTTACATGATCCATCATTCTCTGTGTTTGCTTCTTTTTGACCTTTATGATTACTCAGCTTAATGCGAAGACTTGGTTAGGAGCCTTGTCTTTTTGTATTTTTATACAGTAACCATTTTTTAAACCGGTTTTTATGCCACAAACACTTAAGCCTCTGCTTTCCCACCCAGTTGACCTCATGACTCCTCGTGATCCCCTGCCAGTCGCTATGCACCTGCTGGCCAACCCGGGTGATTCTCTCCTCCTCCAGCATACACTGGATCGCTTGCTTGAATGGGTCTGTCCAGGTTTGCGCCTCTTCCACGTGTCTGAACGCGCCTGCCCGGTACGCGAGTACACCCGTGCTCACGTGTGCCCGTCAACCAGCTACCCATCTCTGGCTGTCATCTTTTTCCTGCACGAGTCCTACGGTGAAGAACGCATCCTCCGTGTCCTTGACTTCCTCCAGCGCCCACCCTGGCAGTACCACCACACTGAGAATGGCCATGCCAGCTCGGATGCCATGCTGCGACCATACCTGCTGCCTGGGCGGGACTTTTACAGTCTTGGCCCTGGTATGCCAGTGTGGGCAGTGCGTCCAGTACATTGTGGAGGTGAAGTGCTGCGTGTGACCCTGCACAGTGGGCACGAGAATTTTGAGGATGCTGTGAGACTTTACGAGACGGTCCTACACATGAGAGCTGAGGAACAGAAAGCTGGGTTTTGCTGGTTTACCTTACTGAAAGAGAGGACTTTCAGCGTGCAGTTAGCGCTCAAGCAGTTGGCGCCCGGTGTGCGGGTTGAGACGTGCCACTCTGCTGTACTGCAGTTCAGAGTGGGTGAGATTGGCCAGCTCGTGCCCTTGCTGCCCAACCAGTGCTCACCTATCAGCGTCACCCGCTGGCAGACAGAGGACCTGGATGGTAGCAAGATCCTCTTTCAGGTAAGTGATGGAAATGTCATATTATAGAATAAATGTTTTTCGTAATGCTTACCCTGACTGCTCATATTTAAACAAGGTTTTTAAAAAGGTTTTTGAATGCCTAGTCAGAATGAACTGGTCTACGCTGTGTGATTCATTATCCATGCCAGAGTACTTATTGTACCACTGAATATCGTATTACCATGCTTCAGCTGTGTGAACTGAACCAGTTGTAAACATAAATGATCATTCCTCAGCTTTTAGCATAAAACTACTACTTCTACTCTGAAACATCCAGCACTTCCAAGTTGTTTTAGCAAACACCAAATAATCACCTTGAAAATCTTAACAGACAAGAGGAGTAACCTGATCAGTCTTTCGTCTGAAATGTAAATTGTATAAGCTGGGATACATGGAACAAGGTTTTCCCTGTGAAACTGTGTTGGTTTTTGGTCTTGGGACAAGCTGCCAAAAAAGCAATTCTAAGAGGCTCAGGAGGCACAAAAGGCTGAATGCTATGAAACATAATTAACAGCCAGGCTAGTCAATCTGTATGGTAAAAGCTCCCGTTGCCTTCCTTTGATTCGGTCTCATGGTCAAAGCATTCCCCAATGGAAAAGAAATGTGTGTGCTGGAAACGAATCTAGACCACCATAGGAACTGAAACGGCACCAAGCTTGGAAAAAAAATGCATGAAAGTACATTTCAAGATGGATAACTACCACAAACCTCAATGACCTGGACGATATTCTCTTATTGAGTTTTTGCTCCAGGCATTCGTAGCCTGATTTACTAAACGCACATGTAAAAAACAATAGTCTTCGAATGCAAGTCTCGTAAAACTTGTCATTGCAAATAATGATATTTTTGATACTGAGTTGTAATTAAACAATTTGATTTCGTGAACAATTTGACCAACATAATGCTGTCATAGTCACACATTTCATATTCAGGTAAACTATTTTTTAGTTCAGTAGACAAACTTAACGTTAATTACAGCAGTTCAGCAAGCCGTGCTTTATTTCTGGGTTACATGCCAATTGAACGTCTTGTCGCGTGAACTGCCACACATCGTCGCACACAAATCTCTCAGTCGGTTAACCTTTTTTTTGATCAAATCTACAGTTTGTTGTGTTTCTAGAATTGGAAAAAATGTGTATAATTTAGCCAAAAGACAATTAGCTAGACTGCTTTTTCTAGTTTCATTTTGTTTTATTTTAATGGCCATAAATTAGCTCGGTCTTCATCTAGAACATCTGCTCAGCTCTATTTGTTTTCTTCAATCTCAAATCACTAGACATATATACAGGTAGTCGTCGACTTACGACCACGATTGGTTCCGACAGACCGGTCGTAACACGTACAGGACTGCCTGTAGTATTTTATCATAATTTTCTTTCATTATTGTTATACTGTATGTATCATTTTCTTTGTTCATTTTATGCCATTTGTATCATCTCTACACCATTTTGTTTCTTACTGTCGTACGCCGCGGCTAGCGATTGTGGTCGTAACTGCATAGGTCGTAAGTCGACGACTGCCTGTAATTAAAACGAGTGAATATGGTTTAGCAAGGAGAAGAGAAAATGTTTCACTGCAATTGCATTTCAGCTTGCAGACAGTAGAGGGTGCTACAAATTACAAACTGCTTTTTTTAATATGTACATTTATTTAGCTTTTATTTTACAGGCAGGTTGATGGATTTCCCAAAAAATGACTAGGTGTGCAAAACTCCACCACCAACTGTTACAGACGCAAAAGATAATGAAATATGCACATTTTTTTTACAGGTTAAAGGAGTAACACAGCCCCAGAGGCTTTTCACATCGGCTTTTCCCCTAAGCTGTCCCGCTCTTCCTAATAGATTGCTGTTGAGGTGCCCAGTTCCTATCTCAGCCTCTCCGGGCACCAGGCTGTGCCAGCTTAAAGAGCGTCCACTGGGCAGCACTGCTGGAACACACAAATTGGCAGGAGGTGCCACAGAGAGCTTTGGTTCCAGCAGTGCTTGTAGTACTACTCCTGGCAGCTCCTGCTACTCATCCCAGTGCAGCAGTCCTGCCTTACTGTCCATCAATCTCTTTGAGCCATCCACTTCTTCTGTGGCCCACTTCATGCCACAAGAGGAAGAAGAAAAGGAGCCAGAGACAAACGTAGACACAGGCTGTGCTGTCATTGTACAAAGACCTGCTCTAGACACACTGGCAAGAGATTTAAGACACTGCCTGCCAGAAGTACAGAGGACGTGGGGCGGCTCGGAAGGAGAGAGTCTCTCGGATCCCTTGGCTCCACAGAGCCTCATCCAAGAGCAAGAACCAGTGGACGAGTTCTTCATCTGATTGAATAGTTCGTGAACTAGAGCTCTACCAACCTGATACTGAGTCTACTGAGTATCAGTATTATGGCTTGAATTGCTGGATCCACATTAATACAGATCTTCATTATGTCTTGAGCATGTTATTATACCTGACACAGATCATGCACAGGAAACTTGTTTTGGAGCATGTCCCCATCACCGGTGATGTTTTGCATAACTCTTAGAGTTAAGGTGATTAGTGTGAAGACATCATTTAAAATGAAATGAAAATTAAATTAAAATGAATAAAAAAGACTCAACTGCCTATAATCATAGGTTATTAAACTGCAAAGGGAGATCACTGCATACAGAATGCAATCATGCTTCAAGTGTTATCAGCTGTTCCAAGTCAAGATCTTCACACATCGAGTTTGCTGAGTCTTTTATTGCTTCCTTATACAGGGTCAGAATTGAGGGGAACATTGCATCTACCCTTATCAAGAACTTCTTTTTTTTTTTACTGTTCAAGAGCTCCAAACTCTCCTGACTGAGGAATAGATTTATAAATACAGTATGAGGATAATGTATGGAAAGGTCAAAAAAGGGTTGCCAATTGTCTCAATTGAATGTCAGGGCTTTTCTTATGAATTACAGCACTGGCCATCACATTTCCATCAATTTAAAGGCAAGTAGTGCAGATCATGCATCTGTATTACTACAAAACCTGTGAGCCCTTAGTTTAATTGAAGGTAGGAGAGTCTAATGGTTTGGAGAGTCTAATGGTTTGGAGTCCCATCCCAGGTTGACAGTTTCTCTGCCTAAAGGCACCTTTCAGAACAACTTAATTTCTTCGAGCAGGCAAACCAACAAATTGTTTTTTTTTTACCAGAGAGTATCCAGAATCTTTTTCTTTTAAACACAGTATTCTCAAAATATATTTACCTCAGAATAACAAAAAATTTGTCTCTAAAACATGTAGACAAGCTTATGGTGTAACCGTTCACAGGAATGGATCAAACCTCATGCGGCATCATGAGATGTGACTGTACAATGTGACAGGAAATTATTACCATAAAGTTGATTATTTTCCTTATAACCACACACACAGCAAAGTGTTTTATTACTTCTTTGTAACAGACATTTGCCAACAATATAGCATAATTCAATCATTAAAAAAAATACCTTTATTGCATAACGACATGTCCTTCACTCACTTGAGAGAGGATCTGGCTACCATCCAGGACCTTTGTCTTCTAATGGGTGCCTGTTTAAAATAATATATCAGTTTTGACTATCAAAGAATGATGTCGTATTCTTTATCCAGTTACTGACACATGTGGATTACTTGCAGAACATCCATGAACCTGTTACTGCTATTAATTAAGGCTATATACAGGTCAAGACCTCACAAGCCTTTAGTTAAAACCCTTATCATTAAATTACTTACTTTTTTGTCAGATAAAAGGAACCAGATCAAAACACTTCTTTTAGAAATGTTTCATTGTTGAATAAGTAGCATGATACACTATATGGACATAAAGTATTGGGACACCTGACTTTCCCAGCCATGTGTGAATCTTCCCCAAACTGTTACCAAAAAACTGGAGACACAGCATTGAATTTTCCCATCACTTGAACAATGAGACTGTTCCAGGTTAAAAATGCTCCTGTGCACAAAGCCTGCTTCATGAAGCTAGAATTTACATGGTTTGGAGTGAAAGATCTTGAGTGGCCTGCTTTAGAGCCTTGACCTCAACGCTATTGAACACCTTTGGGATGAATTGGAACTAGGGCTGCAACTGATGATTATTTTTTTTGATGAATCTTATATTTTTTTGTTTGTTTTAATTAGATGTTTTGCTTATTATAACTATATAAAACCCTAATTCATGCTATTTATGTATAAAAGCGTACTTATAAAATGCCAAAGCCACATAGTGAGTTTAACGATTCATTTAGACGCGTTAAAGTTTACAGTAGCTGCTTGTTGAAAAGTGCGTGTGGGATTTCTCCTTTGAACAAATTCACCCATGCCGGGTTGTTTCTTTATGTTAAAAAAAAAAAAAGAAGAAAAAGCGTTTGAGTATGAACGGTGAAGCAATTCGTGTAAATCAACATTTGTATTGTATTTTGCAGATGGCAAGTTGACAACCATGCTTAATAATCAATATAAAATATAATACAATGTTGTTTTGACAATTTTTGTTCAGTTGTGAAGATATCAGCATCATGAATATATAATACATTTAAATTTGTTTAATAATTAAATTATATATGCATAAATTAAATAAAGAAACATTAACAAGCATTTAAACATAGTAAAGCCACAGTAAATTAAGATGTATTTATACGTATATATAAATTAACTGTTGTAGTAGACAAATGCGATAAAAAGAGAATGGAACTGAGAAAGGCAGCAAGCTAACAGACTTGATTTAAAAAAAAAATAAAAAAAAGGAAAAAATATGCATTGGTATTCAAATGCATAATTATTTGCTGAAAACCACAACAGTGACTAAAAAAATGGGATCGTTTACCGCTGTTATTTGCTGCTTTTAGATTTATTGTTTGTTCGCACCATTTTAATTGAATCCATCACTACGTCACGAGCGAATCACGACAAACACAGATCCAGTGCGACTTTCCAGAAGTTACCAAAAATACCAGTTTACACAATAGCACTTCATTAAACTGTACCATTTTCAAATGGTGAGGATTATACAGGTTTTGCTCACCGTGCTGATGTTTCAACTTCATCCATGACACCAGTGTGTTTTCTTGACGTACACTTTTTTTCCTGCTGCCGGTTGACCTGTATTCTGCACCATTTCTCAAGCGGGTGTGTTACTTTACCCGTTACTTGAGCAGCCCAACTAATCGATAACGGTATTCGGAGACAACGAATTTCATTATAGATTTTTTTATCGATTTGTTGTTGGAGCCCTAATTAGAACACTGACTGGACCCCAGGACTCCTCACCCTACATTAGTACATAATTTGCTAATGCCTTTGTGGACGAATCAAATCTAGTGGAACATCTTCCCAGAAGAGTGGAGATTATTATAACAGCAAATGGGAAGTAAATGTGGAATATGCACATATGACTCTGGTGTTCACAAACGTCTTAGTCCATATAGTGTATATTAAAAAATCTGTTTGTTATTAGATGTGGTGCATCCCGGTAAAACAATCGTTAGAACAGAGTAATCATGTATTAGAGCAAGTGTATTAATATAACTCTGCAATTGGCCTTGCTTTTGCCAGCTATTGTCAGAGCTGCTAAATAGAAATTGAATGAACACCTTTTGGCCAATTATATTTGACAACACAGGTGTTACTTTATGATGTATTTAAAATAATCTGAAAAAGTATTGAATTTTTTTCTTCAATGTGTGAAATGTTTCCGTTGTTGTGTTACTTTACTCTATTGCATTAACGCACCCGTGTTGTACTGGCACCGATCTGAACTTTGTTTTCTTTAAATCAGGAATTTCTATTTTGCAACCTGCCTAATATTGTGTTGGTCCCCCTTTTGCTGGCAAAACAGTCCTGACCCTTCAAGCATTAACTACTTCAGCAGTTTGAGCTACAGGAGCTCGTCTGTTGGATCAGACCACACGGCCCAGCCTTCCCTCCCCACATGCATCAACGAGCCTCGGCCACCCGTGACCTGTCACCGGTTCACCACTGTTACTTCTTTGGACCACTTTTGATAGATACTGACCACTGCAGACGGAACATCCCACAAGAGCTGCAGTTTTGGAGATGCTCTGACCCAGTCATCTAGCCTTCACAAATTGGCCCTTATCAAACTCACTCGAATCCTTATGCTTGACAATTTTTCCTGCTTCTAACACATCAGCTTTGAGGACAAAATGTGTACTTGCTGCCTTATATATATCCCACCCACTAAAAGGTAATGAAGATCTAAATCAGTGTTATTCACTTTATTGGTCATAATGTTATAATGTCACCTGGTTTTTGTATTTATTTACTATTTTCTTTTTTAGCAACACTCAAAAAAACCTTTTTAACTTGTTCACACATTAATATACTGTATAACATGCCAACTATTATCACTACTACAAATAATGCCACTTATGATGATGATGGTGATGATATTTTTTATACAAGTGTCCAAATTTTAATAACAGAACCCACAGAATTTGGCTCCAAATTGGTTTTGAAATACTTCTGGTCTCTGAAACACCTATATGCTGTAGACAAGCTTGTGTGATCACCATTTCTGCTTTTTTTGAGCATACACAATGAGTCCTGGCACTACATTATGGAATGAAAACCACATGGCATGCTGTTTAGGAAAAGTAATGATCAGAGATGTGACGCAGCCCAACACAAAAGGAATATATCACTTTTAAGTGGCAAGGTGGAAGCTCAGAGGTTAAAACATTGGACTTTGGCTCGGAAGGTCACAAGTTCAAAGCTGCCACTGCTGAGCAATGCCCTTAATGCCCTGCCAAATGGCATAAATTTAGACGTATAAGTTGGTTATTTTCTGATAACAGAATTGAACTAGAACCCACAGACCTTGGATTTGAATTATTAAATTTGAACTTTATCGAATTTAGTCCTACAAGCAATCTACATTCTGGTTTTAAAAAAGTTTTTTTTTTCTCAAGGTGGGGAGCAGTTGAAATAAACGTCAATTGACTTGATCTCCAGCAGGGGGCAGTGTTTTACAATTTACCTCACCAGGCTTCTTATTACTGGTTTAGTGGGTGAGGGCTAATATTTGGTGGAAGTGATGAAATATTTAATTGTTAATACTCACTTTCCAAGTTTAAATTTTTGTGATATGATACAAAGAAAGATTTTGCAGAACTTTACTGGCAAAACGTACCTCACTAAGTAGTACATAACATTTATTTGTCGCTATTTAACACAATAAGCACTTTATTAATATTAACATGATCCACTTTGTCACGGAATAAATGCTGAACAAAATATGTGTTGAAAACCTGTGTACACTGTTCATCTGTCATCTGTTCATATGCTTATTTTAGTTCTAAAAAAAAAAAATTATGCTTATTACAATGTTCGACATAGACACACAACACATTTGCAGGTTAAATTCTTAAACTCAAATCACATTTGCACGCTGTACCAACGTCATCATGTTCTATACATTTGTTTTAGACTTATACCACAAATTTATACAGTACAGTCCAAAGCCCACCTTTTTCCTGTCATACAACACCATCCAATTAGCACCAGACAGAAAAAAACAATCACATGTCAGAGTAAAAAGACCTTTTCTGTTGAATTGCACGTCGCTCCCCTCCATTCTTAGAGAAAATATTTTACTTGATTATCTGGTCACAGCACATCATTTGAGGAAGTTCTATGACAGCCAGTCCATGCCAGCTTCTTTGTCCATTGTCCGCTTCCAGTGACACGTAATTTCCTTGGATCGAACCTCCAGTACTGCTGTTCCCGGAAAAAATAAAGCTTTCCATCGGCTCTCGTCACGGCGCCGTTAGCCCCTCGTGGCACTCCCTTCCAGTCAGCAAGGCCTCGAGGATAGTATGGCTCTGAGCGTAGTGTCTCCAGGTTTAACACAAAGTACCGTGAGCCTTTAAACACCACCATGTGCCCCAGAGGAGCATAGAAGAACGCACAGTCTGGGTGTCGCGGCATGTCACATTCGCTGCTCTTCTTGGGGAAGCCGAGGTCCAAAACAGTGCCTGAATATCGCCATATGTGTTTGCCTACCATTTAAAGAGGAGGTAAATGCACATTTTGAGCTTGTATATTCATATTCCAGACTGTAAATTCAGCCACATTAGTAGTAAGGCAAACTTTATCCATAAATATATATATATAAAAAAACAAGCTATTTATCTTTATTCCTTACTCCTATTATTAAGAACCCACCATTGAAAAAGTAAAATTTGCCATCCAGTGGAGAGAAGGCAGCAGCCTCGATGGCAAATGGAAGCTGAGGCCAGCGTCGCTTCAGAGGAAGTGGATCGCTTCTGTTACTCTCGGATGTCACTGTCCAGAACAGACCACCTCTAAAAACCAGCACTGTGCCGTTCCCATCTTTAAATAGAACAAATAAAACTTGTTAGCACTGACCAGGAGAACAGGACATGGGGTCCAAGGGGCAGAAAGGCCAAGGGGTCCTATGAGATTCTCGATGAGGATAAATCTGAAGTAAATAATCAGGGAACACACAACAAGGGATTTAGTACATGAGCCAATGAGCATGAAGTCACAGAATATGGAATAAATGTAGAAATATTAGTAAATATTTGTCCCACACTGATTTTGACACAAACATGACAAGATTAAAATAACGATCTCATAACTGTCATTAATTTAAGTGTTCAATGGCTCACCCTCAAAACATATACACCGATTAGCATAACATTATATCATTATAACATTATGACTGGTGAAGTGAATAACACTGATTATCTTTTCATCATGGCAGCTGTTAGTGAGGTGGGATATATTAGGCAGCAAGTGAACATTTCGTCCTAAAGGTTGATGTGTTTGAAACAGGAAAATTGAACGAGCGTAAGGAATTGAGCGAGATCGATAAGGGCTAATTTGTGATGTCTAGACGACTGGATCAGAGCATCTCCAAAACTGCAGCTCTTGTGGGATGTTCCCGGTCTGCAGTGGTCAGTATCTATCAAAAGTGGTACAAGGAAGCAACAGTGGTGAACCAGCGACAGGGTCATGGGCGGCCGAGGCTCATTGATGCACATGGGGAGCGAAGGCTGAATACAACAGCCGAGCTCCTGTAGCTCAAATTGCTGAAGAAGTTAATGCAATTAATGCTCGATGGGTCATGGCAGCTTTGGCAGCAAAAGGAGGACCAACACAATATTAGGCAAGCGGTCATAATGTTATGCCTGATCAGTGTACATATGTTTCTATACTGAAAAGCTTATTATTCTGAGCTTTCTTTTATATAATTTCTTTGAATTCTGTTTCCTTTTAATCACTTTATTCTGACCATAATTGTTAACTTTAAGATTTGTATATGTAAAAAATTGTAATATTTTAGTATCCTCTGGTTGCCTTACCCATTGTTATTGCATCAAATGTGTTCCTGCAGTAGTGGGGCAGACTTATATCTCCCATAGGCTCCTCAGATAATTCCCAATCTTGCATTGCCCAGCTGAGATCTTGGCTTGGGATCTGGACCACTGCACCTGCAGATGGCTTCCCTACACACATTTTGTAAAATGCAAAGAAAAAAAAAATTTGGCCTAAAAATGTAGTTTTATTCAAAAATACACTTTTAGCACAACAAAGGCGGTAAACACTTTTGGAAAGCAGCGATTGAGGCACGCCAAAATATCATTCTGACCAACGACTATTTCACCTGGAAGTGGACGAGGACCTTCTCAAGTTTTCTTCTGTTTTTTTTTTTTTTTTTTTTTTTTCACCATTCTCTTTTTCGTTTACTCAACAAGGATCTGAATTTCCATCCAGATTACAGTACAAGCGACATAAAAAAATCAATTGTTGTAAGTGCTATAAAAAATACAAGAAATAAACAGAATACGCTAGCTATATAAAACATGTATTGAATACAGCGGGGAAAATGCCAGAAACCCCAACACAAAGCTTTCTCTGATAAGACTCAGGATGGCCGCACACTCATTTTGTTTGCAAAAAGCTGAGCAAACATTTGCGCTAACCACAGATAATATCTCCATCCCCAAAGGGCATTTTGGAGGAGTAGCTGAAGATATAGAGAGTGGAGCTCCTCAGCAGGAGACTGTATGTCTCGTGTTTGGTTCTGGGTGGTTGAGCTCTGGATATGTGTGCGGTCCATTGGATATAATTCACTAACCAAAATGATTAGAGGTTTCTTAAAAGAGCCACACAGACGAAGGTTCGGTGCATTCGCCTGAAGAACATTTAGAGTAGTTATTGTATATGCAATACAATGTACGTACATACAACGGAACTGTAATCCAATACGACATGCTGTTGAATAACCTGAAATTAAGATTCTGCATTGTCCAATGGTTAATTTCCTGCAAATGCAACTTTTATACTAACATCAGATAGTTGTATAGGAGCCATGCCATATAAAGTGACGTAAAAAAAAGTGTTGATGATGTGAAGTTTTCTATGAAGGGACATTTCATATTTTTGGAAGGAGTCTCCATATTCAGCTCTACAGCTTTAGAGGAAAATCAGTATTTATGTTTTCTGACACTGGAAAGTCTTTAGGAAGTGGAAAATGTGTGGAATGTTGGAGGCCAATGTTTTATTTTCCAAGAACTGGATGCCTCGTCACGTTTTATGTCTTGCTTATTATAGATTTGGAGCTTTTGATTTGCCGCTGCAGAAGCACTGACCATGCATTGGCGATTATAATACGCTCTGTTAGACACAATTGTTTTATTTTGCCGTGATATTTTGTGTAATTACACGATATCAGCGTCCATATACTTTGTTTATTCAAGAGAGTGCAGTTCAGCTTCTATGCCACTATGTGCATATTTTGCAGATTGTAAGGGTTTGTGTGTGAGAAAATACAATATCAGTCTCTTTTTGTTTACCGTTCATAAGGGTTCAAACTGATTCAGCGGTGTATGTGAAGAAGCGGTGTAATTTGTGCTCATGTGGAGTCAGGTTGTTGTTAAGATTGCTAGCCTGGGGACCCAAAAAAAAAGAATGAGGCCCCAAGCATGCAGCGAGCTCAAACAAGCCACGAGCATCGCAAGCATGAATAAAAAGAAGTTAGTTTAGGGTCTGGCATTTCATTTTTTTCTACTCAAACCTCATGTTAAATTTTATGCGTTTTATGCCTTGGAGCAACTCTGCCAGTCAAAATACTGCACGATATCACATTCAAGGATGTTAATGTCCCTGTGACTTATCACACGCATCCTTTAGTTGTAGAATTACAAAAAAAAAAAAAAAACAGGCCAAAACTCTCATTCCAACCTCCCATGTTGCTTCCTGTGTACCTACTGCATAAGTGCTACATTTCAAATATCTAACATTCCCATTCAACAATTTAAGCCCAGACATCTCTTAAAATGAATCTTCTTTATCAAAGTGCCATTGCTTTGTATGATCTGATAGCATCTGCTCTCCCAAAAGCACACTGAAACATCTCTGACTGTGTCATAATAAAACCTGTCCTTGTCTGAGTGCATGTGGAGAGATAAAGTGTTTCCAGTAAGCCCGACTGCCATAGACAAGCCTGAAAAATCTGATGCACCAGCAGACTAAAGAGTGCAGCTAAAGAAACCTGCATTCCTTCCTGAGTGCTTCAGGACTGACAGGTGGACAAGCAGCAGTGCATGTGGAAACCTGCCTGATAGACACTTACTGACTTTACAATATAATATACTTAGCTTCTGCTGTTTTTTTTTTAAATTCCAGGGACAATTTTTGTGTTGCATGAGTATAAATCTGTTTACATTTGTGTATCCATTGTTCCAGGTGATACCACATGCAATATTGGGGTCAAAATCAGTGACAGAAGGAATATGGGGTAATAAAAAGAAATTTCTAGAAACTTAGAGTACTTAAAATGTATTGCATTCAATTTTTGGATATCATACCAAGTATAGTCCTGAAATCATTCTGTCCTCTCTATGTTCATGTGGGTTTCTTCTGGGTTCTCCAAAACATGCTGGTCAGTAGATTAGCAATGCAGAATTGCCTCCAGGCGTGAAAAAGTGTTAATGTGTGAGTTTGCCCTGTGATGGACTGGCTAATATATTCCAGTCTTGTGGTTGGTATTCCCAGGATCAGATCAAGATCCATGCTAATCCTAAAGCACTTATGAATAAATTGCTTGTCAGAAACACGAGTTATTTCAGTGCTTTAAATGAATGAGACATATTCACATGCTATGGTTTCTGGAATCATTCTAAGATGGGCAAAATGGTACCCTCTGTTGCTAGATAAATCCACTCCATTCGAGAGTGTAACATTTCTGTTACAATCAAATAAAATGATTATTTGCTGTTAGAAACAAGTTAATGTTAAACGTATTGCTTAGATTTTTAGTAAAACAAGTAGAGCCATTGTATAGAGCAAGGTTAATAATCTCCAATTAAAGGCAAAACTTTATTTTTATTCTTTTAACAGTAGATTATAATATGAATGTTCAATAAGACAGTTAAATAAAAAGAATGAATTTGAGGCTGTGAAATTAATTTGTTATGCTCTGTAGAATATTTAAACAACTAACTGCGAAAATAGGAAATGGAAGAGAAAATACATCGATCATATGACAAATATTTGACTATTGGGAAGAAAAAAACCTTAAATAATAAATTATCCAGGACATCAAATATCGCATAAGCTTGAGTAATTAAATATAGCAATATTGTGCAAGCAAATTGTGTATATTTATTTTACCATATAATTGTTGCACAGCTGTAATGTCATCCCAGCTGAGCAGCAGACTTCGGCCAAGCTTCTTATAGTAGGGTGACATGAGGGCGTGGCGGACTGGTGAGTGCTCTAATCCCAATGTGTGGCCAATTTCATGAGCAGAGACCAGGAAAAGGTTATGACCTTTGTGGCTGCTCAGAGTCCAACGCTCAGCTTTATCAAAGTGAGCCTCACCCCGGCATGGGAAAAAAGCATGCGCTAACGCACCCCCTGAGGAAAAACAATATGAAAATGACTGTGAGAGAAGGTGACATCATTATTAACTAGCATTTAATGAAACAAAGACCAGATAAATAAATTTTTACAGGAAGTGAGCATGATTATTGGATTGATGCAGCTAGACTGTTTTCTTTTAAATTTGTTAATTGTCATACTGACAGGCCACAATGTTTCTGGGAGAAATTCCTTTGGACAGATGAAATGAAACTGGAGCGTTTTTGGCAAGGACCATCAGCTGTTTGTTTACTGATGCAAAAATTGAGCTTTCAAAAAAAAAAAGGAAACAGATATTGAGCATGAAACATGGAGGAGGCTTGATTATGTTTTGGGGCTGCTTTGCTGCATCTGGCATGAGGAGCCTTGAATGTGTGCAGGGTACAGTGTTATCTAAAGACTATCAAGCCACTCTTGAGCAAAACGTACAGAAAATTTTGTCTCAGCTAATGGGTCCTACAATTGAATAATATGGATAAAAATTAAACACTAGACTATTCTAGCTTTCTGTAAGTCCTGATCTGAAACCTATAAATGCAGTCTGGAAAAGGCACCCTTCAAACTGGAGCAGTTTGCTCATAAAAAAGTTGGCCAAAATAGCTGTTGACAGGTAAACAAGTCACTAAAATTAAGGCCCCATTTATTGTCCATGCCATTTTCAATTTTAATATTATGAAAAAATTCTGTGAAATCAAAAGCAGTTCGATTTTTATTAAATATGGAATAAACAATAATGGACACCAATTACTTCTTTCTGTTTCAAGTTATTTCAAACAAAATTACAGGTTCATGTTTTCCGTGAAGGCTTACCAACAATTGTGTATTGTCGTACGTTTGTAGACTATAATATTTGGATTATTTCTAGGCAAAAATCTAGCTTTATCAGTGATAAATGTAAACGTAATTTGATATGCATCTTACCTGGACCATCAAATGCATTGCTAGTGCCATCGTTATGCTCTCCTTCGTAGAAAGCCAGCCGGATGTCTGTCTGGCCCTCATTTAATTCGTGGAAAACCAATCCTGAAACGTTGCTCCAGAGCTGAAAAGCCATTCGCACAGCCAGCCGTACGGGACCCTGGGAGAGATGGCGTGGCCAGTTCACTATCTGGTATGTCAGGTGCTGCTTGTACCATTTCCCACCTACAAAACAAAGGATATTTCAAGACTCTAAGACCTGCAGTCTCTTTAGTCACTAATAATAGCTTGAAGTAATTCTCATGATATCCAGAAAGACTTCTGTTTCTCCCTTATTCAAAAACCTTTCGTAGGATCTTTTAGTATGGAACTTTTTAAGGGTGTTGAAAATGTACATGCCAGATGTGCTGGTTTGTTTTATAATAATAACAGCTGGATATCATCAGGCACTGACATGAATATGAACCAACATAGCATGCCTTTGCTACATTCCTGGTGTATTACAAATCCCTAAAGTGACAGGTTGGATTTAAAGATTTAACTGTTTATCTCAGAACAAACACAGGGATTAGAGCTTTAATTCACTAGTGAACCTCTGAGCTTATCACAACTTTCAGGAAGTCTCAATATATCTGGGAATAACTATTATAATCAGAATCAGAATCAGGTTTATTGGCTAAGTTTGTTGACACACAAGAATTTGGTTCCAGCTGTTTGTGATGTTGAACATGAAATTTTATTAGTAATACTTCATACTTGCACATTTGATTGAATTCACTGATGGATGCAATATATCGTATTACTACTAACTTACAGCAATGTGTCTCACTGATCTCAATTTGAACACATGGTCATGTGGTTTTAATTCTGTGATTGGTACTGAGGAATTCTCTAGTAAAGCATTCAATGGTTTATATGAATGTATTTGATCTGTTCCATTTCTATAGTAACAACTTACATAAAAGAGGTTTGGGTTCTCTGTATAATCTAAATTTAATCATAAAAGTGTACTTTTATTTTTATTATAGAAAAATTCTAACTGATATTATGAAGCTTTCCATTAGGAGATAGATATATAACATATTAGGAGAAAGTCTCCAGTGTTATTTCTGAGGGAATGTTTTCCAACATGTGAATGCATAACGACAGGGAGCTTTGTGTTCATATTTATTAACTGAGATTATTTTTTGTCAAACTTTAAGAAAACATGAATGAATGACTGTTTACTGCTGCTATTATGTAAATGGATAAAATCTTTTTTTGTTGTTGCTGCATATGCACATTTATTTGAGGGGGCAGGATGGGGGGCTGGTCAAGAGTCCTGCTTGAGTTATACTGTAGAATTTTATCTAGTGAAATAAGATGCATAAACAACATAGAAATATCATTATTTCTTATTCATTTTGGGGTGAAAATGCTGCTCCACCATTTATTATTTTCCTATAACAACAAAACCTGCTTTTTGTTACTTATGCTGTTTGCCTTAGTTACATTACAACATTATTTATGTATCATTTACATATTTCCTGGGATCCTCTAAATAATAGTACACAACAACATCTTGGCTATGTAAACCAAAAACAGCGTCTCACGAAGATCTGTAAACAATTTGCTTAACATACACCAGAGGTTACGTGACTCGAATGTAATTACATGCTTCCTAGGCATCAAAAGCACACACTGGTCAGAGGTATAGTTTGTGTCCTTGCAAAGTTTGGCCTGGGTCAACGGCTTATTTACATTGCTTAGACGATATGGTGTGTTGTGTACACAACCAAGAATATACACAACATAATTACAAAAAAAAACCCCACTAGAATTATTTTGGGTGGCCTTTAACCTGCTGTGAGGAGCACTGAGAAGAAATCAAAATGAGCATACAGTTTAACTGAGGCCAAATAACACTATTAGAGCTCAGTCATCACATTGAAAGTAATGATCTCAAATTGTGCCAATGAGAAGTCCCACAAGGGAAATGTAATTTTGTTTTTTAAAATGAAAGTCATTGAAGAAAAACCAGAAAAAATCAACAGCAGAAATTAATGGTGATCTAAGAACTTTTTGAAGCCATAAACGTATTTGAAGTTTATGCAGAACTTTTTTATTTTAGTTTTTATTAATTAATAGACTAGTTTTCTGCAAGGATCAGGTTGGTTAAGGAGCCATTTGAACACACATTGTAAAATCCAGAAAATGAATAGATAGAGATACATATGTAGTGAGAAAATCTGGTCCCTCATGGTTCAAGTTTGGTCTATAAGAAAACTAAAACATAAACAATGGTATTAGAAGGCAGTGTTAATAAAGAGAGTCCAAATCTAATGAGTTATCAAAGTCAAGACCCTAAACTGCTATTCATTTTTTTCTTAAACTTCATAGTGATTTTATTTTTAGGACAACTTGGGCTACAAAAAACACACTTGAATACACAGTTCAAAAGGTGTTCTCCAATGGTTCCTTTCCTAATGGTTCCTTGGACATAAATTCTTAGGTTCCTAACAGGCTTCTACTCGAAAGCCCTTCATGATAAACGGTGTAGCCTCAATCAATGGTGAGTTTTAATCATGTAATATGTCCAAGCCTGGAACAATGAATACTAAATTGCTGCTATGGTAACACACATTGTGAGATCACTGGGATTTAAAGCCAAAGGAATGCATGTAGTGTTGACCTTCATTAAATCTGCCTGTAAACATCCCACATCTGCCATGTTGCAAGCAGGTGTACACATACAAAGAAGAGTGTGATACAAAACGAAATACAATCTGTTTCTCTGTGTGGGTCTCTGTGTTGTTGTTTTTTTTTTTTTTTTTATAAAAATAAATATTTTATCCTTCAGACACTGTTAATACTGAGTATAGGAACTATCATGGGCCCAATGTAAACCTATTTAATATTTAATTTAAATAAAGGGTTCTCATGGAACAGTTTGATTGAAATCTAACTATTTAGACTAATACACAAAAGAGAGAGAGAGAGAGAGAGAGAGAGAGAGAGAGAGAGAGAGAGAGAGTAATAAAAATCACTCCAGGACTTCCCTCCTGGAAGCAATTACAGCAAAAATGCTTGCAATGATGGTGTGTGTTAATCTTAGGATCTCAAGGTTTTTTCTAATGTCCATAGAGGATTTCTCTGCACCTTGGTTTTTAGGGGTCGGGGACTATATTCCTTTCAAGCTACTAATGTGCCAACCTTTATTAAAAAGCACTATATAAGTAGAAAACTAGAAATCAAATGTGCACTGTAACACACATTCGAAATAAACCAGTATCTGAGGGCAGACCATTCTGGAATGGATATATATTTGTCTTTGCATCTATCTCCATATGTAATCTAGCATTTTAAAATAAGTTTACCGGCAACATAAAAAAAGAGAAATTTAAATTAGTAAACCTCGTCAAAGACTTGCAATCAGCATGTGAGGAAATGACACTTCATTAGATTTTTTGTTGTAGTAGTTAAACTGGCTGGTTATTCGACATTATTTTTGCATGGAAGAAAAATGTAGAATGCTTCAAAAGTAATTGAAACGTTTCCTGCACTATTGTAGAACTGTATGTTGTTTTTTTTTAAGGAGTGTCAAAGTATGTTCTAAAATACAAATAAAATAAATAAAAACATTTATAAAATATTATAGTAATAGTAGTAGTAATAATTATTATCATCATTATCAACGACATCATTTACATCCAGTTCCCAGAATTCAGCCATATTTAAAAATTCTAAATTCAAACATTGAAACATATACAACAAGCCCATATTCAAAATTTCAAAAGTGAAATCGTAAATGGGGAAATGGAAGTATTTTTTTTTTTATAAACCATCATTAGAATGGTTATTCTTTACTTCTCTTCCTGAAGTCTGTAACCATCACTAGATGTTCTTTGGTTAGTCTAAGTCAGGGGTCACGCTAAGTCATGGTGCCCGTATCAATACACCTAATATTTAATTTTAAACATATTTTTTGGACTAGAGGATGTGAGAAAAAAATAGACGCCAATTTGCACACACACACACACACACACACACACACACACACACACACACACACATACACACACACACACACACTTGTTTCAGACAAGGACGGTGGGAATGTTAGTATTGTAAACATGAACATGAGTCCGGTTTGAATTCCCACAGCAATTATTTGATAAAGCAAGATGTGTTTGTCACTTCCTGCTTCCTCACTCTCACTTCACTCTGTTAGGACAGTATTTGGCATAGCAACGAGACCATCTTGTTATAAGTTTTATTTAAACATTCACAGAGATTATTTAACTTTTTCTTGCATAAGATCAAACAAACCACAAAGTTTGGTCTTTTGCATTAGGTACTACTCTTTAGAAATCTTCAGCATTAAACTTTTAAGATACTTGTGCTTTGGGTTTTAGACGCTTTCATACGGAATTTTTTTTCCGCAGTTATTTCTCTGCATTAGGAATTAAAAGACACTGTTCCTATCAGTAAAGCATTCAACACCTGCCTCACGTAAGGTGACGATTTACTTACTTTATCCTCACTGGACAATATTTCCCAGAGTTTGAGCTAGCTGATTTAAAAAAAAACAGCTTGTGTAAAGTGAATGTTTCTAATAGATTCGATTCGATTCAACTTTATTGTCATTACGCATGTACAAGTACAAGGCAACGAAATGCAAAAACACCATTAAATAAACATGTTAGAGTTTCTGTTTTATGTAGACATTGTAAAATAGATATACAGCTTTGAAAAAAGGGAATACAAATATTATCCAAGATTGTGTCATTTTCCTTGAAATAAATACATTTATAAATATTTTATCTGTATAAAATTTGCTCGTTTGCTCCCAATCTGTGTGAAATCTGCTAGTTAAAGTAAAAACAGACAGTTTGCATCAGGAACTGACACAAAACTTAATTGTGCTGGTGCTACATTCCTGGTGTATTACAAATCCCCAGAGTGACACAACGGAAGAAGTTTGAAATGAGCACACAAACAGACGTGTCTGGCTTTCCACTGAAATGCGGAATTTCCGTTCCGGAGTGTTCGTTCTTATCATTTCCAACATGCTCTCCAGTGTCTTTTACACCAAATGCCACCTTTAACATAGAACATGCTGATTATTTGGAGTTTCAGGAGTTTATAAACCCTAGTTGTGGTCATTTAAGTTGTGGTAAAGTGGTTAAGGTTAGTGAAGTGGTTAAGGTTAGTGTATGTGTGTGTGTGTGTGTGCAGGTGTGGGAGTGTTGTCCTCCTCGCTGAACGTCTGCACAAGGAGCACAGGTAGCAATTACTCCTCCCCATGATGTTAGTTGTCAGAATTTACAAAAAAGGCACACCCTGGCCTGGAAGCATTGCATTTTCTTTATCCATAAACATGCAACACACATTACATATATTGTCTATAAGACCATTCAGGTTGAAATGAACATTAAACTTTCTTTCGGCTTCTCCCGTTAGGGGTGACCATCCGCATGTTTGATTTGGCACATGTTTTTACGCTGGATGCCCTTCCTAACGCAAAATATAATACAGGATTTCAATTCTATCCATAAATCGTAAGACCAAATAACAGAAAGCACTAATAAATTAGTTCATATGTAATATCTACCAAAGGTCACACTGTTTACTGTCTTTTAGTGGAGCTTTATTCTATTGAATATTTAAGTTGCAAAAACTGAATCTTGCAGATGTAGGTTACTGTAAAACGCTACTGTGAACTTAGACGTTAAAAAAATCCATTTCATCACTGTCCAACTGCGAAAACTGGAAAGAAGCGAGCTTAACTAACCCCAAAAACAAACTAATTCCTAACCTCCCAAATGGTGAGCAATGATTTTCACTTTGTTACTGTACTTAAATACATTTTTTCAAGTATATGTACTTTATCAAAGTATTTTTATATTTTTGGAAACCTTAATTCACTGCATTTCAATGTCCGATATCTTTTTACTCCACTACGTTTCAGAAAAACACGTTTCCTTGCTACTCGAAAAGCATTCAATTAGAAGCTGTCACGAGACCACTAGCGCAACCCCACGGTTCTGGTGAGAGTTTGTGTTGAGTAAGGGTTTTCTCACTGTGTGTCTGTAACAATAGCTAACTTTTACATTAAGAAGGTATTATGTGCAGAACATTGCACACTGATAGAAGTATTTACATAAATTATTCAAATATACTTCTCATAGACCAATGCTTTTACTTTAATACATTTAAAAAGGGGGACTGTTACAGGAATGGTGTATTTTATCCATCAATGATGAACCCATTGACCACATTGAAGCAACCAATGATCACACATATGACAAACTTTTGTTTTTATGTTGAGAATATAATTATTTGTACACATAACATTGGATTTCTTAATTTTACTGTTGCACAAGCAATACAGTTGTATTGGTAAAATACATTGTAAGCTATTATTATATTAAGTATTCATTTTTGGTAGATTATTGTCACATCATGTATATAGATTTCTATAGATGTGGCTCTATGGATGTGGATTAGTTTTATCTCAAAGTCTGGATTGCCACATTAATAAAGTCATTATGTCTTACCTGGTCACTCTATTGTAGCAGGTCTTGCTAAAACCTTAAACATTTACACGCACCCTTAGACTATATTTGAATGTAGAATAGTGCTGAAAATGAAAACAAATTGCTCACGTTTTGTATTGCCCTTAATACAAGTTGCTTCTGGCTAACACATTTTCTGTACTTTGATTATTTTAAGATGCAAAACCTGCACCCGTACTGACCTGGTCGAGTGTAGCGCTTTTTGCGAAGGTGCTGTTGGCTTTGCCCTGTGAAAACAGAGTTAACTCTGCGTTTCCAGGCTTCATTGCTACCTCTGTCTTTCACCCCACAGCGTGGTGATGCCATCTTCAGCAATGTGTTACTATCCAGTCTGCCAGTGACAGGCAGATGGGACAACCACTGAAACTGCCTAAATTGGGACAGAATGAAAAATGGTCAACAACACGTGCAATCATTGAACTAGTATCATGGAAAATGCTTTTGTAATACACTTGCGTGAGCAATCAGGAAAGTGCAATACAGTCACCCATCGATAATTCGCGGGTTCTCATTTGGAACCTAACTAACGGCAAGTTACGGATTATCTTCAAATGCGCGGGAATCTGCAGCGGGACCGAATGTTCAAGAACATTATGAATAACATTTTAAACTATGTTTTCACTAACAAATTCCAAAATCTTTTTAAAACACATTATAGAATGTGACATAATATATAAAGTGACATAATGTCTAGATGAATTCACTAAGGTACCATAGGGGCTGTGGGAGTGCGTCCAAAATTCATGGATTTTCTGAACTTGCGGGGGGGTCTTTGTAAGTTTCCCGGGAGACCACTGTAATCGTTTTATTTAAGCTATTTTTTTTCCAAAAATGGTAAGAGACCACATTACAGAATAGCACATGAACTACAGTATTTTTTAAAACATCGTGGTTTTTTTTTTTGTTTTGTTTTTTGCTGCACTAAAAGTTTTGAGTAACAAATATTGTTTGTAAATTGGCATCTAAATTAGAGCGTATTGCTTGGATGGCAACATTGTGCATTGACTTTACCATACTGTGATATGTCATAGTAAATAAACCCAGAAATTAGTTTCCAGACGTTAAATCATTTGCATAAATTTGGGAAATGATGTCATTACCTGACAGCTGATGTGACTTTGTCTGCACTGTGTGTGTGATCCTTCTGATGAAGGTAGCCATACTTCTCAAGAAAACCCTAAGAAAAAAATGTACAGTAAATGTTTTAACCCACGTTCCAATTTTTCACCCAATGCTAAACTAAATTGGTCATTTAGAGCTTAGATCTTACATCAGATAGTGTACTTTTATGAGACAAAATATAAAATGTAACTTCTTGGATTTTTCCAGTGTCCCGATAATGCAGGTTTTCATATTAGCTATCAGCAGCCAGTATTCATAAAATTAAATTTTTTTTAAAGATTAACGCCACTACCATTTGTTTTAATTATGATGCCTTACAGACACGGCAAAAATCTCTACTATCTCAGAATAGCAAAGTTAATAAAAATGTTTAAAAGCAACAGACACGCTTTTATAAATAAATAATGAAGGGTTTGGTATCTAACACAATAGCAGGTCTGTTCGGCTTACCAGTTTTTCCAACCCAAAGATTTCAAAGCAGGCTGGGGTTTCAAGGTGTGTTGTTCAAGCTATTTTGAAAAATCACAAAGAAACAGGGACCGTAGCCACAGTGGTTGGCAAAGGAAACTTAATGTAGCAGATGAAAGACAGATCATGCTTCAACATCGGATGATATCCAGTACAAACAAATGGGACCCCAGTACACCCATCTACTGTCCAGTGAAGTCTGGCCCCGAAGTGTTTCCATGAAAGGATGGCAGCCAGAAGGCAATATCGCCGATGTGGAAACAAGTCTAAGGGATTCAAATATGCGTGAAAACATAGTAACTATGGTGCAGAAAAATGGCAGCAGGTGCTCTCGACTGATGAGTCAAAATCTAAAATATTTGGCTGTAGCTAAGAACAAGTTGTTTGCCAAAGGGCTGGAGTATTGTACAATAATAAGTGTCTGCAGGCATAAAGCACGGTTGAGGTTAATTTGTGTGTAGGAAATTTGGTCATCATTAATGGTGTCCTCAATGCTGAGAAATACAGGCAGATACTTTTCCATCATGCAATACCATTATGGAGGCATCTAAATGGCCCCAAGTGTATTCTACAGAAAGACTACAACCACAAAAATAATGCCAATGTCATTAAGAACTATTTTTAGCATAGAGTCTTGGAAGTAATAGTTTTGGCCTCCACAGAGTACGGTTCTCAGCATCACTGAGTCTGTATGGGATTACATGAGGAGTCATAAGGCTTTGAGGCAGCCTACATCCATAGAAGATCTGTGGTTAGCTCTCCAAAATGTTTAGAACAACCTACCTGTCAAGTCCTTTCAAAAACTGTGCCTAGATGTGCAAGTGTACCTAGAAAGATTGATGCTGTTTTGCAGGCAAAGTGTGTTCTCACCTAATATTGATTTGATTTGGATTTTCTCTTGAATTTCTCTTCCATTCATTTAACTTTTTAATAAGAAGAAACCTTGAGTGGAACCAGACTCAAAAAGGGAACCCATCCTCATTTGGGTGACATCAAGAGTGTGATTATAGTCTTTAAAACAATACAAAACACCGGAGAGTGAGAACCAACATGAGCACTGGAATGTAAGATTGTGAGTAATGTCCTTTCTACAGTCTTATACAGTCAGTTGAGGTTATAGAACCAGGAGCTACTGGTATCTATATACTGGTACACATAGCCTAACTTTACTTTAACTGACCATCTGCACAAAAATACAACAGCTGTAATCCAGAAACTTCTATCCACTTCTATCAATATGTAAATCTGGCTGATAAATTGGATGTTTATCTACTGATTTGTCATGTTGAGTATTGTTTTTTTTTTTGAGGGTTCTTTAAATATTGTTGTACACTTTTAGTACACTTTTAAAAAAGGAAGCCGCCATGAAAAGCTTCTACTATGAGCTCTTTATGATAAAGGAACACTCTATTGTAGGGTTCTCTCTAGAGTAACACTACAGACTACAGGCTCTAATAACCATTAGATGATGTTTGTTCCTTCATGTGTACTGACAAGGATACTCCAAACACAAAACTAGATTATTTAATTATATAGCTAGCAGATAAAGGTTAAGGCAGGATATATTGTAAAATGTATGCAAACACCTGATCATCAAAGCATTGCAATTTCCAGTGAAGGGCCATTGGTTTTGAAATTTATGTTCAACAAAGCACACATAGGTGTGATGGTCAGGTGTCCACAAACTTTTACCCATATAATGTTTTTTTTTCTAGGATATAAACCTTTGTGTAAACCCTTGTGATCAATAGAACCTTAACTTGCTATTGTATTTCATTAAACTTAAAACACAAAATGAAACTGGCATTAGTTCTGAGCTATAGTAAAATTGCTCACTAGCTGCTAAAATGTAAATTCCCTTTTTATAGAACTATACACCAACACCCACATAACAATTTAGCTACCAGTCAGGGTGCCAGTCATTGTCCTAGCACTTCAGTGCAGGGATGAGATTCCTTCTGCAGCTGGAACAGCCTCTTGTCTACAGAACTATTTTAAGGTCATTTTGTTTGTTTGTTTGTATTTTACTTTTTTCAGTTAAATATTCGACCATCCAAGCACTGGTTTCAATTAGCATTGGTCTTAGTTTCTGGTCCTTCAGGTAATGACTCAATCGTGCCGTCTTAATTTGCCCAGACAAATGATTTGGGGGAAATCCCAAGCACGGGTTGGCATACAATGAAATACCAGGTTGGCATAAATCAAATACAGCTCATCATAGCCATTCAATGTGATGCATAAGGTGTAGTGACACTAGAAAAACTGAGGATTAAAGAAGGGCTACAAAAATGAAATACAGAAAAGTTTTTAACAAAAACCTCACTGATGCGTCCTGTCCAATTTGACATAGCTTGATTGAATTATTCCTTTTTTCCAGGAATAATAATAACTGCACACAAAAGAAGCCTTAAATTAGATTGGAGTAAATCTGTGACACTTTTCTCTGAGTGTTTCACTCATCCACAAAACCTCCCAGCTGTTAGCTGTTGTTCGATAGGGAGAACTAGCTATTGAAAGAAAGTTGTCATTGGTCTAATTGAGGAGGTCTAAAGAAAAAAGTAAGACAACAACAAATGTATTTAACCAAAATAGTGAATAATGCAATTCACTGCCCAAGCAAATGAAATTTTTGTTTGTATTTCGCCAAAAATTAAATTCACCCAATTGCATTCTGGGGAAAAATGTCAAACTCCATACAGACAGTTGATGACATGGTTTTAGCATGAATACATTTATATATTGATGAGGGCTTCGATAAGATGTTACTAAATATATAATCCAATCTGGAAATCCCGAATGGTGAGCATCCTGGTCTAGAAATTACAGTTTGTTTTTAATGAATTGCTGTCAGTTTTATTATTTTTTTTAATGAATGTCCTTCCCCAACCATCTAATTATACAATATAGCATTTTACCTGATGTAACACACGCAACGCTGCATTCCTCCAGAGTTTGAGTTTGTTGTTCATACTAAGCCTCTGCACATTCTTTTTGCATTCAACAAGTACTCTCTACCATTTCAATGGGCTATAGAAAGTTGAGAGACATTTATTTGACTGGGAAGAAAATCAAGGTTGCCAAACATACATTCTGACACAGATATGCAAAAAAAAAAAAAAAAAAAAAAAAAAAAAAAAAAAAAAAGCTGTCTGTATGGCATACTCCATACAGCTCTCTCTCTGTATCGAAAAAAAAGAATTTAGCTAAATGACAGGAAAATCCAGCACTTAAAACCTGTAACGTGTAGTAACACATATTAGTCTGTCAATGACAATTTCCTTTTTTATGCCTTAAACTTACCATACAAACTCTATATATATATATATATATATATAACCCAGCCATTAGGGAGGCACAAGCCAGTGCACTCTTAGTGCCGGTCCCAAGCCCGGGTAAATGGGGAGGGTTGCGATAGGAAGGGCATCCAGCGTAAAACATGTGCCAAATCAAATATGCGGATCACAAATGAGAATTTCATACCGGATCGGTCGAGGCCCGGGTTAACAACGACCGCCACAGGTATCGTTAGCCGACAGGGTACCGGTGGAAATTGGGCTACTGTTGGCCGAAGGAGGAGAAGGAGAGGAGGAAGACGTCTACAGAGACGGCAGGAAAAGGAGCAGTGTAGGAGAGTGGAGGTTCGGGTTGGTACTTTAAATGTTGGTACTATGACGGGTAAAGGGAGAGAGATAGCTGATATGATGGAGAGGAGAAAGGTAGATATGTTGTGTGTTCAGGAGACCAAGTGGAAAGGGAGTAAGGCCAGGAGCATTGGAGGTGGGTTCAAACTGTTCTATCATGGTGTGGATGGAAAGAGAAATGGTGTAGGGGTGATTCTGAAGGAAGAGTACAGTAAGAGTGTAGTGGAGGTGAAGAGAGTTTCTGATAGGGTGATGTACGTGAAGCTGGAAGTTGAAGGGATGATGATAAATGTCATCAGTGCCTATGCTCCACAAGTTGGCTGTGAGATGGAGGAGAAGGAAAGATTCTGGAGTGAATTAGATGAAGTGGTAGATGGTGTACCTAGGAAAGAACGATTGGTGATTGGGGCAGACTTTAATGGGCATGTTGGTGAAGGGAACAGAGGTGATGAGGAGGTGATGGGTAGGTATGGCCTTAGGGAGAGGAATGTGGAAGGGCAGATGGTGGTAGATTTTGCTAAAAGGATGGAAATGGCAGTGGTGAACACTTATTTTAAGAAGAAGGAGGATCATAGGGTGACGTATAAGAGTGGAGGAAGGTGCACACAGGTGGACTATGTTCTATGCAGGAGATGCAACCTGAAGGAGATTGGAGACTGTAAGGTGTTGGCAGGGGACAGTGTAGCTAGACAGCATCGGATGGTGGTCTGTAGGATGGTTTTGGAGGCGAAGAAGAAGAGGAGGAGAGTAAGGACTGAAAGAAGAATAAGATGGTGGAAACTGAAGGAGGAAGACTGTAGTGTGAGGTTCAGGGAAGAGGTCAGACAGAGGCTCGGTGGTGGTGAAGAGGTGTTGGGTGATTGGGAAACTACTGCAGGAGTGATGAGGGAGGCAGCTAGAAAAGTACTTGGTGTGACATCTGGAAATAGAAAGGAAGACAAGGAGACGTGGTGGTGGAATGAGGAAGTGCAGGAGAGCATAAGGAGAAAGAGGTTGGCAAAACAGAAGTGGGATAGACAGAGTGATGAGAAAAGTAGGCAGGAGTACAAGGAGTTGCGGCAGCAGGTAAAGAGGGATGTGGCGAAAGCCAAGGAGAAGGCATATGAGGAGCTGTATGAGAGGTTGGACACTAAGGAAGGAGAAAAGGATTTATACCGATTGGCCAGGCAGAGGGACCGAGCTGGGAAGGATGTGTTGCAAGTTAGAGCAATAAAGGATGGAGAGGGAAATGTGTTGACTAGTGAGGAGAGTGTGCTGAGAAGGTGGAGGGAATATTTTGAGCAGCTGATGAATGAGGAAAATCAGAGAGAGAGAAGGTTGGATGATGTGGAGTTGGTAAAGCAGGATGTAGATAGGATTAGTAAGGAGGAAGTGAGAGCAGCGATTAAGAGGATGAAGAGTGGAAAGTCGGTTGGACCAGATGACATACCTGTAGAAGCATGGAGATGTTTAGGAGAGCTGGCAGTGGAGTTTTTAACCAGATTGTTTAACAAGATTCTGGAAGGTGGGAGGATGCCTGAGGAATGGAGAAGGAGTGTGCTGGTACCGATCTTTAAGCATAAGGGAGATGTGCAGACCTGCAGTAACTACAGGGGAATTAAGTTGATCAGTCACACCATGAAGTTATGGGAAAGAGTAGTGGAAGCCAGGCTGAGAGAAGAGGTGACCATCTGTGAGCAACAGTATGGTTTCATGCCGAGGAAGAGCACCACAGATGCCTTATTTGCTTTGAGGATGTTGATGGAGAAGTATAGAGAAGGACAGAAGGAATTGCATTGTGTATTTGTGGATTTAGAGAAAGCGTACGACAGGGTGCCGAGAGAGGAGTTGTGGTATTGTATGAGGAAGTCAGGTGTGTCAGAGAAGTATGTGAGGGTGGTGCAGGACATGTATGAGGACAGTGTGACAGCAGTGAAGTGTGCAGTAGGAACGACAGAGTGGTTCAGGGTGAGGGTTGGACTACATCAAGGATCGGCCCTGAGCCCTTTCCTGTTTGCAGTGGTGATGGACAGGTTGACGGACGAGGTCAGACAGGAGTCTCCATGGACTATGATGTTTGCGGATGATATTGTGATTTGTGGTGAGAGTAGTGAGCAGGTTGAGAAGAGCCTGGAGAGGTGGAGATGTGCGCTGGAGAGAAGGGGAATGAAAGTCAGTAGGAGTAAGACAGAGTACATGTGTGTGAATGAGAGGGAGGGCAGTGGAGTGGTGCGGTTGCAGGGAGAAGAGGTAGAGAAGGTGGAGGAGTTCAGGTACCTGGGGTCAACAGTGCAAAGTAATGGAGAGTGTGTTAGGGAAGTAAAGAAAAGTGTGCAGGCAGGGTGGAGCGGGTGGAGAAGAGTGACAGGAGTGATTTGTGATAGTAGGGTATCTGCAAGAATGAAAGGGAAAGTTTATAGGACTGTGGTGAGACCTGCGATGTTGTATGGATTAGAGACCGTGGCATTGAGTAGAAGACAGGAGGTGGAGCTGGAGGTAGCAGAGCTGAAGATGTTAAGGTTTTCGTTGGGAGTGACGAGGATGGACAGGATTAGAAATGAGTTTATTAGAGGGACAGCGCATGTAGGATGTTTTGGTGACAAGGTGAGGGAGGCGAGATTGAGATGGTTTGGACATGTGCAGAGGAGGGACATGAATTATATTGGTAGAAGAATGCTGAGGATGGAGCCACCAGGTAGGAGGAAAAGAGGAAGACCAAGGAGGAGGTTCATGGATGTGGTGAGGGAAGACATGCAGGTAGTTGGTGTGAAAGAGGCAGATGTAGAGGACAGGGTGGTATGGAGACGGATGATCCGCTGTGGCGACCCCTAATGGGAGCAGCCGAAAGAAGAAGAAGAAGAAGATATATATATATATATATATATATATATATATATATATATATATATATATATATATAAAACCCCAGATGACAATGGTGCATGAATTCTCAGACCACATAAATATACATACTCTATACTGGATGTTATAACAGAACTCAGGATCGGTGTTATGTTAGGTCACTTATCTTGCTACTTATAAGACGGTGTGATCTGGTAGCTTTGTAGCCACAACAAATTCAAACTTGTCACAATGTCGTTTTACTTTTGAAAGAAGTCTAATGTATGTTTGGCAAAAGGGAGTGGGCATAGACACAGAAGAACAATAAAACAATGTGCACTGAGCTATTCAAGAACCTGTAATTAAACTGGTTAGGATTTGTCAGTCCTGAAGGCATGAAAGGAATAATGGGTAATTGTTTGAAACAATCAAGGAGTCTTCCCTAAAAAAATTCTAGTGACTCACGTGGATATTCAGTTCAAAGATATAGAAAAGATTAATGCAAGGTTTTACTACAGAGTTAGTTTCTTTGCACCAGGTCTCCAGTAGTTTACTTACACAAAGACTGTAATGCAAAGGCTGATCACACTGGAACGCACCCTATAATAATTATAATTGACAATGCTGGAAGAGTAATGACGTGTCACCCATAAGAGGATGGGTTCCTCTCAGGAATCTGGATCCTCTCATGGTTTCTTTTTCACAGGATGTTTTTTTTTTTCTTCCCACTGTCTCTACCCTGCTTCGAAACTGACCTGATTTCCTCTGTGACATTGTCTATTGTGCTGTACAAATAAAAATGAACTAAATGAAATAAAACAACCGATTCTCGAACAATAGTCGAACGAAACAGGTTCAGGTTTCATAAGATAGCAAATTGTGAATAAATTGGATCAAAGCAGGCAGAACTTATGCACTTATGCCATTTGGCAGATGCCCTTATCCAGAGGGACCTACATTTATCTCATTCATACAACTGAGCAACAGGCTGTGATCTGAACTCATCAGCTACCAACTACCCAGAACATGTATGTACAAGTAGTATTACTTAAAGTGAAGTGAAGTGCACTGTTTTTGAATTTTGTATTTGGATTCGGTCAAAGGTTTTGGCACCATGACTGCTGATTACATGTTTCATTGCTGGGGCGTTAACCACAGACCCTTCATTAAGCCTGAAGCTAATTATAATATATGACATGTAAGTTCTGGGTTTAGGACTCCAGCAAATTGTCCTTTGATCTAATTACTTGTGTGTAAAAAGAGCTGGCTTGAATAGTGTACATTACATTTTACATTCTTATCTACACATTATCTATCAACTTTTTTTGCAGTAAATATTGGGTAAAAATGCCCAGATGAATGAAGTAAATAGGAATAAATGGCGCTTAAGTTTAAGTATTTAAAATATTCCCATGAATTATTTTTTTCTCCTGTTTGTTGGAAAATTGCATTAAAGATGTAGCAAGTATGACATTTATGTTAATTCTGTCCTTATAAAACAATAAAATATTCATAAGGGTGTTCATAGACCTGTTTTATATCTAATGTAAAACTTCTCAACCTCTTCCAAAAAACTTCTATATGGTTGTCTAGTCCTACACAGAACCTTCAACCTAATTTCTTCATACACGATTAGCACAATAGGTTACTACAACTTAATATTCGCAGGAAATGAGTAATTTATTAGTTTTTTTTTTTTTTTTTTTTACAAGTCTTAAAAACACCCTAAAAAGGTGGGTTTTACCCAAACAAGCAAAAGATCCACTGTCGTTCCCAGTCCTCCTGCATTAATAATGCTAGATACAGATAATAAAAAATTCTGTACATGACATGTCTTGGAGCTTTTACCTCGGCATCTCCAGGATTCAGTGAAGCGCTCACAGCTTCCGAAAAAGACAGCAGGATATCCACTGTCAGAAGAACCAGCACAAGCTGTAAGTCCATGTCAAAAAACTTCAGGTCAATGCACTGATGTCCAGATGCCTTATCTTCACTATGAAGAAATTCCCCGAACCATTTATTCCACCCGAAATCGCCTCTCTGAAACGCGTTCTGCACATTTACCACGTATTCAGAGGACTAACCGAAGTTAGTATCACGTCTTCATAGCTGGAAGCAATGTGGTTAAAAGGAGTGTGAGTGTGAGTGTGTGTGTGTGTGTGTGTGTGTGTGTGTGTGTGTAGGCCCGCCTCCAAAAGTGTACAGGAAGCAAGTTCAGAGCATACGCAAGCATTAGAAATTACAGGATTGTGCCGGGTGTAAGGTCTACTCATACACAGCTTTATTAAACCTTCAAATGCATTTTTTCCAGCCCAGAACTTTTATTGGGGGGTGGGGGGTGTACTGGCCACACTGGCAAACCTTATCAAATCCAAGCCAGCAAGCTTGTAAGAACAGCAAATAAATAGCCAAAGAAAACCATAAACTCAAGCATGCAGTGTTCATGTGCATGCTTAAGTGTTGCACATGTGCAAACCCATATACAAAAAATAAATTTTTAAAAAAGAAAACCAAAAGGACATGCTTCTCCAGATCATCACCCCAGCAAAACCAAAGAGTCACACAGTAAGATTAGAATCATGTTTAATATCACTTCCAAACAGGAAAATCCCAAGTAAAACAGTTCATTTAAGTCTTACAAAAAAAAAAAACAAAAAAAAAAAACAAAACAAAACACAAAACAAAACAAAACAAAAAAAAAAAGAAATCGATACACAATGTCTACCACATACTTAACGTGAATTCTACCAGGTTGAGGAAATTAAAAGAATAACAAAAATAGCAAAAATCACCTTTAGCACCCCATATCCCTCCCCCCCGCTTCCTGTTCCCAGTTATCTCAAACCAGAGTGCTTAAATAGTTGATGAACAATGATCCTACTGGGAAAAACAGCCACTGCAAGCAATACATGAGACTGCCTGGCCAAAGAGTTATGCAGACTGTGGAAAAATGGACCCATCCTTTACTTTAATTCCCCATATTACATCCCCCCCTCCCTCCCTCCCGCCCACCCTCCCTCTCCAGCTTCCTGGATTAGAATGACGTCTCCTAATCCTTTAGTAGGGCCGGTCTCTTCTTTCCTCTCTGTGCTCCCCTCTACAGGACAAAACAAAAGGCATTTAACAAAAACAAAATATTTGTATCTAATGTTTTTTGCAGTTTAAAAAAAAAAAAAAAAAAAAAAAAAAAAAATTATAGTGCAGGGGTCTTACCTTCCTCCCATCTTGTATCCACCACCATAGCCTCCACGCTCTCCACCACCACTGTAACCACCACGGTCTCCACCTCTGAAACCACCTCTTCCACCTCTGAAGCCACCACGGTCACCACCGTAGCTGCCACCTCCACCTCTACTGCCACGATCTGTAGGGAACACAGCAAAATTTGCAGTACATCATAGCTGGGGTAGCACTGAAACACTGCAACCCGTGCTCCTCACATACCATTATAGCACTTCTCACTAACCTTCAAAACTATCTCCAGGTTTTGGTGCTCCACATTTGTTGCATTCGTATCGCCGGGCAAAGTTCATGTTTCCACAAGAGCTAAAACGAGACATATTTTTAATCACCACAAACCTACCAACATAAAAATACACATTAAGGGAAAAGCTGCAACTTATTGGTTTGTAGTCTCACTGCAGCTTTACTTCTATTTATAGGCACCAGAGTATACAACCTGAAAAGTGCTTAAGATGTCAGTCAGTTTGAAAAAACATGGATGGATATTGAATTGAAATCGGGCTATGCAACGTACAAAAAAATGAGAATTAAAAGCTATTTTCATTTCCCCGGAAGAAAAAAAAAAAAAAAAAAAAAGTGTGGATGGCAGCTAACTTACTCCAGCTAACTTTGCAGGACCTAGGCTCTGCTTCACACCAAATCCTTACCGAATCTTGCTGGATCCATGTCACAGCTTGAAACTTCTGTATACTGAATCATAAGCTAAAAATGTCTTGTTTGTCTGAATTCAATACTTTGTACTGCACTCTTAACAGTCAAACAGCTAAACGTGCTTTATAAATAAAAATGTGACTTTACTGCCCCCTAGTGCTCAGACCAAAACTGGACAATTCAGAACATGCACAATGTGCAAAATCACCACAGGATACACGGTAATCCAGGTTTGTCATTGTAAATAAAGTCAGTAAAGGGAGGGGAGGAAAAAAAAAACCCAACCACTGGCATATTGCAGGCAGGTATTCAGACACCAAATCAGCTACACAATAAGAAACCGTCCAAGATAAGAACCATGAGGCACATAGAGCTCTTAAGCTCATTCTTCAAATCAAATTTCTTAAAAATATTCCCCTCACCTGTTGGGACAAAGCCAGTCTCCTCCTTTAATGTCAAAATTGGGACCTCCACCAAAGCCTCCTCGGCCTCTGAAACCTTTGAGGGTAACAAGTGTTACTTTGCTCTCCAAAAATGCAAAAGCACGTTCATCTCAGTTAAGCTCATCAGGCTTAACTACAAGCTAAATTTCTAAACAACGCACCACCACGGCTTCTCCCGCTGCTTCCTCCTCTCTGGGAGAACTCCGCTCGTCTGGTGGCAAAGGACACCTTAATGGGCTTTCCATTGAATTCTTTGCCTGAAATTCATACAGGACTAGGTTATGGCGACAATTGTGGCTTTGGAATCAGATACCACATAAACAATTAAAAAAAACCTGACCATCAAACCATTCAATAGCAGCTTTAGCAGAAGGAGGATCGTCGAACGAGACTGTGGCTTCGCCCTTTAGTCTGCCGGTGGCCTTGTCAGTGTACAGGTTAATCATGTGTTTGCCAGTCTTTTTATTCAGCTAAAATAAATAAATAAAAGGATAAAATCACAATAAGTGGTACGGCATTACAAAGTCTGTACCAAGGCAGAAGCAATCATTTAACCTGCCTTAATTATTCCAATTTGTTTGAAGAAATCAGCAACTTCATGAGTTGTGACATCCTCTCCAAGGCCTTGGACAAAGATTGTGTTGTTGTCAGAGTTGTCTTGCTCTTCGCCTAAAAGAAACAAGTTGTTTTTATTATATCTGAACCAATATGTATCCAAAACAAGAAGACTTACAGATACAGGACAAGTTGAAACACATTGTGATGAAATCCACATGCCGTACCTGAATCATCCCGTTGACCATACTCTCTGGGTCCTGAAAAACAGGAAGACAGGAGAGGAAAAGGAAAGTCATGAGCAACTTAAAGTATATGTAATGATCGCAAATTATTCAACATCTAAGAAAAAAGTGGCTATAAGGATATTCTTGACTTTTGACAGCTGTACACCAGGTTTCATCAAATGGCTGCATCCTTTGTCCACACCATGTAATACCACCAATGTTCTTGTGCATTAATTATAAACCCCCTTATAAAAACTTCTGCTAAAGCCATGTGCTCCTTCTTCGCCATAGGCACAGCTGGCATCCAGAACGCTGGCATTATTTTTTTTAGTCAAAAGTCCTCATGCAACAATACCATTACCAGTAAAATGAGCCGTTACATTTTAACCCAACAGCATTTACCAGAAGGAAAACCTAACAATGGCGGGAGAGATTTGCTTTTTTTTTTCAGTCCAAAAAGGTGGCTGTCAAGAGTTCACTGTTCTTTTGCCAGTTAAACTTTTTTTTTTCTCCTCAATTTCCCCAACTGAGACAGTTCTGATGCTCATCACTTACCACCGTAATTTTTGTAGCCACCACGGTCACCACCACTGCAGAGGAAAAATGGAAGATATGATGGCTTTCCTTTGTCGCAACCTGGGAGCTCAAGACTCCCCACTTATGTGCATTGTGTCCTGTCATGGTTCAAGTTCATCAACAGGTAATGTCTCCCGTTCATGAATACACTGCCTAAGAGTTGCGCCAATAGTGCAAGTGAAAATAATTGAAAAATCGAGAGACATTTTACTTTCTTCCAATTTAGAATTGGGTGAAATCAACCGAATTAGTATTTACTGCTCTTCTTAGCAAAAACCGAGCAGAGCATAGAGGATTACCTCCAGCCCCCTCATAGCAGGAATGTGTCTAAATTTAGATGTCTACACACTAGCTGAGGCACTCGAGTTGAGCGCACTATTTTCTTCCATTGAGTGCTTATATGAGCTCCAATGGTTGAGGTCCAAGTTTAATTTCATTCACTTTGATACCTGTAGTATAAAATGTAGACCATGTTAACACAAAAGCATTCGACTCCATGTTTAAAAGAAATACAACACTTTCATTACACCGTTCTATGGGGAATAACTGAATGATGAACTTGCGCTTCTGTGGCATTTAACATCTTGAACACATACCCAAAAATACAAAAGCACTGCTTTTAAATATTCTACTCAGGTCCATTTGTTTCACTTCGGAAAACAAACAAAAAGTACCGTTTTACTTAGTGGGAAGAAAGTCCTATAAACTGAAAGACATCTGGCTTAAGAGGGACCTCCAGAATCAAATATAAACAAATTGCTGAAACTATTCTGTGTAACAAAGTTTTGTTCACCACCCTTTTAGAGCTCAAAAGGGCAAGTTGACCAAAGCAAAAATGGTCATCTCAGGAGGTTAATATTAACAAATCAAAATACCAGCCAAGTATATGTTGCAGCAACCTGTGTCCTGAGCAAATCCTGTGATCAGCCATTTTAAAAACTGATTTCGAAAATGTAGATTCATGTTTTCTTGTAATTGTAGCAGCAATTATATTCTGTGTAGAGCACACAAGGGTGTCCCCTCACCCCAAAGCAAGATCTACAATACCAAATAACGCTAAAGCAATTACCCCCACTAAATAACAGTTCATGTTGGATCAATTCCAATAAATGAACATAAATCAACATTGATGTGAGAAACTTAAGGCAGCACAGTAACCTACCAATACATTTTCAGACCAGGTTTGTGTTGTACTGAAAAAAAGAACTTCATGGCTACTGCCATTTAGAATGCTCTAAATAGCATATGTGACTGATGAAATGAGGAATTATCTACTGTTAGATGAAGATTTGTGCACTTTCATCAAGCAGAACATAATGGTACCTCATGGGGGGGTAGGCTTTCAGACTTACCCCACACCTGAGGGCAGACCTCCTCCTCTTCCACCCCGGTCAAAGCCACCACGATCATAACCGCCACGGTCAAAGCCTCCGCGGTCAAAGCCACCACGCCCTCGGCCCCTGTACCCCTCAGACCTGTTGCCTCCTTCTTCACTACCACCACTACCACCACCAAACCGCCTGCTATCACCTGGAAACAAGGAGGCAAAGCCTATCTGTAGTAGAATTCCGAACCAGCTGGACAATCTTTAACATGCCGTTATAATCCTTAATCATTCATAAACCAAGTTGAACACTAAAGGACAAAGCCAGTCAGTATTTTGATGCATAGCAGTGAGAGATTACTATTCACAAAGAATGTACATGATGCAAGTAGACTTTACCTTCAGTACGTCTTCCGTAACCTGCTGACGGACTTCCAAATGATCCAGCAGTCTGTACTCCTTCAGACGGCTGACTGTATGAGCCCTGCTGTCCATAAGAGCTTTGCTGCCCATAAGACTTGTCTCCATACCTGGGCCAAACAAGCTCTTGTTAGATTACAATAACTATTTGACATTTACATTAAATAAATTAACACTCGTACCCCGATGAAGACTCCGAGCTTGGCTGCCCATAACCTTCATAACTCTGCGGTGGTTGCTGTCCAAAGCCATAAACTTGTGACGGCTGACTGAAACTCTCTACACAGTGGAAGAGAAGTAAAGAAATGTGAGTCGAATTTATAAGGACAGAAAAAAAAAGGCTTGCCACAAGACACCTACACATACCCGACTGTCCATAACCCTCGTAACTCTGTCCACCATATGAGCTACTTCCATTACCTTGTCCATAAGCCTAATGAAGAACAAAGACATACACGTAAGAACACTTGTCTGGGATTTAGACCTAAGCAATCAAGATGAGATTGATTTAACAAGATCAGCATTCGCTCTTACCTGCGCACCATGTTGATAGCTCTGTGATCCACCATAAGATCCATAGCTATAAAGGTTCAAGAGGAGAGAAAGAAGTTAAAAAAAAAAAAAAAAATCATAAAAAGTAGTTCAAAATATATACTGGGAACATAAGGTGCAAATCCAGTCTCAAGGTGACATAACTGATGTTAGAAATGCAATACTGAAGGTAAAATAAAATACAGCAACAATGGCTGATCACTTGCCTTTGTTGGGCTCCTGGCTGCCCATAGCCCGAATCTAAGGTACAAACAAGACGAGAAAGCAATAAACAGGGTCACATTTACAAGGACTACAAAACCTCGAACAGAAAACATGTTGATTAAAAGATCCGCTTCCTGGAAATCATTGTACCAGTCTAAAGCCGGAGAGAAGGCGAAGGCCTAATGGCTTCCTCTACAGATTTTAATACGCCAGTCGGATAAAATAACCATTTTAAATGAATTTTTAAATTATGTTCCCAAATGAAAATTTCACGTTCCGTGTCGCCCAAATATCTAAGAATATCGCAATATTTAGCAGCAAACCCATACCGATTCCCCTCTGCAGTATTACTGTAGCTAGGTAATTTGAAGAAAAAAAAACACCACGCCGCGGAACAAAAATGGCGGCGGCAATACACATCAATATAACGTATATTTTATACGCGTCCAACGTCAAAACAGTCATTTAAACATTAAATTATTACCCAAAACTTCCAAAACACGTAATACAGACAATTTATATCCCTCCTCATAAGAATGCGCGACCTAAAAAGCATAAGCTAGCTCGGCTACACGAGGCCGACGGCTCCGCCTTTTGCTAACGAACTAGACGCCTTTTATTTCTTCATAAGTCACAAAGAAACCCACATATATGTATATATTTTTTTCGATAATCAAAAATTATTTCACGCAAACTACTCGGATATGGATTATAGATATGAAAATAGCGCTTACCCGACGCCATATTTCCGTATAAAATTAAAATAACCTCTACTCCGTCTTTAACGTTAAAAGTCAACAGCGCCACAGAGCACACTGCAGTATTTATGAACAGTGACGCGCTGTTGGGAAATACCATTTCACCTGATCCATAAGTGCGGTTTCATTTCAAATAAAACATCTTAATGGGGTAGAAAGTCAACTTAACTACATCTAAAACGTATTAACTCACACGTAATGCATGTGCATAAACCTATGCAAATAGAAAAGATTTGAAATTGTCATATAAAGGATAGTGGGAAAATGGTACAGTCTTAGCGCCTAAAATGATCACGTGACTCAAGGCTTTCAACAGGCATTCACAGCATTGGGTGCCTGTTACACAGTAGTCAATATAAACGTAAAATAGTAACATTTACGTTTTATTTTGTGATTTATTATTTATTGATTAAAGCTACAATAAGTCATATGTTCTTCGCCAGTTAATGTTGAATGGTAATATGGTTTGTAACCATAGGCCACATAATGATTGAATATTAGATCATTCAGTAGTAAGTGTTCTTTTCTAGAAACACTGAAATCTGAATAAACCCCTGATTGAGACCAATCCACTGTAGGACACACACACACACACACACACACACACACACACATTAAACCTAGCTAATCCACATTCTGGCATGTTTTTGATAAGTGGATGGAAACCAGAGAACCTGGAGGAAACCCATGCATGCATTGAGAGAACGTGTACAGATCAATCATGGGACACCAAGACAACAAATTTAATAAAAAAAAAAAATGGTCAAAAACAAAATACTTGACATTCAACAAGGACCAGAAATGCTTCATGAAATTAAATCTGAATTTTATTAATTTAAAAAGACATGATTAGATAGCAGTACGATAAGAAACATTAATTGCATATAAAACTGTATGATGCTGACAAAAATAGGTAACAGCAACTGTACGCATTTACATAAACATATTCCCTTCCAAAATAATGCATTGCTGATCTGCAAATTTCACAAATTTTCATTTATAATGACAAGGCAAGAAATGCTTTCCATAAGGCACATGTTGACTCGGAAACAAACACATACAGTCTCGTTAATTCTGCAAGTGAATGTTAAGCATAGCTCGAGCATTTTCTAAAGCGATGAGGAAAAGCATTTGTACTGATTACATTAAAAAAGGCAAGCTGGGAATGTCCTACTTATAACCGTACACATTTTATTCACACAACTGATATGATACATATTTTCATGATGTAATGCTACAAGATTCGAATGGAAAAGAAAATACATTTGAGGCAGGTTAAAAGCTTTAAACATTCATAGGCAAAATGTAAAATATGGATTGATAAACTTGAAAATTACATTATTTGACATGATGCCTGTGTGTGTGTGTGTGTGTGTGTGTGTGTGTGTGTGTGTGTGTGTGTGTGTGTGTGCGCGCGAGAGAGACTGCTCAAAAAACTGAAAAGAACAAATTCCATAAAGACATTTTAACATTAAAAACTAAAGTATATTCTGAATTATTTGATTCCCGGTCTTGATTCTTCAACAGCTGACTATGTAATAGCCATTTTCTGCATGTAGGCTAAATTACAAATAGCATCAAGTGCATAGCTCTAACTAACAGGACCTTCATCATAATCACCTCTATATAACAGGCCAAACATTGTTATTACTAGCAATTGTTATTGACTTGATTTCAAATAAAGTTTATGAATAAGATTAAAGACTACCTTCGGTAGCTTTCCACCAACACTACTACTAATAATAATGATGATGATAATACCATAGCATGTGAGCGGCACTGTTTACATTACAGAGAGCCTACTAGATGTCTCACTGCTAAATATATTTGGGTCAAACAGTTACAACACAAAGTATGAAACTAGATTTATGTACACCGAGTTAAATCTGTAGAAATGGATTCAGAATATGAGCACCTTTCTATTGTTCAGATTTGTTTTTCAGGGAGCTACATGTCTCTGTGCCTGTGTTGTTACTTAAGCAAGTTTAAAAATATTCCATTTAAAGCAGTCCTGCAAAAACACTACAGATTCAAAGGACATGTGAAGAGGTGGCGGAGGCTCTTTAACTCCAGACGTCCTGTGAGTAGCGTCCTTTGGTCATCAGTTTCTTGATGTAATCTGTAGCCTGGGTACGTGTCATACCCCCGAGCTCCTCGGCTATCTCGTAGAAAGTGGTCTGCACGTCCCTCGCCATGTTACGCGCATCTCTGGAAGAAAAGCGCATATAACGGTAAATGAGCAGTTCACATTTAACAAGAGCATTATGATCATGTAGAACAACAAATTTAACTGCCTCTATGCTTTATTATTATTATTATTATTATTAGTTTATAGTGTAAAGTGTTTTTAAATTTTTTTTTTTTTTTTTTTTTTTGAGGAGACGAGCATTTATGGAAGGAGTCTCTCGTCTCAGCCTTTTGTGTTTAACGTAAAGCTGAAAGAGAAAAGTAAAGCTCTAACCTTATGTTTCACAACATAGGAAAGTCAGAGAGAGAGGACCTTGTGCTTTTTTAGTTCCTCTAAACCAAAGTGTATTTTTTGTTAAATTAAATTGCCTGACAATTGTCTGTCTGTCTAGGGGTGACCTAAACAGTCGAGAATTCGATGCTTTGATAGGAAGAACCGGATTCGACTACCAATCTCTCAGTCGAATCTTTGCAGAGGTGTTATGAAACGAGGATTATTCATTTTGGCCATATGGGGACGCTCAATGTCTGACTTCACATAGCGCTACCGTCATTCCCCCTAATAAATTAATACTAATGAAATAAAATAGATACAGCCTATTATGATAATGTTGTAAATAAAAATGTGAAAAAAAAAATAATAAAATTTTTTATAAATATATTTAACATGCATGAAAAAATCCAACCACCCCGTGATAGATATTTACTGATCCATGACCAACACAGGAACATCGTGGTGGCAGAAATATTTAACAATGTCTGGGATACTCTGTAAAGGTATATAATTTAATTCTGAAAAATAATTTGTGATTGATTGCGTCGATGTTGAATAAAAACAATACATACATACATACATACATACATATATACACACACACACACACACACACACACACACACACACACACACACTATATATAAAATTCCTGACCAGAACTAAACAAAAGTTCTTTTCAGTGTCACTCCACCATTCCTAATTATTGGTTTTCAGCTAATAATGACAAAGTGATGAACACAGACAATGTATGGAAGCAATAATAATAATAATAATAATAATAATAATAATAATAATAATAAAAACATTAGGCAGTTAAAGGCACACATCGTTCTTCCTGGCCACTCACCCGCAAATGTAAATGTGCGCATTTTCTCCATGTATCTGCCTCCAGACATCTTCCTTGTTCTTCTTCAGCAGGTGCTGCACATATATCTAGAAATTGATTGCAAAAAATAATCACAAGAAGCAAAATAATTTCTAAAGCATTGATTTCTTTTTAAAAATGTCAACATGACGCAGTTTCTAGTAATTCAGAAACATAGGTCAGTAGCTTCACAACTAGATGGTTGAGAGTATAAATGCCCAGAAATAAGCAGATTAGAGATACGACTTGAATTTGTTTTAGAGTTGCCGTACAATGGCTGACACTGCGCTTTTATGTTTCCTTCCTTCTAAGTGGGGATAAATGGCAAAAACTAAATTGCTCTACCTTGTTCTCCTGATCCCTGGAGAAGGCCACATTGAGCTGTGTCAATGTTCTTGATTTCTCAAATTCCTCCAGCTCCTCCTGATACAAAAAGTCTTCGGATTTATGACGGCAACCGAAGTACAGTACAGTCTTTCCCACATCCTTACCTAAAAGCAAAATGTAAAAATTTTAAAGATTTCATTTGTGCCCCATTTTTTGCCAACATTGCTGTTTTTATTTGCTCAGTTTGACAGGGTTGCCAGATCTTGTATGAAATCATAAAAAACAAGCCCAGAAATCTAAATATTCCCCTTCCTAATTTCCTAAATACATTGTAATAACAAAAAGACCAATTGCAATAGATTTTATTGAAAATAAAAAAAAAATGTCCTATGTAGCTAACTCAAAAGGACTCCATGTCAAAACTGAGGCATCAAGACTAACAACTTCATAAATCTGTTAAGTATAACAAAATTACACGATTCTAGACCAGTCAAAAGGCACAACACTCTTTAAATTAACTCGGTAACTAACCCTGATGTCTGCTTTATAATAGTTTGTTTTAGTTTCATCTAATTCATCTAATAGCTTCATTTTAATTTCTGTATAAAATTTCTGCAAAGAGTTTGCAAATAAAATAATAAACATGCATCTATAAAAAACTGTGACTAGCAAGACCAATTAAATTGGACATGGAATAGACATTTGGGTGTAATAGGATTTTTCTTCGTTTATCTCCTGATATTTAACTTCTAGCTGGATTCAACAGCTTAAAACATGTAACCTGCAAAATGTTACGCGTTATTTACTTTGCATGTTCAAATTCTTTTAATAACTGAAAAAAAGGGTTGTCTGCCACCAAAAGTGCCATGATCCAAATTGTTTAGCACATTTAAATGTGCAAATCAGAACATTAAAGTGGAAATCTATCCTTTTATATTCCTCTGTTGTTCTGAAACCCAAATCTCTTTAGTGTAGAGCAAAAACAAAGAACTGGCCTTGCAGTGGCAATAGTTTTAAAGGAACAGTAAATGAAGTGATAATATTGTGTCTGATTTAGAATGCTGGTTGAAGGGCATGTGAAGCAGCTTAAGTGATTACCTTGCGCTTTAAGCCAGGAGCGCTCCTGAACGAAGCCCATGAATGGTGCAATGCCTGTGCCGGGGCCAATCATGATGACTGGGTTGCTGGCCTTGAAGGGAAGCCGGAATTGGGACTTGCGGATGTACATAGGAACGGTGGCCTTGTGTCCGTTGTCTGTAGGAATTTTAGCCTTGAGCCAGTTGGTAGCAACACCCTTATTGATGCGGTTTGTCTTAGTTTTGTACTCAACAACCACAGCACAGATGTGAATGCTGTTGGGGTGAACCTGTCACAAGAGGGCGACATTCAGCAACACACATAATACAGTAGAAACAAAAGGAGACATGAGGCTGTAGAGACGCACCTTAGAGGAGGATGCAATAGAATAATAACGAGCCTGCAGACGGGGCAGAAGCTCGCACAGGTGGTCAATGGGTGGCCGCAAGGATGGCAGGTCTTCCAGGATAGCCAAAATATTTCGACTTGCATCCAAGACCCAGCTCTGGTACAGTGCCTGATCAAATAAAGGGACATGTTTTATTACCAAACTTGGAACGTGTATGCTAATAAACTTGTAACATGGTGGGGGTTTCAACTCCTAACACCACCACACATAAATTTCCAGCTACAAGTAAATTTTTTTATTTAGCTTTGATGTAGACCTTGAAGAAACAACTAGATTTAAGGCAATAAAGGGCACTTCAAGATCACCAAATGGGAAACATACCTTGCCCTCAGGGGAAGAGGATGCCATCTTGCGCATGTTCTCTTGGTCTTTGGGGTCGGAGGCATACTGGGCGAGCTCATAGAGAACGTTTGTGCGTGGCGAATTGGTGATGTCCAGGTAATGTGTTAGAGCAGTGCGGTACGTGGTGGGGCATGGGAATGGGTGTTTCTTGTTGGACTCCTCTGCAAAAGGTAATTAATACAAAAAAAAATTTAATAGGGTACATTTCACATAAAAAAAATAAATAAA
>JAAIIK010000425.1:1739743-1751749 GCA_014706435.1 Silurus glanis
TTATGGAAGTAAAAAAGCACACGAGAAATTTATATTTATAAATCTTAGACTTACTTGCCATCGTCGTCTCCCATGCCAAGGTCAAAGATCCTCTGGGCACCGAGCTCAGCTAACCTTTTATCCACATACTTGCCCATGGCGTTGTAATGCTCGTAGGTTTTATTGCCAAGTGCGAACACCTTTAGAGTAATACAAAAGTGTCATTTTTACCATAGTTTTGTGATTATATTATCATATACAGCTTCTGAAAGATTCACAATAGACTAACAAGGAGACCGGATTTACCGGATTGCTGTATGACTTTTGCATTTTGCGGGTGATGTGATTGTGAATCGGTAATCTTCAACAATTTTATGCTGTAAAGATTAACAGTACTACCTGCTTTGAAAACATGATTGATATGAGCATATTATGATTAAAAGTCCTGAAAAGAGCACAGGACGGCCTTTCTGATTAGCAGCTCTTATATATAAGCCTACAATATCAAGGAAAGTTAATTCTCTAAGGCAAGAAGGGAAACTATGAACAGTTTAAATCCAAATAATGCTTGAAAAGCAGTCGTTTGAGAACCACCACCAGTCTAATAATTCCTAACTAACCGTTATCTAGTGACCAGATAAACAGATAAATAGTATAAATCACAGGGACTCCACTTCCAGCCATGGAGGACATCCAGAAGAAACGCTGACTGCGTCGAGCTCACAGCATTCTTAAGGACTACTCTCATCCCGCCCATTTTCTCTTCTGCCCTCCGGCAGGATTTTTAGGTGCCTTGTACTTGTACATGTGTAATGTTGCCTTGTACTTGTACATGTGTAATGACAATAAAGTTGAATCTAATCTAATCTAATATTGACTAGTTTCATGAATTCCATGAACTCAAAGTATAATTAAATTTCTTTTTCCAGTTAAAAGCAGATAAATGCATGAGAACATAGGGGAGGGGCTCAGAAAGGAGGGGGTTTGCTCAAAGCACTGGTTAAGTTCAAGGACTATTTAAGTTCAGCAGAGCAACGCGAGTGTGTCAGACACACCGGAAAAAGCGTTTGTAATCTGACTTCAATGAGCGCTGCTCATCTCCGAATGCTAATGCATTCTAGTTCATCTTTAATCTGGTGGGTGATGCCGAGCTGTCTCAAAGCGAAATTAAACACGTGGACAAAGCGACAGCTGGCGTTTTTATTACCGTGTTCCTGTTTGCGACACGGCATAACCTTTGTAGACAGCGCCGGCATTAATGCTCAAAGAGCGATTGGGTCATTGGGCGGTGAGCCAACGCTGAGCAAGGGTGCAGTGTTCACCTTGCTCGCCATTCGAACATTACTGCGTCTCGTGACAAAATAAATCTTTTTTCTACAGTGCTGGCTTAAACACGAGTCAGCAGAACTGTACATTTGCAAAGTCAATAAAGGCACACATTTGTTCTAATTCTCTACTTCCTCAGACACTATTTCTGCTGAGTCACCTAGCTCATCCTCAGACACTATTTCTGCTGAGTCACCTAGCTCATCCTCAGAAACCAATTCTTCTTAGACAGCTAGCTCATCCTAAGAAACTAAAACTGCTTAGTCACGGCCTTGCCCATATTTTCCAAAACCATAAAGCTACGTGCAATGCGTGCTTTCATGTCGGCTTCTGAAACCGACGTAAAATCACTCGCATTATGAACTTCCCATTTTTGTATAATTCCAATCCAAATTTTGTGCTTAGTGTACACTTTTTTTTACATTTTTTTTTTGCATTTGCCTAAGAGGGTTATGTACAACCAACGGGTTTCTCACAGCTTGGCCTAGTCAGAACAGTGTGACCCAAAGATCATTCTGGGCCTCAGTGTTTCATCAATAGGTTTCTGGAAGCCACAGATTAATGGCTGGCCGTATCCCAATTGGTCTGCTTTTTTCTTTTTTGCAATTCATGGTTGCACTAAAATTCCAAAACTGTGTGAATTTTGAGTTTAAAAAACTCAACACAACACAATGGAGTGAGACTAGGCAGTCAAAAAAAAATAAAAGAAAATCAATAAAAAGATTTCACCAATAAACAAACTGTACTGAAACAAAATATCACACATTCTGTGAAAACACAAAAAAAAAAGAGATAAAAGAGAAACTTGCCGTAAAATTAACTCCATCCAGGTCAAGATCTCCCTCCTGTAGTAAGTCATAGAAATCCTGGGCGTTATCTGTAGGGTCTCCCTCTCCATACGTGGCCATGCAGAAGATGGCCAAAGAGTTGTCGATGTCTTTTAAGCGAGAGAGTTCATTCTGGAAAGAGAGAGAAAGTAAGTATAACATGAGAAACTGACATTTTAAAAATGAACCATAGCAGCATTATGGCTGGAAATACAGGAAAGTACCATAACATTACCATATCATATTCCTCTGGATCTGCTACCATGCCCTTCATGCCATAACGGTGGGCATCTTTAGAGAGCCTGTTGGCAAATTCTTCAGCAGTGCCGGTTTGTGAGCCATAGAACACCACTATGTTCTTGCCCTGGTGATCATTGACAGAAAACAGTTACTTGGTTCATTTTAAGGACAAGAAGAAACTCAACACACGATTGTTTTAAACATTTTATACAAAGGACATATGCTTACTGTTTTCTTCATTTTCTCGATGAAACTCGTTTCCCTGGCAGCCGAGGGTCTACAGGAAAAAAGAGACACACAACTATTACACAAAGCACTGCATACATATAAATACATCAAGTGCCATTACATAAAAATCTATTTATGACGTAACTAAAGGATCATTAAAATGGATGTATTGGAATTTCAGCTGGGCTTTTTTAACAGTGTATTTTTTTTCTCAGCACCGACCAGGAACTTCAGGTCACCTCGTCGCAGGCTACTAAACAAATAAATAAACCACAAGCAGTCCTGCTATAATAGGTATATGATTTATTGGTATATGAGTAAATAATATGACAAATATTGTTTTACATCATAGAAGAAGTTTGCTAACAAACTCTAGGCGACCTAAACAAATAAAGTTTAATAATACAGTACTACTATATTACTATAATGATCATCAACAAATTACACCCCACCCCCCACACACACACAATTTAAAAGACTCAAAGTCATCGAAACCCATAACATTCCAGACAAGTGTATTATGATATTCATCATAAATTTTAGCATGTCACTCACCCATTCAGCATACATGTATAAAATACAATAAAAAAAAAAAAGAAGAAATACAAAAATATGGTACGGAGCATACCATCACATTCAGAATTGCTAGATACATTTAAACATGTATAGTACCCGCCAATAATATTGGCTCTTCTGGTTAATATGAGCAAAGATAGCTGTGGGAAAGAATGCTCAGAATTGCGAGAAATAAAGTCGGAAACGGGCTTCCATATGAATCTTCTCCTCGCCCTTCCATTTTTTCATTCTGCAGCATCTTTTGTGTTTACCTGTCCAGAGCGCTCCAGAGTACAGCGGGTGGTGCGTCAGTAATAACGGTCCACGGGGAAACAATGCTACGTGTGTAGTTAAACAGACTGAACGAAGCATATAATTTGCCTTGATGATTTTTTTTGTATTCAAATTACTCGAGAAATCGTTTTCTAGTGTCGATATTATTTAAGGGCAACGTATGACTGAAAAAAGTCTGAAATCTATAGTCATGCTGCATTTATTTTCTACCTTCTGATAACGCATTGTTAGGGACAGCTAGTCAGTATTTGACCGCCTTATAACAGCAGTAAAAGTTAAACACAGATCAGTACATTTAAACAAATGTCTAGCCAGAAGAGGTGTGAAGAACAAAATGCCAGACAAAACAAAGTCCAAGGGTGCTGGATAATGCTGAGGACACACAGTAACATCGAAAATGCCCACAGAAAGAGCTTTTACAATGTGAGCAATAACGACTTTATAGTACATATTAGACATTTGGATTTTTGGCTAAGAAATACTAAATATTAAGTTTGGGGAATGAAATGATAAAATAATGAAAGGAAGGGTGGCGTTTTCCTAGACCATTCTCTCTAGTGTTTTATTCTTATTTGTCAACGGGCAACGTTATACAAGTCTCGGTCTACGTCGGTACAGTAGAAATGTCAATGCATAACAACGGGCACCCTGAGACGAACTATACACCCAACACTATTGTCAGAGCTCTGATTACAACTCAACACCTTCAGTCCAATCAGAAACAAGAATTCAACAGTTCTGTACTGTACATGTATGTAATGTACCTTATTTGTTAGGAGTCTGATTGGTAGCCATTTCCTAGTATTGAAACACACGAACAAAAGACCAAGGAAACAGGTGCGCATTTCATTTCTTACCACTTTACACAATGACATCCACACTTTTCTCATGACCTTTGTCTATGTGACCAAAGTAATCTTAAAGTTATCGTTGAGTTTTATGGAATGCTATAGTGACCTATGAGCACGGATATATTTCACTTCACAAAATGCTGCTATGAAATTATCTGTAAATAAAACTTTACTCTATATCTATATCGAAAATACATCAGAGTGCAGAAGTTTGCATTCAATACAACTCATTAAAGTCATAACAAGGGTCAAAATGCAATCAGTTTAAAAGTTTGCAGACTATAACAGATAAAAACAATTAACCTTTGCTAAATAAACTAGATGTCCAATGAGTCAAATCAGAAACTCCCGTTTTTGGATTCTAAATCCTCTTTCTAAATCTAGCTACCTATTGCTTTACCTTTTCATGCACAAGCTTTTTTTTCCTTTTTTTTTTTCTTTTCTTTTTTTTTTTTTTTTTTACATTTCCTATAATCTGGAAACTTGGAAAAACATAACAAAATGTTCTTAAAAAAAAAAAAAAAAGTCAGCTTTGTCTTTTTCTTTAAATCCCCGTCTTGTTACAGGCTCCTCACAGACATCATGATTAATTGTATGCCATCACTAACTGTCTCACTGCATACTGTGTTCGCTGAACCCCCAAACCCCAGTGCCTCCCCAAAAAACACACACACATAAAAAAAACCCCACAGCATCCACGATGTTTAAACAGCTTTTCTTTCTTCATGTCTTGTAGCAAGCTTTCTTTCTCTTGACATAAAAAAAAAAAAAGTTTTTATAATTTTTAAAAAGTTCTCGTATCTGCTGGCCATTTAAGATTTTTTTTTTTTCAATGTTCGAACATGAATTTTTTTTCTTGACAAGACCTTTAGGTGTTTCGTTCTTGGACTACAGTCAGTACAGCTGAAATCTTTAAATACCCAGCCCCTGCTCTAAATGCAAACCTTTGAACATGCCATAAAAGAGAATTAGATTAGATATTTATGCAATGTAGTCAGACCATTAGAACAGCTAACCTTAAAAGAAAAAGAAAAAAAAAAAAAAAAAAAAAAAAACCTGAATGAAACTAAAAACTATGAATTGAAAAAAAGAAGCTTGGAGAAACAAAGCCACACTTTTGTATTCAATCCATTTCCATTCTCTAATTCAAATCGACAGGATGAAGAGCAGCATAATGGCTTTGTATACTAGTTAAGGCCTAGTTTCCTATTAACTTTCGAACCATGGCAAAAGCAAGTTTTTTTTCCAATTAAAATTAGATTATACATTTCTACAGATATATAGCAACTTTAAACTGCAACTTTTTGACACTAAAGTGTACAACGGTACAAATACATCTCTCCTGAATAAAACTAAAGTTTGAAATCTTTTATTCTTATTCTACATTTCATAAGAATTTGCAGTTTCATCACCTACCTGTTAGCAGCGGCCAATCGTTCCTCAGGTAAGCTAAACACACAACCCATAGTCTCAGAGTACCCAGATAAATCCACACAAGAAACTTCACCAATCGCACAAGAATTCAACAGGAAACTAAAGTTTACCGAAGATCTAAACTAACATTTGACATTGTGCAAGTCAGTTTCCTCATGCTTACAGAAAGAATAACAGAAAATCTTAACTAAAAGTAGGCAGAAGAAAACAAATCTGAATCATGAAGATAGGAGATGGAGACCACTGGCATTGCTGCTGCAATCTGAGCTTGGATTCGTCCAGTACAGGATTTTTTAAAGTCAGGCGAGAATAAGCTCTCAAAGGAATTATCCCAGTATTCCTCAAGGGAGATGATGTCATGAAAAAAATCCAGAAATAAAGACTAGCCGAGTCGTTTGACAAAAAAGGAGCTCCACAATCTGAACAGCCATGGAGGAAGCGAGTGAGTGCTCAGGGCTCATTTCCTGCGTCACTGAAGAAGCTGGAGGAAAAAGGAGCTGGAACAGGAAGGAGCAGGCTCTGTGCGTTCCATACTCACGCACACACATGCATGTGCGCGCAACATCTGGCAACCACAATGGCTGTAATGCCGGGAAAGAAACCTAGACTGCTTAATGAAATCTCAAACAAGAACTGTGCTCAAAGACTGAAACTCAAAATCAAAACAGCTCGTCCTCTGTTTTGCATGGAATGAGGCACTCAAAACAACAAACAACAGAAAAAAAGCACAAAGCCTCATTTCTGTAACCCAGGCAACAGTTGTAGGACAATGTTACTGCTTTTTTTTTTGCGAGAGGAAGAATGACTGAATGCCCCAGGCTTCCAGGCCCAGCCCTCGCTCACATCAGCTCTCTTCGGATTGGACAACGTGGACTGCCATAGCAACCCCATCAGTCATAAAAAGAGTCTCCTGCAACAAGCCAGGCCCCGCACCATTCAGGAACGCAGCGAGTGCAAATTAGAGATGGTCTGTGCCGAGAAAGGAGGGAGGAAAAGAAAAAAAGAACGAGGGAGAACAGAATGGAGCGCTTGTCTCTCTGCTCAACTTTCCACCTTTGGCAAAAGTGCTGGCTGGCCTTTCCTCTCACGCTCTCCAGGGAACACTGAAACGAGGTTCGGAGACACAAGAAAACGAGTTAGGGGGCCTGGACCAGACTTAACCCTGATTTCACAATTCGTGAACAACAATTGAAATTGTATGAAGGGAGCATGGGATAAATTAGTCATAGTTTGCTTTTTCTATTCTGGGAAAGCTCAAGAGAATATAGCCTCTTGCTTTTCTGGAAAAAAAAAAAAAAAAAACGCTTTTAAAGAATGGGGGGAAAGAAAAAAAAAAAAAAAAAAAAAAAAAAAAAAAAAAAAACAGTTACTCCAGGGCAAAGTGGGATCCTTGCGGCCGCTTACGCAATGTCCCAGGATTACGCATTTAAAAATAAATCGTCTGTGTGAAACATGATCTTAAATAGTAAGTGTACCTTAAACAACACTGATAGAATGTTGTTATAATACTTAGTCATATTAAATATAGTCTCCTCCAAAAGTATTGGCACATTAAGGGCAAAAAAAGGCAGGAAAACCCTTATCTCTGATGCTCCCTACCACCAAAGCAGGCATGATTTGAAATTCACTTAGAAAGTTAACCCCTCTGTTACCCCCATTATTGTGATAACACAATAATGGGGTTTTCCTAATACTTATTATCATTATTGTGATAACACAATAATGATAATCAGTATTAGGAAAATAAATAAAATAATCTGTTTCAGGTTGCCATGTTGTCCCACAGAAGTCTCAGAGTGTTCCTTCACGCTGCAGCATTGCTTTAGAGGCCGCAGAAGCAAAAGGTCCACTTGTCAGTGCTCAGACCAGCAGCTCTGTGATGTCATTATGAAGGAGTGGAAGAGGCTCCCAGCAACAACCTGTGCAGCTCTGGTGAATTCCATGCCCAGGAGAATTAAAGCAGTGCTGAATAACGATGGTGCTCACACAAAATATTGACACTTTGGACACAGTTTTGTGTTCAGTTAGGGTTTACTCACTTTTGCCAGTTATTTAGACCAGCGGTCCCCAAAATTTTTTGCGCCACGGACCGGTTTAATGTTAGACAATATTTTCACGGACCGGCCTTTTACAGTGTGGCGGATAAATACAACAAAATAAAATGATACGAATGGCATAAAAATTGGTATTTTCTAAATATAATAATAAACATGAATCCACTGTTGTTTTCTGTTCATTTTGCTACCTTAGGGGTTTTAATTTAGCGGTAATGTATTATGTTGTATAATGTAAGTTATGTATTCTTTCCGGTACCAATTGACCCACGGACCGGTGCCGGTCCGCAGCCCGGGGGGTTGGGGACCACTGTTTTAGACAATAATGGCTGTATGTTCTGTGTATGTTCTGGAATGTGATGTAGAGAAAGCGTTTATGTAAAAATGTATCATTTACCATTTAGTGTATATTGATGAGAAATTATTATTAGGGCCCGAGCACCGAAAGGTGCGAAGCCCTATTGTTTTTGCTCGGATTTATTATTTGTTTTATAAGTGCATGTGGTGAACTTTTAAATACTCCTCCTAGGGAATTCATGAGATTGACATCAAACGTGGTGAACATGATGCCGAGACATTGCAATTGCTAAATTGCGAAGGGATTTTTGATATCTAGAATGGTGCTGCCATGGCGAGGCGACTAAGTTATGGCGAATTCAGAGAACAGGAAGTGTCTAATATCTGAAGCAAAAAATGTCTTATTGTGATGACACGCGGTGTGTATGTTCGGCCAAGGATTCCGATCGCATCGATGTGCCTATTGTGAATCTCGGACATAGAGCCAGGAAGTGTGTCAGTCAGGCATATTGAAGGCTTTTGACCTTTGAAACGGTTGACCGATGTTTACACATCTGCATGCATTAGGATAATAAAAAGATCAGCAGCTGTTAAATGCATGCCAATTATTAATAGTGCATGGATTATATTTTCCTGAATAATTACAATCGAAATGTTTTGTAGCCTAGTATAAACCTCCTAGCTGCTATCAGCAGGCATTCTAACTTTAAGGTTTCCCCGGCTCTTACAGACTCATAAAAACCCTCTGCCATGTTAATGTCTTAATAGGGTGGTCAGGTATGTTGGGGCAGGAAACTAAATGTAAAAACAGCATAGTTAGAGACGCTTTTCAGAAACCTAACAAGCCTCCCATGTACAATATGGGCCAGGGTCCTTGTAGTGAAACACAAATGTGCAAGTAAGTTAAGACATGGCTTATCTAAGTGGTATACACCTTTATGATAGCAATTATGCCAAAGGTTATTTCACTTGTTTGTATAATATAGTATTTCTCCCTTGGTTACATTTGCTTTAGCAGCAGAACACACACAATCTGTGATTCAGTGACTATACTAGGCAGATACATACAGATCTTTTGTGTGGCACAAATAACCTGCAATCAAAAGAAACCTTTTGCCAAATAATTCATAATCTGATGACAATATGCCGAAATGATAATCCTTCTCCAAGAAACAGGGCAATGAACAAAACTGGAAAGTAATTTTTGCTCCCACAATCAAAAAGCAAGTTGCAATCACCAGGTTACACGGTGTGCCGGGAAAAAAATAAATCCACTGTAATGTTTGTACATAAGATGATTGACAGAAGTAAAATCAAAAGCAAATAAAGCAAAAGAAATGTGCTGAAAAGACATATTTAATGTCAGGGAAGGTGTGTGCTAAACGGCTTACTTATATTCTTTGAAGCCAATAGCAGTCAAGGTACACCAAACCTATAGCACACAACTATTCAAGTCTTCAACACACTAAATAATGCAGTCAAGCTTGTTTTCTGATGTATAGGATTTCTTACTGGCAACAACTGAACTGTGCCTGGGGGCAATGTTCCCAGCAGATTTTTTTTTGTGTCCTTTCTACTGTGCTAAGCATCATGAGCAGATCATCCCTAAAATGCTTTTGATAATGGTGCTATATCAAGAGCATTGATTCTCATGTGAAAGTATCGATCCTGTCTGAGATTTCTGAACAAGTGATTTTAATATTCATTTAAAGTCAGTATAACCTCGTCTTCTGCTGTGCCTCCGTTCTGTGACTTCCATCTGTACTTTCTGAGAGGAATTTTAAAGCAGAAACAAGAACAAGAGGAAAAACTAATTACTTTACAAACATCTACCTTAAGAAATCGTTTGTATAGGGTTTGTGTGAGATTATATTTCGGTTTCATTTTTTTAAATAAACGTAATTAATTCATATATTACATTTATCATGGCTTTAAAAAAAAATACTGCTAACAAGATCAAAGATATTGGTCTCGAAAGTACTTGGAAAAAAAAAAGTGTTTTTTCCATAAATATTGTTTATATGCATTATTTGCATCAACAATGCCAACTTTGGTGGAGTTTATATAGTTTTTTTTCCCCTTAATTATCTGTTTATTTTTACAGGAAAGTCAATAATAAAAGTTTTTTTTATTAGCACTGGTAAACTAGTGCTGCAGCGCTACATCGCTCACTTGTTGACTAATCCCTATATAGTGCATGACAGCTGAGACACTGCTGTCTCCTCCTGTTTGGACAATTATTCATAAAGGTTACATTAAGATCTGTGATGTATCATAAAACAGTACTCGATTTTTGCCATATAGGTATATATATAATATAGTATCGGTAATTAAATTATTAACTCAGAATTCGTGCACCATTACAAACACCCGATATAGTGCACTCTTTAGGACACAGATTAGGTTTCTGTATTGTTGTATCCATAAAAGTTCATTAATGCCAGTGTGTAATAAGGTGTAAACGGGAAATGGAATAATCGAATGTTATATGCTCCATTAAAAATTGTACATTGCATTAAGAATTCGGATTGTTACCTAAACGTTACGTTAATGAGCATTGACATTAATGTATAATGTTTAATGCTTGGGCAAGAGTGAGACTATGTGCCATATATGAGCTATCCATAATTGTTTAAACAATTACAGAAGTCTACCTATAGCTCCATTGTAGAGTGTTGAAATGGTTCACAAACAATGGCTTACAATTAGTATACAGCCAGTACTCACATGGGTTCGAGTGGACGAAAGTCTGGGATGGTTTCAGGTTTCTTGCGGAACATGAACCAGTATATGAGCAGGCCCACGATGAGGGAGAACAGGAAGATGTCTAAATTGCTGAGGAAAGGCTCTTCATCGCCTGGTAGCTCGGGATGTGCCGACTCCGTCTGATGGTCCGCCATGTCTCTGAATAGAAGAAGACAGAAATGTTGAGAGTTTAAATCTTAGTGACGATAAAGTCGTCGAAGTTGACATAACGGCACCTTTTTGCAAGATATTAGCGTCCTGTCTGCTCAGAGACATCGATTCAGCACTAGTGAAGGAACTCTCCAATGTCTGCATTTTTGTAACACTCGGATATAAAGCAAGAGCATGATTTCTGACACAGCACTTTGTGGTTCCTCTGTGACATAACATATGAGAAAAGGAGAGGATGATAAAAAGGATAACTGTTTATTGCTGCTAGTATAAATGGACAAAAAGAAAACGTCACGTACACCTTTACCTGATGTTGAGCTAAACATTTGACACAATTTACAGCAAGATTTATTGTTGTGGAACAGTTAGACAAGTTGGTTCATGTTCTCACCTACACAGCAGGGGCAATAAACAGTCACTCACTCGCCTGCATATCTCTCTTGCGCAGCCCCCCCTCTCTCTTACTCAAAAACGCAGCCTGTCATTTTACCGAGAAACAGTCAAATGTAAACTCCTGTCCTGAAGACTTTCCCATTCTGATAACCTATGCAGAGCACCGTCACTCTTACAAAGCACTAACAACAGAACTCCTTCCATAAACAAACAAACAAAAAAATTATGTTTTTCTTTGTAACCCTTTGGATCAATCGGATTCAGTTAATTCGGCCACGTTGTAGTATATTTTCTATATTGTTTTGATTTCTTTACTGGAGCAAATCTTTTATGTCTCTGTGTGTTATAACCTTCAAGTTGTGATCATGAACACACATGCTGACCTGTTTAACAAATCAATGGTTTACTTACATATTAACTGTCCTGCTGTAGGCTCTCAGCAACTGAGCCTGTGAGGTTTAGGGATAAAGAAGAATTACCCTGATGTGTCCTGAGCTGAATTTATAGGAAGTGCAAACACAGAAATCATCTAAACTCACTGATCTCATGTCTGTATTTGCATCCCTGTGTGTGTGTGTGTGTGTGTGTGTGTGTGTGTGTGTGTGTGTGTGT
>JAAIIK010000425.1:1755014-1785565 GCA_014706435.1 Silurus glanis
CGGTTAGTCAGTCAGTCATACAGTCAGTCGGTTAGTCAGTCAGTCATTCGGTCAGTCGGTTAGTCAGTCATTCATTCCGCTCATTCCCGAATATTTCAGACTAAATAAAACACCGAGCTCGTTCATAAAGCCGCTGTTCACGTATCTTATTGTCACAAACAGTTAGAATGTCTTCTCTCACACCCGAGTTTCACTCTCACACTACAGCGCGCATTTTCGCAAACTAACCGAGCTAAGTGACTTGTCGACATCCCGGCAGTAGAACGACAAGGTTACATTCCCAAAAGGCTACGCTTTAAACCCGTAGTGTACTAAAAAGTGTACAACCCGCCCTTTATCCTGTATTTTGAAAGTAGCAAATTTGACGAGTAAGGGGTATTTAGGACTGAGCCTAAATGCCTTGCAAAATAGTGTAGAAGGGAATAGATAAAAGAACAGCTGAAAAGAAAGTAGCCGTACCTTTATTCGCAGTATGTACCGCGATTTTAAGCCAATTTAATGTCAAATGTGTCGTTTTCCTCTTCGGAGAGAGAAGAATAAATTTCTAAGAGATCAGAGAACTTATCTGTTCCCTCGCTGCTCTCTGTCAAGCATGTTACGGAAGTGTGACGTCACGGCGTCAGCACGCACCACCGGAACGACCGAATTTTCAAAGTAGGATGGGTTGAAAATGGTACGTTTTCTCCATTATGTGTAGCTTCCGTTCGCTTTTTAAATACATCTAATTATAAACATATACAAAGCAGATGTGAACAATTCGCGCTACTATTTATTCACTGCTCTTATTTGTTTAGTTTAAGTTCATTTTAATTAATTAACCGAACCCCCTGTTGAGACAGTGGACTAATCCAGTGCGTTTTTATTCTCGGTTGAGGCTCCATCGGATTGGTTTGGGCAAAGTACATAGAGTCAGAGTTCAGGGCTGTGCAATCATTTCACCGGTGCAACGTGTGGCCCTGAATCTTGTCACCTTTCCTTCTGGCAAACCACTGGTTTGTTGCTTTGAAAACAGGGTCTCGTATCTTGTGATTATTCATCTAGATAGATAGGGATGTACTAAGGGATGTAGGGTAGTATTAAATAAATATAAGTGGTATCGCAGAAATAGTTTCTATTATTAGAAATTATTAATACATTGTTATGAAATATATTGCTTTCTAAATATATTGCTGTTCCACAGCTGGTGGTATGTGCTGGTGCTATGTTAAGAGGAAATGCCCATGAAATGGGTTTTTCAACAAGACAATGATCCCAAACACACAAGTAAGCGAGCAATTATTGGCACAAAAATTATTGAGGTGATCAATCCCCTGACGTTAAAAATGCAGTTTCCAAAGCAAAACCCAAAAAATCACAGAAACTGTGGAATGTGGATCATTCACCCTGGACTAAAATACCTGTTTCTAGGTGCCAGAAATTGGTTGACATTGATGCAATGCAAAAGCGCTGCAGTTATTGAAAATGTTATGCAATGAAATATTAGCTCAGTAATTTAAAGTGAAGTTGAATCTTGAAAAAAAAAATCAAAATCAGTTCATAAGTTTGAAGAAACGTGTTAACACATTTTTTTCCCTGATACAATAATATTCGTTTTATTTGCTTCATGTTAAATAATTATTCAGATTTATTACAATTTGTGAATACTTTGTTTTGTAATTAAATATTTTCACTGCATTTGAAATATGGACATAAAAGCTGTTAAAATATTTGCACCTGAGTAAAAGAAAAAGACTCATTTGAAACATAAAAAAGGTGTAACAGTAGGTGAAATAATAACTAAAATGGTAACTAAAATACCCCAAATTCCCAACTCCAAGTCCTGAAAAATGAATGAAAATGCATAAAATAAATATTTATACAAAATAAATCTACATAAAAAAAAATGTTTTTGTAGTTAGAAGATCAGAATTCCTATAAATAAAATCTAGATTCCTAGAAATTAAATAAAATAACCCCTTACATTAAAAAAATATAATAATAATATGATAGTTATTAAAGCAATTAAATATTATTATAAATCGTGTTCAGTTTTTTATAACTTTTGTATTATTTTTTATTTTAACATTTACATTGTTTTCTTTTATAATTTTTGTCATTTTTGTGAGTTTTTTTTTATAAATCAAAGTAAATTATACATCATTAGAAAATAGCGTTTTTTAGCTGACACATCCGGCCACTAGGGAGCAGTGTGGCTCCTTATATTGCGCCGGATCACCTAGTTAACGCTCAGAAGGAGAGAGTCACGTTTGTGAAGTGTCACGGTTTTCACGCGCGCAGACAAAATGTCGATATTCACCCCTACAAATCAGATTCGGCTGACCAACGTGGCGGTCGTGAGGATGAAAAAGGGAGGAAAGCGATTTGAAATAGCGTGTTATAAAAATAAAGTGATGAGCTGGAGATCGGGAGCGTAAGTGAAGCCTTTTTTTGTGCTAGTTGAAACTAGCAAACGGGAGTTAGCTCCAAACAAAACATGGTTACGTAAGTTCTGTTATGTGGACTAATACAGGAATCAAATGACGTATCAGTGGTGTTTTCATATGTTTTGCTTATAGAGAGAAGGATTTGGATGAAGTCCTGCAGACGCAAACAGTTTTCATAAATGTGTCAAAGGGACAAGTGGCGAAAAAGGAAGATCTGTCAAAAGCATTCGGAACCGATGACTTGACAGAAATATGCAAACAGGTAACTGGTTTGAGTCCAAATTATAGCATTCACTTTCTTTTTACAGAAGTTAAAATGTGTATTAAGGTCTTATTAGATAGATACTGTATATAGATACAGCTTTATTGTAATTGTATAGTGCAGGTACACAGCATGCAGTGTAGCATTTACCAAACGTGCCAATCAAAACATTGTGCAAATGCACAGTTAAGTGCAGTTAAATATGTAATGGATGTACAATTACTACTCGATTAATCCCAAAATTTATTGTAGTGTTACAGCAGCCAGTTTACAGACACACACACACACACACACACACATAAAAAAAAATTTACATGCTGATTGTAAATTTAAGTGGAAACAGTGTACATAAAGTGTACAGAAGGTGCACCAGCAAGTTGTGTTTTTATATATATATATATATATATATATATCTCAAAAGAGAGCTTGAAAGTACATGATCATATCAGTGCACATATAAGCACACTTCAAAATCTAGTGAAACATCTTCCCTGAAGAGTGGAGAAAATAATAAGAGCAAATTAGGACTAAATGTGGCTATACAATGCTCAAAAATGTGGATAATAAAATGCTCAAAAACCACATACCATACTTATGACCAGGTGACCCAATACATTTGGCAATATAGTGTATGTAAAGTTTTCTCTATATGAAAATGAAAAATTTGGTATATATGAATTTGAATGAGCTGAGGTGAAAAAATATTGCACAAGTATGATTTTGCTTATATGTAGAGAAGATGGAGGGAGTATAGTCCAGTATAGTTTGGGGTTATGGGACGGTGTATTAACATTGTGGCTGCTGGGTAGTTATTTTGGAATCTGGCAGTCCTTGTTTTGGTGAGTGTGTATCGCCTGCCAGAGAGAGGTTTGGAAAAAATGCATGCGAGGGATGAGGGGTCCTTCACAATTTTCCAAGCCTGTTTCCTGACATGAGTCATGTACAGGTCCTGGAGAGATGGAGCCTTATAGGACCATCCGGCCCTCGCTGCAGGACTTCTACATGTCCCGAAATCGGAGACGGGTATTGATGATTAAAATTATAAAAAAATACAGGACTAAAATACAATAACTAGGCACTTTAATGCTGGGTAGAACCTTGGTGTTTCTCTCTGAACAGCCTCAGTTCTCCAGGGCAAATAGATTCCTTGACTTCTTGGAAACATGCATTTTAGATCGCAATCCACATTATTTCTGCACTATTAGGTTAAGATCTGGTGACTGCGGAAGCCACTGAGGTACATTGACTTGTATACACTTCCCGTGATGTTTATGGGACCAGTCTGAGACAGCTTGTGCTTTGTTTATTTTCATGCTGGAGTTAGAATAACTAGATGCACATGGTCAGCAATAACTCTCAGATAGGCTGAGGCATTCAAATTGGTATTAAGATGCCTGATGTGTGCCAAGAAACTTTCCCTACTCCAAAATACCAAAAGTGTGCTTTTCTGTTCAACGGCGTTGCAGAAAGCGGTTCTTTGGGTTGCTGTGTAAAATCGAGAGTTTTGTGGGTTTCACCATTTTTTTTTTTTTTTTTTTTTAATTCTCAAACTAGCCTGTTTGGCACCAACAACCATCTCACAAGAAGCTCAAGACCTGTGTCTGCATGATTTTCTGCATTTATGTGTGTATACAGTGGGGCTTTGTGTGTATACAGTGGGGCTTTAAATCAACCTGAAAGTCATCAAGAGTCATCAAGAAGAAATTATCCGTGGAAACCTAATGAGTCTAACTCTGGTGTTTGGGTTTTTTATTTTTATTCAGCTTGTGTAAGAATAATTGTGATTTCTGGTTTTCCTGTCACAGATTTTAGCAAAAGGAGAACTTCAGGTGTCTGACAAGGAGCGACATAACCAGCTAGAGCAGATGTTCCGGGACATCGCTACAATCGTGGCAGAGAAATGTGTAAATCCGGAGACTAAGCGGCCTTACACGGTCAACCTGATCGAAAGAGCCATGAAGGACATTCACTACTCCGTCAAAGCCACTAAGAGCACAAAACAGCAGGTGAGTGGGATATTCGACTATCTGACAGTTACATCTGGACTATCTGACATGTGGAGAAAGCATGGCAAGTGTGATCCCCATGTCCTCAGATTTAGTTATACAGCCGCAGATCTCATATGTTGAGTAGGAAATCTCTCATATACGGGTAGTGCTTAAGTTACAATAGAGATGCGTTGCAACGGCACAATCGTAACTTGAAAATCTGGCCTACCAGGAGTCTTAAAGTATGGCGATTATTATGGGGTAGTATACTGTAATTTGTTAGCAAAACAGTTTACACTACCATAATGTATAAACGTTACAGTATTTGTGTATGTAGTAGCAGGCGCATGGACGAGCATTGATTTGCGAGTGGAGGGCGGAGCCGGACGTGCTCTGTTTTAGTGTCTGGCAACGCTGATAAAAAGGAGAGTGAGATAAGAGCTAAAATTGGGCTTTAAAACACCGAAAAATACGCACTTTAACACCGAGACAAATAAACGCAGAAAGAGATGCGTACATCCCGGCAGCAGCCTGATGTTTTGTACGAAAATGTAAATATCTCATCGTAAGATTGAAAAATTGAAGTCAAACCATTGTAACTTGGGGACTACCTGTAGTTTTTATTAACAAAAAGGATCTTGTAATGCTGATAGCTATAATTTATAATAAAACTACACTAAAGATTAAGGAAATAAGTGCATCCCACAAACTAGTTTGTCTATGCATTCTGGTGTCCTGATTATGCCTCTAAATCCATAAACCATCCAGAATGCTTGGGTAATAAAGTGATAGACAAAACATGTACAGTTAAGGTCATAAGTTTACATACGCTTTGCAGAATCTGCAACTTCGTTAAATACAAGAAGGGTTCCTTGTAATGGCTTTTTCTTTATTATTGTTATTTATATAAGCTTTTTTACATGTTTATATAAAGCCCACAAGTCACAATATAATATATATATATATATATATATATATATATATATATATGAACCAGTTGTTCAATGGTTTTCTGCTACAGGAACTGCACGTTATTTGGTTTTCAGGCATCTTCTCCATACCCAGCAGAGGCTGTCTGATTTTGAGATTTATGTTTTAACATTAGGGATGAAGGACTTGTACAGCTATTACAAACAGTACAAACGATCACTGATTGTCAATAAGGCAACTTGATTCATTAAAAGCTGGGGGGTGTAAACTTCTAAACTGGAGCGATGGGTGTCTTTTGTAAACCATGTAAATATCTTGTGTTGCTTTTGAAAGTCAATACGAAATGAAACTAAATTATGACTTCTTAACAAAAACCTTTACACCAATCATGCTGGAAGAAAATGTACACCCCTCTTCTTGAGAATCAATAGCACTGTTGGAAAAGGGGGTTAAATATACAAAAATGCTGGAAAACCAAGTAAGGTGCAGTAACAAGGGCTTCAGTCGCTAGTCATCTAGATAACAACACAGTGTTAAGGATCAAGAGCAAACCAATCACTGTTTATTTTCTCCATGTCTAGGCACTTGAAGTGATCAAGCAGTTGAAGGAATCGATCCAGATTCAGAGAGCTCACATGCGACTCCGCTTCATCCTACCAGCCAAGGAGGGAAAGAGGCTGAAAGAGAAACTTAAACCCCTCATAAAGGTGGTGGAGAGTGAAGACTTCGATGAAAAGTTGGAGATGGTGATTTTTTTTTTTTTCTTTTTTTTTTTTTCTTTCCCCTGAAAGATTTATTTGTAAATTTTATTTTTATTCCAAATGTTGTATGATGGAATACAAGTCACATACTCTGTATTATTATTATTATTATTATTATTATTGTTATTACTATTACTATTGTTATTATGTCATATATTAGTGATGTTAAAATTTACAAATGGTCTGAGAACATTGGTTAGTTTCCTGTAACAGCTATTAATTTGTTCCGGCTGCAGAGCAAATCACAGGTATACAATATACGGACAAAAGTTTGTGTACACTTGACTGTGTGATTTTTGGACATTCCATTTGACATTTCCATCCACATTTGCTGTTATTATAAACCTCCACTTTTCTGGGAAGATGTTCCACTTGATTTTGGAGTGTGCTTGTGGAGATTTTTGCTCATTCAGCCACTAGTGCGTTGGTAACGTCAGGTATTGATGTAGGGTGAGGAGACCTGCGGTGCAGTCAGCGTTTCATTTTGTCCAAAAGCTGTTCAGTAGGGATGATGTCAGAGCTCTAAAACAGATAGACTGAGATATTTTACTCCAACCCATGTAAAGTATATCTTCATGGAGCTGGCCTTGTACACAGGGGCCTTGTCATGCTGGAACAGGTTTGGGTCTCCTAGTTCAGGTGAAGGGAAAATGTAATGCTAGATCACAGATACTGTACAATTGTGTACCTCCAACTTAACTGTGGTAACAGTTTTGGGGATGAGATACATAAAAAAGGTGTCCCAATACTTTTGTCTATATCGTGTATATTATCATGCTTGTTTACAAGGTCTTGCACAACAGATTGAACGTATTAACTGATTGAAGAACTTGCTTAACTGTTAATGAAGATACACTATGTTGCCAAAAGTATTGGGTCACCTGACCTTTCCTGCTATATGTGGTTCTTTTGCAAACTGTTACCACAAATCTGGAGGCACGCAGTAGGACGTCTTTAGATGCGCTATACTAAAATTCCGCATTCACTTGAACTTGGAAACCCAAAATCCGGCATGGCAATGCCTCTGTGCACAAAGTGAGCTCAATGAAGATCTGTTTTACATGCTTTAAAGAGGAAGATCTTGAGTGGCCTGCTGTAGAGCTCTGATCTCATCCCTACTGAACACATTTGGGATGAATTGGAATGCTGACTGCACCCCAAGTCTCCTTACCTACATCAGTACCTGCATCTTGTAAAGCACACTCCAATATCTAGTGGAACATTTTCCCAGAAGAGTGGAGGGAATTATAAGAGCCAATTGGGTCTAAATGTGGAATGCAATGCTCAAAAATGGCATACTTATGACCAGGTGAACCAATACTTTTGGCAATATATTGTATTTATTTAGCTATTTTGGATTGAGTCTCCAGTGTCAGTGTCACATCAGCATTAAATATTTATATTCATATAAAAGAAAATATTTATAAGGAAATAGCAGTTTGTAGCTGCTGAAGCATATATGATAATTAGAAGATATCTGCAGCTTTACAAGTAACTATAAATGGATAATAATCTTTTAATAGTTGTGATGCTGTGGGTATAAGGTTTTTTATATATATATATATATATATATATATATATAGCATCTCACCAACCCTGTCTTTGCTTTTTAATTTTTTATCTTTTAAATTATTAATTTCTTATTTGTGAGAATGTATTCTTATCATAGACATTCTGTTTTGGGAATTGGGGTTTCAAATATATACAGTTTAGTGAGGTCAAGTAACAGTTTACCCCAGGACAAGTTTTGATTATCATTTGTTGCCATTAACTATGTTGTTATTATTAAGCAGTTCAATATAATTAGCCAGAAATCTTATTTTTTTGTTTTAATTCACAGTCTAGAAATGACCAACGTAGACCACTGTGACAAAATGCTGTCTTAATATAGCTTGTCTAAAAATAACCCAAATGTGTCCTGTAGAAAAGCTTGGTTTCTATGAGAGTTCACACTCATAGAAGTGTCTCCTTGGGGGGTTGCAGGGGGCTGTTCCTCATCTTCCCATAATGGGGATCATGGGCCTTCAGATGTTAATTGTTGAATAGATTTGTATTGTTTCTATTGTTTTGAAGTGTAAATCATGTAAATCTCCCCGCAGGTTTGTTTGATAGATCCAGGCTGCTTTCGGGAAATCGATGAACTGATTCGCTGCGAGACAAAAGGCAAAGGGTCGGTGGAGGTGCTCAGCCTGAAGGATGTGGAAGAAGGAGATGAGAAGCTTGAATAATCCACCCTGCATCTAATCCTTTTTCACACCTTGCCGCACTAAAGAACGATTACATTAAATTATTTTTCTTTTTGCTTATCAAGACTGTTTTAGTTGATTTATATAGCAAGTGGCTGAAGCTATAAACATCAAGTTTCCAGATTGTGTCTCCTAACACATATATACATACACTATATGGACAAAAGTATTGGCTACCTTTTTATTTAGTAATTATAATTATTTAGTATTTAGGCATATTTACTGTTTGACTTTTTAGTAAATCTTTCTAATGGTTTTATCTGTAATAGTAGCAAGCAAAATAATAATCTAACTCAAATCACAACTAAGGGGTTTGTTTTCTGTGAAAATTGAAGTGATTTGTATGACTGCAAGACAGACAACAGATTGATTTATTAAAACAAATTTGTACAAATGCAATCCACAACATAGGAAATATTAATCCTCGTGAAATAAGTTTTCTTGACCACTCTTGACTTAAAGGTGCAGTTTGTAATATTTCAAAAGGTTTGTAATATTAATTTCATGTAGAAGATCCCTTTAAAACATTAGCCATGCAATGAAATCAAACAAGTATATTTAGTTTTATGTTTCTTTTGTTTTGTTTAAAGCAAGTCTGTCATTTCAGACTTCTGATTACTTCTTTATGGCCCAGAAATAAGCCCTGCCCCCAAATGAAACACATTTGCATAGGTTTACTTTGAAATGCAACTCTGCAGATGTGCAAAGTTTCAACAGTGGGTCATTTAGAAAGTCTTTAGGCATTCAGTTCACCTGACAGCCAGTAGATGGCTCTAAATATTATAAACTGCTGCTTTAAGATTTTTTCCCTTGCACCTATTAAAACCTTTCAGCATCCACTGAGTAAAGTTTGCCTTTTCAGGTTTGTGCATTATATCTAACTTACAACAAAGCTTACCCAAAAATCAGGTTAATAATGTACAAAATAAGTGCAAATAAAAAATTATTTTAAAGCATCTTCATGTGTCAGTTCTATGTGCTCACTAGTACACATACAGTGTAATCTGCACTGAGGGGGCTACAGAAGTATTACAGTAATAAATAAGATAATGTAAAATGTGTATATTTGGGAGCTACTGTTGAAGACTTATTGCACACTGCTGCTGTGAATAGTAAAATCATCAGACTGAGACATCAAAGTTTCAAACCTTAAACGCTCTTGAATAGTTAATCAGGAGGTAGTGTCTCAAGGTTTCAGTCCATTCAAACAGGGTCTGAAATGTACAAATTTGCATCAGCAGCGCACTGCAGGTTTTGCAGTATCATGAAATATTCTTGATATGATGAAAGGAGTCTTTTTAAAGAGGTCTGGTGGTTTGCCCGTATATACTTGGAACAAAGGCATCATGATGACTTGCAAAGAGCGGAGCCGCCATTTCTTGCAGTGGTGCAGATGGTGTCAATATTTGTCCCTGTGGCAATGGAGCTGGTTTAAACCACCACCAAGCACACAGCATTCCTCCTCCAATCAGAAAGAAGACCGATCCAATCCACCCGAGATACACAGCTGCTCCCCAGTCTCTTTTCAAAGTAATGGCTGTGTCCAAATCACTGTTCGTGAAATGAGTGATCCAGCTCATAATCACCAGCATCAGAAGCCCGGATAAAATGAAAAAGGATCCAGCTGCTGCCTTGATTCGCACGTTCCGAGAGAGGAAGGTCACCGACACTATGTAGAGCATGATTGGAATGGCTCCCACTCCAAGCAAAACATTGATGGAAATTTTCCAGGAGTTAAAGCGCCCTGCTAGGGGCAAAAGTGACTGGTAAAAGTGGCAATGCATGTCTTCTATACTCCGATCCTGCCAGTTCAACCAGATTCCGTCCCAGTACAAAGACAGAGTATCTGTGGAATTATCCACAACTCCAGTCACGATCCACACGGGCAGGGTCCTTGTGAAGATGGCACAAATCCAGCCAGAGATGGCCACCCAGGCACTGATTTGCTCGAACACCCTGAGACACATCTCCATGTTTTGTTTCAGTGAGAAACAGAAAGAAACTGCGAGCTCAATTCTGGAGCAAACCCGACTAGCTGCATTCCAGCTGTGGGTGGGGAGACCAGAGTGTATTCACCACTGTGTTTTTTTTTTATCCATGGTTTCAAAACATTTCCAGTGGCTCGTCTCTTCTTCTTTTTTTCTGGAGGCTAAAACAATGATGTCACTGTGTGAAATCAACAGTCTCCTCTCTCTTGAGATCTTTTGTGAGCAGAGACATAACAATGCATTCAAAGCATAAAGACACCAAGACGTAGGAAAAGCATGTATTATGGAAGCAAATTTTATTCAAACAGGAACACAGACACATACCAAAAGTGTGTACAGTGAAGCAGCGCTAAATAGTAAAAAAAAACTATAGTAAAAACTTTATAATAGCTGTCAATTGAGTTAACCTGTTTTTTTTTTATGTGTAAAAACATATCTTAAAATGAAATGTAATACCATTTTTTTAAACACTTTTTCAATACCACTCCAAATTTGTATTGACATCTTACATCTAACAGCACTTCAAAATAATTCACATGTTCAAACATTAATTCAAGTTTATTATAGAAAAAAAAAGAGACTTCAAACTGTGCATAAAACGAGTTATATGGTATATTATAGTCACTGGTGTACATGGTTTTGCACATTGTATTACATGGTATCAGTTTTTGGTTGAATTTCTATTTCATTTGCCTTAAAGACGGAAGTCTTTAAGAAGTCCGTATGTACAACCCCAATTCCCAAAAGGTTGGAACACTGTGTAAATTTCACCATTTGACAGCAACAAATACAACAAAGGACACCCAGCACTGTTAAGCAGCTCGAATCCTGTATCAGACACATATGGGAGAAAATGTTTCTCCCAAAACTTTAGCAACTGGTCTCCTCAGTTCCTAGATATATATGGACAAAAGATGTGATGCTACACAGCCGTGTCCCAACTTTTTGAGACCTGTTGCAGCCATTATATTCAAAATTATTACATTTTTTCTTTCAAACTGTATATATCTTCAATTGAAACATTTGCAATGTTTTATAGTGAAAAGCATATGGATATTTGAGATTTGCAAATCATTGCATTCTGGTTTTATTTATTTTTTTACATTTTGCACTTTTTGGAATTGGGGTTGTAAAACATAACACCTGATTTAATTATTCAGAAAAAAATACATCACGTATAAAAGTTAAGAGTTTCATTTATTCATGTAACATTTAGCATCATTATGTAAAAATATGGTGCATTCATTTTATTAATGTCTTAAACTCACACATAGTTCTTAAATGCATAGCTGCTTTGGGTACCTGACTTTGTTGCTGAATACCTGGAGAGTTGTTTAACCCTCTCTGGTGGGCAGCTGGTGCAGAGAATTGCTCCTCCGACAAACAAGAATCCTGCTGTCACCCATCCCACATATATGGCGGCACCCATCTCTCTCTTCAGCGCCTCATGCACTACAGGGTTATGGAAGTCCCTGATGATGGTGTCAGCCGTCCAGGAAACAGGAATTGCGGTGCCAAGCCCTGAGAGTATGAAAGTGATCCCTGATGCCACCACGATCCTGGCCTTGGCCCATGGATTGCTGAGACAGTTGGTGCATTCAGCTCCCATCAAGAAGATAAGGAACCCGAGACATGCAAGTGCCATGGTGGTGACCACGAGGCCACGTGAGGCCTGCAGTGTGGGGTCCAGGTCTAGCAATGCGTCGTAAAGCTTGCACTGCATCTGGCCTGTACGCTCGTACACGCAGGTCATCCACAGGCCCTCCCAGAAGACCTGTGCTACCACAATGTTGGTGCCAACAAATGCTGTCACCTTCCACATAGGCAGGGCGCAGATGATGATGGTGCCTGCCAGGCCGATCATAGACAGAGTGATGCCCAGCACCTGCAGAGCCATATGGATGCCTATTAAAGAAGAGAAAAAATGGGATAAAATAGCAAGCTGCACTCAATTCTCAAAATGTAGATCTGGTTTTAAATGTACAAAATGATTTGCTGGTTTATTTAGATTTTCTGGGAAATAAACTCTTATATACTTTTGGGAGGTGCCAAATGCAAAATAATTGCTTTGTTATTGTACGTAAGCATATTTCTATGTATTGCTACATTAATTTACTTTATAGCTAATGACATTTACAAACAATATACATTACCTTTGCCAACAGCTAACTGTTATATTTCAGCTAGTTTGTCTGGTCAGGGTAATTCTCATGCTTGCTAACATATGAGAGATGAGGATTAAAGCTATTGTTAGCTACAGTGACTAATTTCTTTTCCTGTATTAGTGTTATCAGATAGCAATTAGCAGCTAGTTTGCATTCATTTGAGGGATTAGCTATAAAGCTGTTGTTAGTGATAGCTTTCTTGAGTAATCAGTTATACGTTGATATTTAAAGTAACATTTACCAGAGTAAGATTTTGATAAGTAGGATTTTTATCCCCCACTTCTGATACTTAAGCATAATATAATTTGCAATAAAAGTTTCTGTTCATTAGGACTACAGTTATGTTTGCTATTCTATACTGAAGATTGGTAATCACCTGGTTAGTGTGTGATATGTAGGATGGTATGTTAGGATAATAGATGTTTAAACTTGCTTTAATAGTTTATTCAGTAATTTTTCAATCATCTGACTTCTGGTAAATCTGCAGTATTTTTTAAAATGATCATTCAGAAAGAGTTACAACTACCCATAAACCAACAATTTATTTATCCTGTAATTAAGCCAAAGATAGTTGACAATGCCACGGTACAAAAATGTAGTACAGAGTACAGAGGGTAATTAACACAGATCAAAATAATTAAAGAAATGAAAACAGAAAAAAATATAGCTGCAAGCAGCGATGGCGGGCCCTCGCACATTTGTGTATCGCTATACGGTGCCACCCAGAAAACAATGCATGGTGGGCAAGTGCATCAAGTGGGTAAATATCAGTGGACTATTTTATGTTGTTACTGACCCATTTGGGGACTGTAGGTAAAAGAAACCCCACATTTTAGACAAACGGGGGCGCTAGTGAGCCACTTAAGAGACACACCTTTGTCTGACCTTTTTGTCCACACTTAACAGCCGACAAATGTGATGTACGTGTCAAATTTCAAGTTAATCTAAGCACGCCAAAAGCCTTAAATATGCCTGAAATAAAAGTCAACTTTGATACGATGCCATGGCAACAGTGTTTGAGATATCAAAAATCCGTTTGCAATTTAGCATCTCCAATTTCTCTGCGTCATGTTGGCCAAGTCTGGTCTCAATTGCATGAATATCCTAGGAGGAGTATTTAAAAGTTCACCACATGCAACTGTCAAAAAATCCACCGTTTGTGACTGACACACTTCCTGGCGCCTGTTGGTGGCGCTATGTCCGAGATTCACAATAGGCACATCGATGCGATCGGAATCCTTGGCCGAACATACACACCGCGTGTCATCCCAATAAGACATTTTTTGCTTCAGATATTAGACACTTCCTGTTTCTCTGAATTCGCCATAAATTTGTCGCCTCGCCATGGCAGCACCGTTCGAGATATCAAAAATCCCTTCGCAATTTAGCAAGTGCAATGTCTCGGCATCATGTTCACTATTTGATGTCAATCGAATGAATCCCCTAGGAGGAGTATTTAAAAGTTCACCGCATGCACTTATAAAACAATCCAAAATGGCCGACTTTCGGTGCAGGCCATTCTGGCCATTCTGGGCTGCTCCTCGGTGCTCGAGCCCTAATAAATTAGCAAATGAAGGATAGTGTCTCATGCGCAGTCTTTCGACAGCCACTGTGGTTATGTACCACTAGATGTCACTGTTGTATATAAATAAGTTTGTTGAACGGTTTTATTTTTTGCGCGCATGTCCAACCGGCAGCACAGTGGCATTGCATTGCCACATCACAAGTTTATATTAACATGCTCATTCTAATATGTTTTCATTTCGATAGTAACTTTGTATTCACAGCGACTTGGCAAATGTATTAAAAAAACACGTTATGCAGCAAACAAAAGCATTTGATTGTTTGTATGGAAAAGCTGTGTGTGTAATGATGTGTTTTATTTAGGAAAATCTCTCTAAAGTGTCTTCAGTTACGAAGACTACAGTTTCTAGTTTCTTGTAACTTTATTCATTTCAGCAGCGAGAAATAATAGAGACGCTGGCGAGACCAAACTGTAAATGATGACAAGAACTAAATTAATTGTCTTGCCCATGTTTCTCAACATTATAATAAAATGGTTAAAAATACACTTAAAGTATGTGGACACCTCACCATCACAACCATGTTTGGGTTTCCCCAATTATTTACCATAATGTTTGAAGCATGCAATTGTCTATGGGTGCCTATGTTTGGCCTACATAGAACCCTCATTTCAACACAACACTTAAAGGTTTTTGGGATAAATAGGAATGCTGAATGAACACCAAGCATTCAAAATGTAGTCAAAGGCCTTCACAGAAGAGTGGTGTTTCTTATAACAAAAAACAGGAACTAAAACTAATGGGATTTTTAAAAAGGACAAAAGGATGTGATTGGTCAGGTGTAGGCTTACCTTTGGTGCTATACATTGTGTCATTCATAAAAAATTAAAAGATTATAATTTTGACATGTTGTTGTATAAGATGATTTAAACACTGGATTGAAAATGATCAACTTTTAATAGTAACTGTCAAATCACCCAACCCTCTTGTTGATTATTATTGTCTTACAAAAGCATTCCACATCATGTTTTACGGCTTGAAATTGTAAAAACACAGCCTCAGATTCAAAAAGCGCCACCCTGACTACCTCTGAGTCATTTCAATTTGTTTACATATACAGCAATCCACGTTGAAAGCTCATGTGTTGCAACAGATTGGAATAAAGCCAAATGTGTGATAACTGATGTCATCATGCTTTCATCTTCACATAACCCGAAGGCCCAGATTTCAAAAGATAAAACGCATCGACGCCTATTCACAATAAATCACCATTTTTAAATATCGGGGGTGAAAACAATATTTTGGAAAAATTCTTCCTTAATAAAAACTTGAATATTTTCCCATGAGTTATATTTAGATACAGAGTAAGGTAGAAAAATTATTCCTTAAATAAGGGAATGAGAGTAACAATTATTTTATCCTCTTAACATACAGCTCTATATAATCATTCACTTTAAACCCCGAAAACTGACTATAAATTATTCAGTGTCTGACAAAATTTTTCACTAAGGGAATATACAGGGTTATTCAAAAGAATGGACCGATATCATGACGCATTGCTTCAGTTCTCAAGCATCGTCATAGAATAAGTTTATTTATAATCGGTCATTTACATAAAAGTTTATTGTGAGTATAATACTCGTGACTTGGCTGGAGATTTGTTTTACTTTTCCTTAATAAAATATTGCGTAACGAAATTGGTTCATTCTTTTTGAACAACCCTGTACATAATTTTTCGGTACCTGGTTTTTTTCTTGCTTTTAAAAGTGAACGTTGTGTGCCAGTGTCATGGGTGTGTCTTATCAGAAGATTCAAGCAGGTTGCTAAGCAGGTTTTTGTTTTGTGTTGATGTAATGAGAGGAAGTAAAGCTTAAATGTTATCAATTGGAACACAGACAGCGAAACCAAACTAAGAATATCCTTAAAAAAAAAAAAAAAAAAAAAAAAAAAAGGTTACAGAAGATTACATACAGGTTACATACAACATATCACAATCTTTGAAACCTTTTACACATTTAAAAGAAAACTAAAAAGTGAGACAATTAATTCGACAAGACTAAAGAAATAAAAATAGCTGTAATAGTAAAAAAATAAAATAATGAAAATTGGAAAAGAGACATGATGTAACAAGCATTGCATTGTCTTAGGTATAAAGTCCTTCAAAAGATTTTAGATGTAGGTCTTAGATGGCGAAGCTGACCTCACTGACATTGCAATTTGGCTGCGCACCGAATTATTAACAGTTGACATTTTTGACTTGACTGTCTGATACTTGAGGGATGGCGTGCGATCGTCATTTACTGGGCAGGAAGCACAGAGAAGTCCTCCTCCTAACACCAGGAGAAATCCCGCTCCCCATCCGATGTACAGTGAAGCCCCCAGCTCACGCTTTTGGGCATCAACCAATAGCGGGTTGTAAAAATCTCTTATGACACTGCTGGCCGTCCAAGACACAGGAATAAGGGAAAGGACACCTGCGATGATTAGGACAACTCCAGCTGCCACTGATGCCCTCCTTTTGCTATTCCCTTCACTTATAAAATTAGTACACTTGCCAGCAGCAAAGGCCATAAAGATCCCAGCAATGCCCACCACCAGAGCGACGACCACTAGGGCACGGGCAGCCTGCAGGTCTGAAGTTAGAGCGAGCATGGAATCGTAGACCTTGCATTGCATCTGGCCTGTGCTCTGTACCACGCAGCTCATCCAGATGCCTTCCCAGAAGATCTGCGAAGTTACGATGTTGTTTCCGATAAAGGCCGTGACTCTCCACATGGGCAGGCCACAGACGATGATCAATCCAAGGTATCCGATTAGAGCTAGCGTGCAGGCCAGCATCTGCAATCCCGTCGAGGCCATTTTCACCTCAGATGTACGTACCGATCACAGATAGACTCTCTCTTTCTCCCGAACAGAATAAGCTTGTATCCAGGCAGCTAATGCTAAAAAAAGAGGCGTGCTGTTGTTTAGAGCCACCTCAGCCGTGACAATACTAGCTTTGCAGGATTCTTTATGGTAACGGCAAAGGGGGTGTGGATCACTCTCTGCACTGAAGATCAATTTACAAACTTGTGGTTGAAACCTATTGCAAGGATGCACCTAGGCAATATGTAAAACATGCAGATGCACCGGTTTTGGTTTTGCCCTGGTCTTAAAATACATGTACTTTCAGAGATGCAAGGCCATGTATAGAGTATCGATTGAGTTGAAAAAAGAACTCAAAAATATAATGAATGTGCATTGAAGTTGTCAATTATAATATACAGACAATTGTTTTTTTTAAACATCCTTGAATGGTTGCTATAGCTACCAAACTGGTTAGAGTAGATTTTCCTTCTGTACATGAAGTCATAGGGACTTACATTTCATCTGGCACATGGCTTTTATCACACCACTCATCCAGTCAGCTTTTCAGCATATCAGGGGTGTCACAATTTAGTTTCCATTGAAGGCTGTGATTCGTTCCATGGGGTAACCTCAAACAGTAAACTATACACATTTTAAACCCTAGACTCAGCCATCAGGCCCATCAATTCACCTGATACAATCAACACTTATTCACATTAGTCTCTAACAAACACATACTCATTCTGAAAAAAAAAAAAGTTTGTGGCCAGCTAAAGGAAAGAGGTATGTGTTGTCGTTTATGGCTGTCTCACTCCTCACAATACCGGTTTTACAAGATTCTTTGCTGAAGAATGTCGAGTGAAGGTCACACTCTGTTCCAAAACTCAGTTTTCATGTTTTTGATTAAGACTCTTTAAGGAACCCAAGCATTGATCTGGGTAATATGTAGTATTAAACCCTAGTCAGTATTCAGACACACATGTAAACACAAATCTAGGACACCCAATGTGGACGTCTATACAACACAATACATTTTGGCCACTGAGGTTTATTTTAGTTTAATGTTTAGTGGTTGATAGAGGAAGAAAAAAACTGGTTAAACTCCTTATTAAATTTTCCGTAACTGCTTGTTTATTGCTGTGCTGATTTAAATGAATGCAAATCAGAGGCACCTATAGTTTAGATGTAATGAGCAAAGCCAAACTGTTTAGGCAGGAAGTGATCTCTTGCAGCTTCAAATTAAAGTGTCAACAAACTGTCTTAATATTAACTTCATACAAATTCAAGATTCATGTATAGTCAGTGAAACACACACTCAATCACTCATTTTTGGTACAAACTTTTGATTTTATTGTGCAAACGTTTAACATATCTTTATAGAGTAATTCAGCAACAATACATGCATAAAAACAAAATAAAAAACAGAGATACAAGTATACATTGGAATAAGTGTAGTATTTGTTTAGCTCATATTATATTATGTCAAACAGTTTGTCACATTCTACAATCCTAACAACTTTATGCTTTGATTAAGTATCTGTTACAACATTATGCTTATGATTATAATAAATACATGTTATAAAGCCACATTACAGAACAGTCACGCAACTGTTCCATCTTAGCTCCTCTTTTACAGTTCTCCATTCGAACAAGAAAAATTAGAAAGAACCTAGCATTATTGAAGAATGAAAAAAGTCTTCAACGTGCTTCATTGCTCAGACATAAGCTTTGCTGGTGGTAGTGGACCGTGGCTGAGAGTACTTGTAGCCATTGTTGTAACTCTTCTCTTCTTGCGGTGGACAGGAACTGCAGAGAAGGCCTCCACCAAGAATCAGAAGTGCAGCCGCGCCAAAGCCAATGTAGATTGAAGCCCCCATTTCTCTCTTCTGAGCTTGGGTGAGAATGGGGTTGTAGAAGTCCTGGATGATGGAGTTGGCAGACCAGCAGACTGGGATCAGACACAGCACTCCAGCAATGATGAAAGTGACACCACTGGCAATGGCCACCTTGATCTTCGTAATTTCATTCTCCACAAAGTTGGTACACTTGCCTCCATTGATTCCCAGGATTATGGCGAACAGGCAGACAATGATGGAGACGATGATCAGAGCTCGGGCAGCCTGCAAATCCTGTGGCAGCGCCAGCATGGAGTCGTAGATCTTACACTGCATCTGTCCTGTGCTCTGCATGACACAGGTCATCCACAGGCCCTCCCAGATGATCTGTGCTGTCACAATGTTGGCGCCAATGAATGCTGTTACCCTCCACATGGGAAGAGCACAAATAATGATGTCCCCCAGAAAGCCTATGATGCCCAGGCTAAAGCCCAGCATTTGGCGGCACATGGACACCATTTTAGTGTTCTTGTAGTTCTAACGTACTGCTGCAAAAGCTTTTTGTCTTCTTCAGTTCCTCAGTGAGGAACATCCTTTGGCCAGCAGGTTATATGGTGCTTTAAAAAAGGGGTGGAGTTAAGTTTTGGACCTGAAACCGATTGTCAAACATTGTTTCAGGCCTGACGAGATTCCATTGAAACTCTTAAAGCAAACCAGTTTCGATGAGATGCACATCAGCTTGTGGACGTTTGATTGCAAACAAGTATCACTTAACATATTCAAAGATATATTTGGCGTCAGAAGAAGAGTGAAAATCCCCTTCAAATGGAAGCGAAACCTAAATCAGTAAACAAATAAATGTTTATGTTCTATTACATTTGTTTCCCCATTTAAAATCTGGTTTATGTGTTAAGTTACCAAACATCAAAATGTTATCATCATCAATGTGTTCAAAATACTGGCAAAATCTTTTAAAAAATTTTTTTTTTTAAGTTTGCCAATTTTAAGAATGGCAAGAATGGAATTTTAAGAACACTCTTTGACACTTAGATCATTTATTTAATGTGTATTAATGTTGTAATAAATGTTGAATTTTGTAAAAATGTATGTATATAAGAATATATAAAGGTTTGCTTAATGTTTGGAACTTATAATAAATGCCACATAAAAATAAATGCCACTATAATAAATGCCACTATAATAAATGCCACATAAAACTCATTCAAAATACAAACTCATTGCTATGGAAAATATGGATCTATTTATTCTTAATGGCTGAAAAACAGCACGCCCATTCATGACAATCCTTTATTTTGATGATCAACAATGAGAAGTGTCTAATAACAATAAATAGAAGACCCTGACCATTATTTAGAAGTCACTTCCTATAAGGCAGAAAGTCCCAGATTTATGATTACATTCATAATCCAATCTCTGCAAGATTTAAAATCACAAAGCAGAGCAGTCTGATACATTATGTCTGATCAACATCTGATGTCCATATTTGCTTTTGTTAAAAGGAAAAAAAAACAGAATATTATGAAACTATTTGTCTTTTATGCCATCATGAACATGACTTCTGTGTAATCAAAGCATGTGTGGCATGTGCGTGTGTGTGTGTGTGTGTGTGTGTGTGTGTGTGTGTTTGAGCTCAAAATAAAAAACACATGGATTGTTATCATATAAATGTTTTTATTTACAATGAACTGGTAATGGCTCCTTAAATGAGGTGTGTAATGATAATACACAGTACAAAAATGATATATACAAATCAACCACTTTATTATATAACCACATTTTGAATTTGTACATTGTTACAGAGAAAAAGAGAAAAAAAAACTTTCCAGCTAAACTGATATGCCATCTTTATATATGAGATATTAAACCATTATCACAGGAGCTATTGACTTTCGACAACGTTTTTTTTTTTTCCTGAGATTTACATTTGAGACGATATATAAAGACATTTAAAAACAATTCAGGCTTCAGGCAACACTTTTAAAAAACTTCAGCATAAAAAAATCACAATAAAATCTGCTCATCAGGACAAAATATATAACGGTTGTACACATTTAATTAAGTTCAATCATACATTTGGAGACACAGATATCGTTTAAGGCAAATCCAAGGTCAGTGACTTGAGGATTTAAATTAGGAGTCCATGTCCACATTTGTTTGCTTACATGTATGGCCTTGGAGCAGGTGAGTAAACCCTCGGACCCATGTATGATTTACCTGGAACATACGTTCCAGAATAAGTCGCACTGGGTGGATATCCTTTTGGAGGCATGTACTGTCCACCTGGTCCCATGTAAGGCCCTTGATAGAGATACATTCTCTGATTGTTCGAATCACTTGGTGGACAAGAGGTACATAAAATTATCCCTCCGAGAAGAAGAACGAATGCTGTTCCCCAGCCGATGTATATGCACCCACCGATCTCCCTTTTCTGCACTGTGGGTACGAGAGTGCTTGTGAAGTCGTTGATTGTAAATACCGCAGACCAGCAGACAGGAATGATGCACAAAACAGCAGCCACAATACACAGGACACCTCCAAAAAGGACCACTTTGGCCATGGAGGACTCATTTTTCAAGCAACTGGTACATCTTCCACCGATAAAGGTCATGAGTACACCAGCAAAACAGACCAAAATGGCAATGACTATGAGGGCCTGAGCGGCCTGCAGGTCCTGCGTCATAGTCATGATAGATGACTGGATCTTACACTGCATCTGGCCCGTACTCTGCATCACACAGTTCATCCACAGCCCGTCCCAGATAATCTGACCTGTCACAATGTTGGCACCAATGAAATAGGTTGTACGCCACATCGGTAAGCCACATGTCAGGCACAAGCCAATTAATCCGATGAAGCACAGGGTCTGGCCTGACACTTCCTTGGCAATTCTCCCCATTTTGAAGCCGTATATAAAAAATAAAACAAGCTGTCGTGGTTCCACAGTCACATCTGAGAGACATCTAGGAAGTGACAGCCTGTTTGACAAGGAATCTCACAGGGAGGAGTTGTGAAAGCAGAACGGCTTTTCCTGATGAACCGGATTCCATACATTGTCAGTAAACTGAGCAGAATGCAACCTCTGACATGCACATCCTATTAAAAGCACACTCACGCACGAATAGCCCGCTCTCGCAATGGACAATAAAACATCAGCCAATTTTGTTCATATTAACATTTTTTAATAATGTACTAGACCAGAGATGCCAGTCTAGGACCCACAGGCCAGAGTTGACCCATAGTGACTTATGATTTGGTCTGCCATGCCATATATGAGATCAGAGAAGAAAAAGCCACTGATATAGATCTTAACATATTTTGTTTAAAAAATTCATAAAAATTAAATAAAAAGTGAATTTAGAGAATATAAGTGAATTTGAATAAACCCAATTTTAAAAAAACTTTTATAAAATAAGGACCAGCTTTGTCTCTTTTTAGGTCACTAACATTACAACCTTATAGCATGAATAGGCTGTTATTAGCCATTGAATTCTATTGTACTATAAATTGAATCGATTTTTTTTATTGTACTATTTATAAATTCCATTGAACTAGAAACTGGAAATGGAACTGCATGAGTAATGTTTTCTGTTTATTTATTTATTTATTTATTTATTTTTGGAATCATAAATGAGGAACCATGGAGACTTTTATTTTGTTGTTTACATTTCGGTATAATGAAAATTTACTTTACTTACGACCTTGAATCAAGTTTGTTTTTTAGGCACCTCTGATCTAGACAGTTGGTCTAAAATAACATTTTATTAATACCTTTTTTTTTTTTTCATAAAGAGTACACCCTTCTATTAATTAATGTTGTATAACTTGCTTATTATATCATGTCTAATTCAGTAGTTTATCCAAATATCCCAAAACAAGAAAGTCACATGACCATGTCAATGGCTGCTTATCTCCTAATGTAGAAGAGCATGATTGTATGGTTTTTACTTGAATCATGCTTTTGAGAAACCACCAACTAAACATTAAAAATACTACTCTAAACTCTAAACTACTAAAAAATAGCTGCTTATTTTATTTAAAATGTTGAAGATAAATGTTGAATAAGGTGGCTTATTTACATGCGATTGGTGATGATTAGAAAACCTTTAGACAATGTTCACAATCTCAACTAAATCCTAGAACAAATTCTAAACAGATACATATATATATAGTATAGACCAGACTGTCTTTCTTAGACGTAATCCTTGGAGACAGGGGTTAGTCTTGCAGCAGTGTACTTTGGGTTGTAGATGTGTTGCTCTTTGGGAGGGCAGTTAAAACAAAGCAGGCCTCCCCCCAACAGCAGAAGAGCTGCAGCTGCCCAGCCAATGTACAAGGAAGTCCCCATTTCCCTCCGCTGTGCATCCATCAACAGGGGATTATAAAAATCTGAAATGACGCTCTGGGCTGTCCAGGATACCGGAATCAAACAGAGCAGACCTGCGACTATAAATGCCACTCCTGCCATGATGCATGCCGTAGCTTTAGCTCGTGAATTCTCAATACAGTTGGTGCACTTTCCACCTACGATGGACATCATGATTCCAATGAAACCAACCAAAATGGAGATAACGACCATTGCTCTGGCGGCCTGCAGGTCCGCGGTCAGTGCCAGCATGGAGTCATAAATCTTGCACTGCATCTGTCCGGTGCTCTGCACTGTACAAGTCATCCAAATTCCCTCCCAGAAAATCTGTGCTGTGACAATGTTTGCTCCAATAAACGCACTCACTCTCCACTGAGGCAGGCCACATGCAATGATGGCTCCTAACCATCCCAATAAGCCTGAAAGAATGGCAATGAACTGAACTCCTTGAGACACCATTCTTTTCACTCTCACGTTAAAAAAAATGAAGTACAGAGAACGTCTTTTCCAGACTGGGAAGTACATGCATTCAGCTGAAACGTTGTATTTATAGGATACTGGCTAGTAGGTGGGGTTAGCTCTTCTTGGTCAGAATACTGCTGACACTAATGCCCCTATGTTTTTTCTGTATACATCACCAATATGACCTCCACTGGTTCCATAAAACAAACACCAAGCACTTTGAGGTTACTGTTTCACAAACAAAGGTTGTTTCCAAAAGTCCAGTTGAAAAAAAAAAAAAAAAATGACTAATGCTTTGCATTAATACTTTAACGCAATCCTAAGGAAAATTGTCTTATATTTTTTTGACAGCTGTAAAGCCAAGAATTATAAAATAAATTAATGGAAATCTGAGGATATATTTTGACTATACTATACAGTATATGCACAATACAATCAGGCTGTAAAATCTAGCCAGTTATGCATAATATTTTGTATGATATTTGGTAACACTTTTTTCAATTTTGATAAATTTTTTCCCAACCCAAGTTAGAGCCAGTCATTATTAGTCATATGTCATTATATATGTTATATCACATACAGTATCTCACAAAAGTGAGATAGTGAAATAGTTTAGCAACCATTTTATTATATGTCCTTAAAGGACAATACTATAGAAATGAAAATTGATATACTTTAGAATAGTCAATGTGCAGCTTGTGTAGCAGTACAGGTTTACAGACTTAGTCGCATCAGGTTGTCTTCAGCAAACTGTTTGCAGGCTTTCTTGTGAGTCAGCTTCAGAAGATGCTTCCTTCTGCGATGACGGTAATGTAAATCGACTTGTTGCAGTGAGCAACGTATGGTCTGAGCACTGACACGCAGACCTTCCGCTTCTGCAAACTCTATAGCAATGCAGGCAGCACTTATGTATTTTTTAAAGCAGCTTCTGCACCTGACGCACAGCTCAAAGACTTAACTTTCTTAACTGACCACTGTGAGGCCTTTTCCGAGTGGAAAGCCATCTTGGAAAACCTCTGTATGACCCTGGCCACTGTACTGTAACTCAATTTCAGGGTGATACCAATCTTCCTATAGCCTAGGCCATGTTTGTGGAGAGCAAAAATTCAGATTCTCAAAACCTCAGAGAGTCTTCACCATGAGGTGCCATGTTAAACATCCAGTGGTCAGTATGAGAGAATTGTACTTTAAGCACCAAATTTTAACTGACAAACTGACCTATTTTATGTCATTTATGTCATGTGCAGATCAAGTTACAATATCTATATGTAGGCAATATAATACAGTTATAGTATAGTTATAGTACAGTATAATAATAGTTAATAGTTATAATAGTTATAGTACAGTATAATACAATTTTACTGTATGAGCATAATCCGTTCTTGAAAATTGCTCGTATGTCCATTTGCTCGTACATTCGAACTAATTTTCCCCATAGGAACGAATGTAAAAGTGATTTAATCCGTCCCGAGACCTCATTCGATCGCTTATCACTTAAAAAGTATTTGTAGCCTATTTTAACAAACAAATACACCGCAAATTACCGTAATGTAAACATAAATAAACACTTACCCATGTGGTAGTGGTTGATAGCGAGTGTGAGACGCGCACCACGCTCGTAACCTTCTTGGTTTCCATGGTAATTCTATTTACTTTCGTTTTCAACAGCACCATCACTGATTTTCTTGGGAGACATTTTCAAGATTTCTAGTGAAATAAAAATATAACACTAAAAAAAGTTATGTTTTTACTGCACTGAACAACGAGAGCGACCGAGTGATACGTCATCAACTAAGCGACTGATGCTTCCCTCCGCCGAAAACGGGGAACCGGCAGCGTGGGTTTGCTCGTGCCTTCGAAATTTGCTCGTGAAACAGGGCAAAATTTTGCGAGCGAGTTTGCTCTTATCTCCGTTTGCTCGTACTATAGGTTGCTCGTACAACGGGGTTTTACTGTAATATTTATTTAATATCTCTTATTTTGAGATCATGACAAACCAAAAATAAAGTGTCTTGCTCTACAGCTGAATATTGTCATTCATTTGAGTTAAATAAAAGCTTCACATAAGCATAATTATCAGCCATCAAACAAAGCTATGTCATACATCTAAATAGTCTGGATAATTTAAAATCGACATTAATTTAATACACAATGACAAAGATAGTTTTATCGGCTTATATATACTTTTTTGCAGTTGATTGGTTATAAAGTGAAAGGGGTTTCATTTGGCTAAACAGTTAAATACAAAAAATATCTTTTTTATTTTCTTTCATTTATTTCAGGTAGGTTTAAGAACTGGTTGGGACACAAAATACATGACGATGCAGATATACATCAAGGTTTATACAGGTATTTATTTATACTTATACCCCACCATAAACAAAAAACTGGTTTTAGGAGCACAAACAAAAAATAAGATGGCTTGTCAGTTGTGTATGCACAATAAACATGAAAAGCAAGAAAAAAATGTCTGTGTGGTTCCGATTACTGATCGGAAGGGCAGGGGTTTAAGCCCCGGTGAGCCAAGGTGCCACCCTTGAGCAAGGCCCTAAACCCTCTGTGCACCAGGGGTCGCTTGCTAACATTGCTGGGAGATGCAATGAAAAAGTTTGACTGTGCTGTGCTGTACAAATAAAAAAGATTCCTTAAGAAAAGCCACAGCCAAGTTGCATAATCTTGAGGAAAACCTTTTTTAAAAAAAGTGAAGGCAATCATATAATAAGGAGAAGATCCATATCATAATAATCCTCCTGGTTTGGCAATGTGATTTACATGCAGTTTCTATTTTGATTAATGCAAAAAAGGGAGATTTTTCTCAAACTTGTCAGTAAATTGATATAAAATTTCTTGTTACAAAATAAATGGCTGAATGCTAAAAACAGTTACCTTTCATTGCTTAATTAAATCAGAAATACAAGAAAAGGCAAGAAAAAACACATAAAATATGCTAATAGTTATTATGCAATGGTTATTGTTTTGTTTTAACTGATGTATGTTTTTAGCTTTTAGAATTCAAAACAAAAATATACAATAATACTTTAATTATAATACTTTAATTCTCTTATTAAATGATATTCATGTAAATTTATTTGAAATTGCTCCTGTTATTTGTTCATCAGGTTTATGAAAAAAAGTGGAACCTGTTGTTGGGGAAAAAAGTTCATTATGAATAGCTGCAAGCTGCAGCTAATTGTTTGCATTCTGCTATTTTTGCATTTATTAAAAAACGTATACAACCGACATTGAATGAAATGTGTCTGCTAGTGTGTTTGAATTGAGGCGCATGGGGGTCTTTAAAATTTTACAACGTTAAAATAGGGGTCTCCTGAAAAAATAAAAGGGTGGGAACCACTGCTATATACTATATACTATAATATAAAATATAAAAACCAAAAAAAATGTTTTGAGCAGAAAAACATTAACAAAAAAAAAAAAAAGTGAGAATCTTCTACAGGTCAATTAGTTTCCAACTCAAAATACACTCTTTAAAACCTACAGAACCAGCAAAGCCAAAAAAGAGTTTAATGATTACTCATGTACAATACTGATGTACAGTATACGGCCAAACGTATGTGGACATCTGTCCGTCACAACCATATTCTTACCATTGTTTCCTTTGAAAGTGCATAATTGTCTAAATGGCTTTGTATACTGTAGAATTAAGGTTTCTGTTTTCTGGAAGTAAGAGGCCCAAACCTGTTCCAGAATTACCGTGCTCATGAGAACATACTTGATTTGCCAATGTTGGTGTGGAAGTTCTCAAGCAACAGACCTTCTTGTTCAACATTAGTGCTCGAATTTTGACTATTGCTTGTGTGTCTAAATAAACACAAATCCTACAGCCAAGTTCCAATTACCTTCACTCTTCTGGAGAGAATAATACAGTATAAGCAAGGGGAAGAGCCACATAATATATACAAAATAATCCTAATGCTTTTGCACTGGACTGCATATGCATTTATTGGTGTCAAGCAAATTACAAGATCATGTTGATGACTGATTAGCTCCCTAATGCAGAATGTAATACTGTATTGTTTTTGCTTTGAATAATCATTCTTTTGATATAAGATGAAAGATTGCATAAATTCAGTCATTTAGGAATATCGAATTGTCTTTGCTGCATAAAGCGGCGGATCCCTGGAGATAGTGGTTATTCTTGCACTGGAGTTGTTTTGGTTGTAGATGTGTTGCTCTTTGGGAGGACAGTTGAAGCAGAGCAGCACTCCCCCAAATAGCAGAAGACCTGCAGATCCCCAACCAATGTACAAGGAAGTTCCTAATTGCCTCTGCAGTGCAAACATCAATATGGGATTATTATAATCTGCAATGATGCTGTAGGCTGCCCAGGATACCGGGATCATACATAGCACACCCGAGAATATAAATGCCACTCCAGCAATTATGCATGCAATAGATTTAACCTGCGCATCCGTAATGAATTTGTTGCACATCCCACCAATGCCAGACATAATTATTCCAAAAAAACCAGCCATAATAGAGATAAGGACCATTGCTCTGATAGCTAGGAGGTCCTTGTTGAGGTCCAGCAATGTGTCATAAGCTGTGCATCTCATCGTTCCTGTGATCTTCACTTCACAAGCTTTCCAAAGTCCCTGCCAAGATAACTGCGCTGTCACAATGTTTGTGCCAATGAATGCAGTCATGCTCCACTTAGGCAGGCTACATGCAATGATGACTCCCAACCATCCCAAGATGCCTGCGAGAATGCCAAGGAAACGAACTCCTTGAGACACCATTCTTTTCACTTTCAGATATTCAAATCAAAAGTACAGAGAAACGTCTCCTGGGAAGCAAATACATGCATTCCATTGATGTTTTGTATTTATAAGGTGTGGACTGTTGTAGGTGGGGTTAGCTTGAGCAAGATACTGATAATTGACACTAATGCCCTTATGGATTTTACGGTTTTTGTATACACCACAAACATGTCCTCTATCGTTAGCAAAAAAAAACCCCAAATCCAAATATGGTCATCTTGCCAAGTTTTAACCAAAAAAAATACAAAAAGACAAAAGCAACATATTTAATTTCTGAATGATTAATCATTTGTTATGACCTTACACAAATTATTAATTTCGCAGTGAATATTTTCTGTCACAATAAAATGTCACAGTGTATATGTTCTGCTTTTGACTAGTGCATTGGACTCTGAACAGATGAGAACCTCGGTTAATAAACACCTAATATCACAGTATAAACTTACACTGTCTATTCATCTATAAAAATCATGTTTAGTTTATTTTATATTGATTCATTTATTTAATGAGCCATGCTGTCAGTTCATTAATAAAAAAAAAAAAGATAACAAAATGAAAAGTCTACAATACTCTGGGAAACATTTCTACATATCTATATTTCTTTTCATGTTTGGCAAACCATAGGTACAGAACTAAAAGGAAACTTTGAGGAAATTCCCCAGAATACAACATTTAAAATATACTTAAAATACACATTTTATATACTTTAAAATATACTTTAAAACTTTGTGGAAATTCCCTAGAGTAGTAAAATTAAAATATACTTTAAATACTTCTAATAAGGTTTATTAATAATGTCTGACTGATCCAGACAGATTGGTGTGGGTGTAGGTTTGGCTTAAAGGTTGCCATAGGGAATATACTTTAAGTGTAATTGGTATAAAATGCTAAAGCCCCATCAATAACCCTCATCTCCTCCTGCAAGCTATAAACAAGGAAGTGAAAAGCTGACACCTAGTTAGCCGAGTCACATGCTGCATTGGGAATTTGATGCCTGGGAATTCACTCTATCTGTGTCTTTATCTGTGTAATGCTCACAATATCTGTCTTCATATCTGTTTATGGAATGAAACACTTAATCAGTGTTTCCATAAACATAAAAAAAATCGACCTTATGACTTTGCCCCTGCAAACACTGGAGACACCGGATAAACGAGACAGTTCTTCATCCAGTTCCATATCTGTGTATGACTGCACAATTAAAAAAAATATATATATCGCTCATGCAGTTATTATTATTTTTTTTAAGTCTGCATCATTTCCTAAACTATTTGTGTTTGTTAATATCTCTTAAAATATGAAAAAACAAGTAGCTTATTTCCGGATGCCCCAATTACTCGGAAAGGGGATTCATCAGAGAAAATGACTCTAATCAAGTCCTCAACAGTCCCATTTCTGTACATTTGCAGAATATCAGTCTTTCCCTAATGCTTTTCCTGGAGAAAAGTGCCATATTTGCTGCCCTTCCTGACACCAGGCCATCCTCTTCATCTCTTGTGCGCCGTGAAGCCTTCTTCACAAGTTCTTGACGATTCGATCTTCTTCTTCTTCTTCTTCTTCTTCTTCTTCTTCTTCTTCTTCTTCTTCTTCTTCTTCTTTTGGCTGCTCCCATTAGGGGGCGCCACAGCGGATCATCCGTCTCCATACCACCCTGTCCTCTACATCTGCCTCTTTCACAACAACTACCTGCATGTCTTCCCTCACCACATCCATGAACCTCCTCCTTGGCCTTCCTCTTTTCCTCCTTCCTGGTGGCTCCGTCCTCAGCATTCTTCTACCAATATAACTCATGTCCCTCCTCTGCACATGTCCAAACCATCTCAATCTCGCCTCCCTCACCTTGTCACCAAAACATCCTACATGCGCTGTCCCTCTAATAAACTCATTTCTAATCTTGTCCATCCTCGTCACTCCCAACGAAAACCTTAACATCTTCAGCTCTGCTACCTCCAGCTCCAC
>JAAIIK010000425.1:1789972-1817603 GCA_014706435.1 Silurus glanis
ATATATATATATATATATATATATATATATATATATATATATATATGCAGCATAAGTGCAGCATATAAAAAACTATGAAGATAAATAAAGTAAAATGAATATGATGTAAAACAGTGTAATTCCACCTTGCATACTCATTAACCTACCTTCAATATTTACCATTGTATTGATTTTATTCGATTGCAAATGGCTAAAAAGTTACATTTCAGGATCACTTCAGGATCTTCATTTTATCTGAATTATTCAAGACTTTTAAGATAAAACACCTTGTTATTTAGCACGTCAGTTATACGGGACACGTTTAATAAATCAGTTCTTATATACACAAAAATCTAAAGCAAAACATAGATCCAAAATATAGTACATCAAGTACCAACGGTTTCTTTTGTCAGGAAGTCAAAGCAAACGTTTTTCATTCCTCTTAATCCACTCAAACCAAATCACATAAATCAATGGCTTAATTAAACATGTGACACCTGGAAGTCCTCCTGTAACCTCCCCAATCTCAGCACTCTAACTGACAGCATTGCTTGAGAATTGCAGAGTGTAAACCTGACTGTATTAAAAAAAAAAACATGAGAATGAGGTAAAAAATGCTGACCTTTTACTTGATGTCCTGAGAGATGCAGAGTTTTCCGAAAACGCAACCACAAAGTCTATAAGTCTTAAAGGTCCAATATGCTTTAAGTGCTCGCCGTCCAATGGTCTGCAAATTAAGGACACGGGGAGGACATGGTGAAGGGGGAATAAGCAAATCACGGGGACTCACAGGTTTTTTGCCTCCTTCGGAATAAAGGAAGGAGAGGGAGAGAGTAAGAGATATTGATTCTTTCATTAAAGAAAGAAAGCACTGTTCAGGAGCCAAAAGCTGCCGTTAGGACAATAAAGGCTCTTTTTTTCCCTTTCTTTTCCGAAGGTAGTTCATTAAAATCTACTTGGAAAGGGGCCAGTGGATAGAGTTCCATGCACAGGTAAACAGGTAAGGAATTTCCACAATTAAGGAGCTGAAGAAAGACAACTTGGAGAATATCGCCTTCTTCAGGTTCTACACTATCAGATACCAGATGAAATGGGAGACAGCCGAGATTCCTTCTAAGCACAATCTGACAGCTATGCCTTTCTATAAGCTTTTTAAAAAACTTTTTGTGTATTTTTGTGCATTTTTGTGTAAAGTTCTTTTGTAACCCATTAACTATTTAATAAATATGAAAGAATCCAGTAACTATTTAAAATGAACACTGTGTGAAGGTCAAATACTAATAAATTAAGAATGTTACTGTATGGGGTAGAAAGTTCCAAAAGAATGTGTTTTGCATAAGTGAATTATTTTAAGAAAATTAGAAAAAATGGGAAATGATTTTCCATAAAATAATAATAATAATAATAATAATAATAATAATAATAATAATAATAATAATAATAATAATAAAACAGCAGTAAATAAGTGAAAAAATTCTTTTTGCAGGATTATACATGAAATCATTCATTGACATTAAAATCCTCCATTCACAGAAAGCTCACAATCAATTGGTTCAAAATCTGTGTACATGCCTACTGTGACTTTTCCTTATTCCTTGGAAAAAAACTTATTCCTTGGAGTTCCTTCCAATCTTCATGTATTAGTAATAAATGAATGAAGCATTTTTTTTAATGCAAATAGTTACTCCATGTGCTCATGATTTATTCTTACATAGTTACTGTGTTACTAAGGAACACAATTGCGAGTTAATACTGATTTTCTATATTTATCAGTCAGTTTGGATAGTCATTAAAGAAAAAAGGTATATTTGTAAAGAGAGAAAGAGAGAGAGAAAAACATTTTACCAGAAATAGAAACCTGAATGGAAAGTAGAACACTGAGTAAAAAACAGTAAATCAGTAACTTTTCACCCACTTTTCAGGGTTCTGATGAGGCCGTCCTGAGAGCTACATTTCGAAAGCCTATTAAACATTAAAACCTATTAAACGTTTTGATTAAAAAAAAAAAACATCTATTGGATTGGATTAAATTAGATATTAAGTATTTAAACAAATACTGCAATGTAATGGTTCCATAAAAAATCATCATGTGGTCATGTTTTTATAGTTATATATTTATATTTTATTTTATTTTTAGTAATAATAAAAATGCATTCATTGTTAACAATTATTTTCCCACCTTTTACACACACCGTTTCAATAAGACACAATATTACAACTTTATCTAAAGTGTTCTTTCAGTGAGTAATTTGTAAAAAAAAAAATAAAAAATAGAAAAAAAAGAAAAAAGATTTTGACCTTTTAACAAACACCTGTAAATGCTAAGTACATGAAAGGCCAAAGATCATGTTAAAATATCTTTTGCAATTAATAGACTGAAGCAATATCAGATGTTTTCATGTTGCTGGATGTGTAGAAACAGGTGAAACTGAACTGGTTTTGCATATAAATACATGTGAGGAAAATATCAGGATATAATACACATGCTGTGGCAGGTAACAGTGACAAACCACACCTTATGGAAAACCTGATACAACACACATGTTTTGCACAAAATCAGCAGTGAATGAAAGATCAGAAAGATGAATCACTGAAGAAAGGAGAAAATAGATCATGCTATATCTAGACCGGTGATGATTGAGACTATTCATTTACACTGATACTCACTGAAGCTCACTGAAACACACTGAAGAGTGAGATCAGAGACTTTCTCACATGGACTTTCAGTGTGCATGTGATGTCACCGGCTTTTATGGCCTGGGGGATTCTGGGTAGGTCATGATGAGTAATTATTAAGATTGACAGAAGTATTTGTTTAGGCGGTGAGTCAAGCTGCCAATGCTGCCTCTGACTGGAGCAAACAAGCTTGCAAATGATAAAGGAAGAGTTTAAAAGTAAGCTCTCCAATTCTTCTGAATTATGTACCTTTCTTCCTCAGAATAAAAATGATTCTTCTAGGTCCCATAAATAGAATGGTGCTTATGTGTGTGAAATCTGTACTGCATGCTACATGATTTTTTGGTACATTTCTTGAAAGCATTGACTGATGGAGTTGGTTTCTACAGTGCTTGTTTGAATACACCTATTCTCTTCTTGTTTTTTAAGACACTTTCTTTTTGTAAAAAAAAAAAAAAAAAACCTAAACAAAAAAAAAAAGAACCTTTTGTGGACAGATGAGTCCAAATTTGACATTTTGGGCTGTAACAGAAGAACTTATGTAAGTAAGAGAACAGGAGAAAAGATGTTAGTAGACTACCCCACCCCCACATTCAAACACAGAAGCTTAGTAGTTTGGGGTTTTTTAGGGTAGGGAATGTTAGAGAGTTTTTTTTAATAGTAAACTGAACCAACATTGGGTAACTTGGGTTATTGAAACCAACTTCACCATGAAACAAAACAATGACAGGAAGCAAATGTGCAAGCTCTGTAATTGTTATTTAGAGAGTGAACACTCGGTTGGTGTTGTTAACTATCAAAGAATAATCTGCCCAGTCACTGCACCTAAATCCTATTGAACTGTTTTGGGATAAACTACATTTTGGAAATAAATATACAGCTAATAAGAACACCTTTGACAAGTTTTACATATTCATGGCAAGAGTCCTTCCAGATGCCAAGAATGTGTAAAGCTGTAATTCATGCTATGGGAGGATTTTTCAATGTAAATACAGTGTAACATCTGTACAGTTATATATTTGTTTGGTCAAAGTAAATCTTCATACCAAAATAAATAAGCTAGTTTGTTGCATATATACAAAAAGAATGTGCATGTGTATCTCAAAAACCATAAAAGACTAGGTGTTTCAAAACTTTTGATAGGCACTGTATATATGTATAAAGTATAATATCAGTAAAGATTATAGTATAGTATAATTACAACATTACTATATTGTTTATAGCTGCTATAATGTGAATTAAGTTGTTTTGCAGATGACTGAAAATTATAAAGTAAATGCTCTGTCAATTTTTTATAAATAAAAAATTGTAAGTTTTGTGCATGTCACTGTGTTATGAGAGGAACTAAACTACAGAAGTGTAGTTGGAAAGCAACAATAATAATCTGCTTCCACTTACTATTTCTTATATTTTCCCACAACTCATTGTGCATTATTTCTTTCTTGCATATCTATTCACAAACAAATAATGCCCATTTCACTTCTCTATTCAGTTTACAATGAAGCATTACAACCAATATTATTGGGTTGTAACAAACAAATAAATACATATTTTCAAGTTTACATTTTCTGTTAATTATTTCTAGTAAACTAAATAATTGAAAGGTTATAAAACTTGTCATTATTTATTTACATGATGTAATATCAAGCACTGTACTGGTTTACAATAAAATACCAGAAAATGCAATGCTTAGTGGGATATCTAAACATTTTAGTTGAAGTAATAATGACTACGATTCTCTTTGTGCCAATATGTGGATCGTTTATGATTTATTTCTACGATTAATTTTAGCAAACTCAAGCACAATTTAAACTCCTTTAACTTTACATGTTACTAATAACATATTAATAAGTCACTGAAAGTTTTTTTTATTAGTTTGAATCATTTCCACATACTTGAGCAATACTCTTAATGTTTAAAAGTTATGTTGCATTACATTTTAATTGTAAGCCGATAAATGGAAAAGATTTAAAAGTCGATAAAAAAAATGTATACCATATTAGCAAATGTAAAGGATTTTTAACAACAAAATAGTGAATTCCGTTAAATTGATGTAAGCTTTTTTGACATGCAGTGTCTGAGGCACCTGTAGGTAATAAACATAATGCACGGAAGGACAGACTTTCCAATGTTCCACGTTTTTTTTCGGCAACATAACAAGCAGCATTTGGTATTCATTTCTAAAGAAAAAAAAAAACCAGAAAGGGTGAGGAACGGTTGTTTAATTTGCTACACAACAGGAAACCACAGGAGCTAACTTGTTTCACAAACGCCCCACAAATTAAAATGGAACTGCAAATGCATATCAATCTTCAGGATATGTGATTTCTTAATAAATAAACATAGCATCAATGGAAAATGTTAGGGACATTATCATGAGATTGATCATTTTTTTATAATAGCACACCCTGAAGTGGTTTACTGCTTATTTACCATAGTTATAAATAGTTAAATAAGTGTATACAACAATCCCAAGCTGTTCCTATTACTGATATATTTAATTATTAATTTCATCAAAATGCAATAAATGGTACATTCTTCAAAAGCAAGCTACAAAATTATGTTAATACATTTATAGTATTGTATATTATGTTCTTTAGTATAGTGATAAAAGAAATTTAACAGGCTGCCACTTTGCAGTGTTCTATATATGTCTCAGATCCTGTTTTGTCCTCCAGCTAACTGTTGTTAAGCATGCTTGGCCGTTAAATATTAACGCACCTGAAGTCTTACAATTCAGGCGAAACAGGTTTCTATTCCCACAGTGAATTTAGCAGTGTCAACATCAGTGACAAGTACTAGCTCAGGCACACATGGAATACATTTCCTAGTGTGGTAAACAACAGCTTTATGGAGTTCTCAATAAGCACGCTTTATTGTTTGTGAAAGTCAGCTCATGCTCCAGTACCAACATAAAGAAATGTGTACGTTTAAAACCAGATCAATGAGACACATTTAAGGTCATTATTTTTATGTAGAATAAAAGAATGTTCAATGTATAGATGTTGTATAAAGCTAAAACCATTACTTGTGCTACTGAACTAATTTCTGAACTAATTTCAATTAAAGAATGCATCAGAACGTCAAGCGTGTGAAAAAACACATATGGAGATCTTTTGTGACTGCTTTGTTTATAAGTATTTCAAAGAACAAAATGTTTCAAAGCACACCCAAAAAGTTGCATAAGAACACTTCAGCACATGCTTCAACATGCATGTCTCCTGTCCTGATCATGTATTAATTATTTGCAAAACAAATTTTTCAGGTAAAATGTCTGTCTGATTTTATTTTTTTTTAAATAGGCTACATGGATTTCTATTAGATGTCATGTGTTCATTATGTCAGAGATTAAATATGAATTTGAGAGTTATGGTAGCACAACTTATTCCAGACCTGCCAACAATGATCTCAACATTCAAATCAGGGAAATTGGATTGTAAAGTTTATATGTTTGCACTTGCTTCCTGCTGAAGAACCTGATTTTACTAAATGTCATTGAATATCGAGACACTGTTAGTTTGTTTGTAAGTTTGGAGAGGGTTATTGTAGAACAAAGTGCTGTTATTTATATTTTTATTCATTTTAAGTAATTTTAAGTAGTGCATATCTACATCATCAAAAGTGAAGGATGTGTATCTTTTGTCTAAGCTTCCAACTTAACGTATACATACCTGTAGATCATAATGCACATATGTTTCTATTTTTGTCTATTTTTTGGATCATGTATATTTTTGATATCTATTTCTTTAACATGCTACACTTAGTATGAGTTTACCGTAATTTCCGGCCTATAAAGCGCACCCATATATAAGCCGCACCCACTGAATTTTACAAATATTTGTATTTTTAACATAAATAAGCTGCACCTGTCTATAAGCCGCACCTGTCTACACTAATGTACTTTACACAGGCTTTAATGAAAGACATGTTACACACGGTGTAACGGGTGAAATATGTTGCGCTTCCTTTAGGAGCATAGCGGTATTTTGGGAATAGCATGCCGCCGCATTTTTCCAGTATTACTGCGTGTGTTCAAGACGAGGATTATGTCCTTATTATTTTCTGATGCTGATTTCTAAGTTTCTTTGACTAACTCTTAACGCTGTTGCCAAGAAAAATAAAAAAGCACGAGTTTTGGAAACCTGTCTGTGCTTATATGATTTCTGTTGAAACTGGAGTTATCTTTTGGCATAATCGTGCGTTTAAAAATCACCCGGTGGAAGCTTTTCTCCCGAAGCCGTGCAGCTCAGAACAGAGGTGAGTTGCGTTTTTTCGTTTCCGTTTGGAAATTTCATTGGTCTAATGTTATGTTGCTCAGTTTTTTGGCTTGAAGTTTGTGAAACCGGGAAAAACCCAGGAAAAATTAATAAATTAGCCACTTCGTTGTTTAAGCCGCGGGGTTCAAAGCGTAGGAAAAAAGTAGCGGCTTATAGTTCGAAAAATACGGTAATTGTTTATATTGTTTACATTGTACTTAAGTATAATCAGTTTTGACCGAAATAAATAACTTATCTAGTACAGCACAGGTCTTCTACTAAATGTTTATCATAATTCACAGGGAATGTGAATTTATCTTATCGTTTTTTTCTGTCAAGCTGGCCATAAGATCAAATATTCGAGATGTCTACATATTAATGAAAAAGCTGTCTCAGCTTTTGTCATTCCTGAAAAAACAAAAGCTGCAATCACTTTCATATTTAAATATTTTGCCATAAATTTCAACAATAATGTGCTTTAAAAATCTTTAGATTTCTTTGGTACAAATTTAGCTAAAAAATAATCATGTAAAATGGCCTGATTTCTCATTAGCTGTATTTCCTGTACCCTTCCACCTGGTGCCTTTTGCAGTTAGATCCTCCCAAGCAGAACCTCTCATCCAATCAGCATGGGTGTAATGATTCAAAACTGTTTTTGCTTCAGTTAAACATTCTCAGTTTAACATGTGTTCAACATGGCACACAACCACAGACAAATTTACTACTTTAAGCCTGAAAAGAAATTTTTTAAGAAATGTATTATAACAAGCTAGTGACAAGCCAAAACAAATTTAGACAGCTTTATAAATTATAATTATATTATTTAGGTAACATTATAATGTGTCAAAATGTTCACCTCAATATAATATATATTGGTGTTTAAAAAGTGGCTACTTTTGAAAGTACTAAAGTATTAAAACATTAAAAAGGTTTTAACATGTGGCATGTAAATTTTATCTTCATGTTCAAAGAAACTAAACAGGAACCTTCATTCAGTTATCAGTCTGTGAATTAGCTTCAAAGTATGCTTTGAAGTTTGCTAATGAAATAATCAGTAAAATATCATGTTAACAGCCAATATTAACCATTAGCAGGAATGTGAATTGATGCATAGCCAATTCATTGTAGCTACCAGAACAGATACTGATGCTAGTCTAACCTGGAATTAGCACAAAAAACATGCTAACATAGTTAAATATTTATCAAGTGTATGTACCTCAAACATACTTTGTTAAATTAAATAGTGTTTGTCTCATTTAGGAATACAAAGGTGACACCTCATTTTATTAAAACACACATTAAAACATTTTACTGATAATCCTAAATTTGTCCCACTGCAATCCACAATATAGCCTTAACTAAACTCTCTAGCATGAGTAGTTCACTTTAGAAAACTAGAATTATTGTTGATATTCTAATAGATCAACTTTTTCTTAACGTTGGAAAACAATGCATACATCTAAGCCAAACCAATAATCTAGTTTATTAGCACAAATAGAAGCTGAAGTCAACATGAAATCAGATATCAGGTTTTGATCATTCTATAGACAAAGAGTGGAATTGTCCTGCCTTCATACATATCTTATTAAGAAGGTGACACAGCCGAATTTCCCCCAAGCTTATTGACAGAACTATGCATCCAATTTCAAGAGCTTGTATCTAAAAAATAGCAGGTTAGTTAGCAAACCTAAACTTTTTCTGAAATTTTACCCTTATAATGTTTTTGTAAGTGGCAGTATTTAGAGTTGCCATCATGGCAATTGTTTATTGCCCTTTCCAAAATAACCAGTAATTTACTTATTTTGCTTTATATTAATACAATAAATGTGGTCAATTACACAAATAAAACACCATATTATATGCTTTTAACAGTAGGGTTATTGTTATGCTAGTGCAACCCTGTTTTGGAATATTAACAATTCTAGCTATATTGAAAATGCAATCCCATCACAAAGTAGTGGGCAAACTTACACATAAAGAACTTTCTTATTCATTCTTTATCACCGCATTATCTGTGTAAAGCGGCTTTAAGACAATGTTCATTGTTTAAAGTGCTATACAAATAAAAATGAATTGAATTGAATTGAATTAAATAGTGAATCCCCAAATCCCGGCTCTTATACCATTGCAAAGATGATGCCATCATGGTCTGACTCCACCTTCGAACTATAAGTATAAAGAAGGCAGAATCTGTTTCTCTGCCTCTCCTTCCCACCCTTCTCTGCTCCGGCCAGTGTCGGGAGCCGGAGAAATCTAATATCGCTCTTGGACACAGAGGATTTAAGTGTGCAGAGCTCCAAAGAGAGTCGATGGCTTCAGCCGGCCTGGAAATCCTGGGCATGATTCTGTCTGTGGCTGGCTGGCTGGGGGCAATGGTGGCCTGCTGCCTGCCCATGTGGCGCGTGGCGGCGTACGTGGGTCAGAACATCGTGATCACACAGGTTGTGTGGGAGGGCCTGTGGATGAGCTGTGTGGTGCAGAGTACAGGCCAGATGCATTGTCAGATCTACGATTCCATGTTAGCGCTGCCCAACGACTTGCAGGCAGCACGAGCCCTGGTTGTCATTGCTGTGTTCATCGGTGTGGTGGCCATGACGCTGGCTGTAGCAGGCGCTAAGTGCACCAACTGTATGTCAGATGTGTCCAGCAAACCTCGCATCATGCTGTGTGCCGGTGCAGCTTTCATCACCACTGGGCTGTTGTTACTTGTAGCAATATGCTGGTCAGCCTACACCATTGTCCTGGACTTCCATGACCCGCTACTGCAGGACACACAGAAGAGGGAGTTCGGGAACTCACTGTATTTTGGCTGGGGCGCCTCCTGCCTGCTTATCCTAGGTGGAGCTATACTTTCGTGTTCGTGTGCTTCCAGAGCACCAAAGAATCCGGCGTCTACCAGAGCACAGTACTCAACGGTGAAATCAGTGGCTGCAAATGGATATTGCAGAAGGGACTATGTTTGAATAATATAGGTTGGTAAATGCATTCAAAAACAATAAAAACTTTGCTGGAACATTATTCCATAGGAAAAAATGCCAGAAAGAGATGATAGAATAGTTATGCATGTTTAAACTGTGGCAGAGACCTAATTCAGTCAGTTTTGACAATATTGACAATAAATCAGTAGATGTGTTATTTCACCAGTAGGTTTAAAAAGGACTTATTAATGTGTAATAACCTTTGTGTTATTACAGTATTTTCTAGATTTTGAGACACAATGACATATCTTTCCAGTTGAAAATCCTTGTCCAATTATGTTCAAATTTGTATTATTATTTTACTATATAATTTCAGGTTCTCAGAGTTTACATGGTTAAGGCCATTGCAAAGTGTAGTAATAGACTATTTTCTTAAGGTAATAAAGTTCACAAATCAGTCACAGTGCATAAATGTGTCCAGCCAATATTTCAGCTACCTCTAAATGGATGGGCATTCCCGAAAACCTGAGACGTTGCAAAGGTAACCTGGATAAGCTGAAACAAAGAAATGCTCAGTTCAGAGTGCTCTATATCATTTGAAATCTACCCAGCTCTTGAGGGGCTGCTACACATTGCAAATGACCTCCCTGCATCATTGTAGATGTGACTGGATACAATGCATCGGTTGTTCTGAGACCTTCTACTGCTCCTTTGGGTACAATCTTTAATTCTTTAATTTCGGGGAGTGTAATTGAAACTAGCCACCCTGAGATGAAAGTACCTCCTGTTTGCTACTGTAGGTTGGGGTAAAGTCTTTTTCGGACATTGCTTTCTTTTGCTGGTAAAACATAACTGAAAGATAAATGAACTTTTTTCATCAATACTGTGGTAAGAAAAATAATACAATTTGACAGATATAATTTCATATTTTGGTCTACTACATAATCTTATATACGAAAAAGAATGAATTAAAGAATGCATAAGAAGCGATAAAGCCTAAATCACCCTATAGAGTAATAGAATAACTTTGCAATGTAATAACCTTACTGCTAGCAATTTTGTGTGGTGAAAATTATACATTTAACCACCCATTTACTGTATAAAACATTGAAAATCGTTTGTGTTTCATTGTTCCCTTTAAAAATACACAGCATACTAGAGTGGCATGGAGTTTGCTAGCACTGTATTATTACATTACAGGTTTTAAACACTTAAAGTTATATTATGATTTTGCTTTCCAATGCTCTTTAATAAAAACTTCTTTTCATCCCTGTGCATACTGTAATATTGTAGTGTTAAACTGTAAACTGATTTTTCTTCGCTATTCTTAGACTTAAGATAGGCTTCTGAAAGTCTGAAGGCAGACAATGAAAAATAACACCCTAAATATATCATAAAAAAAAAAAAAAAAATACCCACCTACTCCAACATCATAGGCCACTGAGAAACACACTGATGTGCCCGACATACACTAGTTTCTTTGTGTTCTCTTTTCCCGAATAAAAGAAAAAAAGTCTTATTTGTCCGATTTCGCTGTTTGCTTAACTTTTTAGCGGAAACGATTAGTTGCCCTATTAAGGGCTTTTAAGGAGTTCCTGTTAGAATTGTTGACAATTAATAACCGGATACTGCCAAAGTTAACACCTTTATATGACAGTTTAAGGTGGCTTTGCTCAGCTTTGCTGAAACTATATGATCCTTTGACACAATGTCAACAAGTGCACCTGTTCATGTTTGAATCTTCTTTTTAGGTCATACCTATTTCCTAAGACTTTTTTGTTTTGTGGTTTAAGTGTAACCTAGTAGTTATCCTTTAACCAGAGACCCATAGGCCATGGTTATCAATTCATTGCTTACTTTGTGTGGAATAGTGTAATCATTAAAAAGTTTTAGTGGCAAGGTTATACTAGAAAAAAGGGCAGCTTTTCTAAATGTTTGACCAATCACTGTGGGACCTTATCTATCTAAGACTCCACCTTTTTCACTGTACATAAAGTATTGGGTAATTGCCGAGAGCCTTCTTCACCATCTGAGCCCTGTGTATTCATTTCTCTGAAAGAGTGCAGCAGAACGCAAATGGCAGCTCTTGGTTTAGAGATCTTGGGCCTCGTATTGGCCACTATAGGCTGGATTGTTGGTATTGCATCCTGTGCTTTGCCAATGTGGAGGGTGACCGCTTTCATCGGTTCAAACATTGTGACGGCACAGATCATCTGGCAGGGCATCTGGATGGACTGTGTGGTGCAGAGCACAGGCCAGATGCAGTGTAAGGTCTACGACTCTATGCTGGCACTGCCCGAAGATCTTCAGGCAGCTCGAGCTCTGTGTGTGATTGCCATCGTGCTGGGTGTATTGGGAGTCTTGGTCTCTGTCACAGGGGCCAAGTGCACCAACTGCATAGAAGATGAGCCCACGAAGACCAAGGTAATAATCGCTGCTGGTGTGACATTTATCTGTGCCGGTGTCATGGAGTTGATTCCCGTGTCCTGGTCAGCCCACACGATCATCATGGATTTCTACAACCCAGTGATAACAGAGGCACAGAAACGAGAACTCGGAGCATCTCTCTACCTGGGATGGGCGGCTGCTGCTTTGCTACTGACAGGAGGAGCGATTCTGTGCTGCAGCTGCCCACCACCTCAAGAGAAAAGGTATAATGCAGGGAGCAGGATGGTCTACTCCCCAGCACGATCTGCTGCACCCAGCACCTACAGCAGAAAAGATTATGTCTGAGTTAATGAAAGAGACTCATTATGAGCTAATAAAAGAGACTAAGAAGGAACGGTCAGAATCTGACATTATACATGCATTGATCAGACAAAAGAGATGAAAGACTAGTAACACTGTGACCCAACAGAGAATTAAAATGTCCCAGTGTATGTCAAATTGAAAGAAAAGCTGTACCGTTATCTTCATGACTGACTGAACTATCTGATGCTTCTACTTGTGTTGTTTGAAACCGTTATATTTTTGTGTATACCGAGCGCATATTGCATATGAACTGTACAGCATGATCTCTCATGGGACTTATAAAAGTTAAATTACATATATGAACATAAAACTTTTTTCTGGAAAATCGAAGATTTTTGCTGAAACATTTTTAATAAAATAAAAAAGGCAAAATAAACAAATAAATGTGTGTGTGTGTGTGTGTGTGTGTGTGTGTGTGTGTGTGCGTATATTTGTATTAAAAATATAATAAATATAACAATATAATACAGGCAAAATTAAAACCTTTACTGATGCGACAAGTTTTAAATCAAGCACCAAAATTAAAACAAGCTGTGTGGAAACCTAGCAAAAGTTTAATTTGGTGTCCTGATGATTTACATCATTTAAAACACTATAATTACTTTCAAACAAACACGGGAGTGTTTTTGCAACCTGCCCTGTCATCTGAAAATGTAAACAGTAATGTAACGCTTGTCTGTTTGAGCATCTGAAAAGAAAGAGAAAGAGGAAATGGGAACTTGTGGTTTTTCTATGCTCTTTTTTCCATGTGTTAAATAGATATGAACAAGTTCTTTAAAAAAAAACGTCTGCCATATTTGAAACATGTCTATGTTCTTTATGCTCTACGTTTGGGGTGGTTTCAGGTAATAATAATCATACTTTTAGATAAATAAAAATGAGCGACTAAATTGCGATTAATCACAAATAAACTCGAAATAATCGTGCGATTAATCACAATTAAATATTTGTATCGATTGACAGCCCTACAGGTTATATAAAGGTTTTGCACACAAACACAGACACACACACACAAAATTAACAAATTTATTTGATAAAATAAGTAAATGATCAAGTAACTGAATACTTATTTATTTTATTGTTCTACTCTCTTGAAATACAAATTCTTATGCTTATTGTAATTCAAAATGCTTTTCCTTTGAAATGATATACAGTGTCTAGTTATTTTCTTATCTTCCTACAGTGGAACAGCGTATGGGCAAATGCCTTTAAAATACTCTCAGCAATAAGGTGCTGATTTAGAGCTTCAGTCTTTTCCTTATCTCCTTGCCTTTCTAAGGTCTATTAGCTTTCCCTACAAGAATCTTGTCTTTGTTAGGGCATCAGTCCAACTGTCCACACAATGAAGCTGTTTCACTGTAGCGAAGCAGAGGTTAGATGTGTGTGAGGGTTTGATGCCATGGAATGTCAGGAAAACAGATCATCTGAGTCTCTGAGCCATATCTAATGCCCCTCCCTGGAGTTAAAGCCTCAAGGCTGCTGAAATGTGGATCAAACATCTCCACAAGCACAAAGGGGTCACGGGATATTTACAGACCCACAAAGCAAACAGTGACACTGAAGGTGAAAAAATCTGAACACATTTAGGAAAAGATATAAGGTCTGGCTTTATACTAAGTACATTAATGTAAAGGTGCGAATAATCACAAGTTAGCTTATGTTTCTAGGATAATTTAGGGAAAGTTTAATTTGCTTATTAGATTGTTAATGCACTTAAAACTTTATTTGAGGAGACTTTTTCCCCAGTGCACAATGAAATACTTTGAAAAAGACTTTGGGAAAAAAAACCCACTCTGCAGGCCACAAAAGTAAAAATTTAAAATGTAAAAGTTTTTATTCTTTCTGTAAAGCCTCGTACCAAATCATCATGACCAAAGACCGGTCCACTACCCGGAGGTTATGGAAAATCAGCATTATAATGTGGAATCGTCTTTATAACAAAACCAGCATTTTTAAAGACCAGCCCCTCACTAATGGCAATAAAACAAACTATCAAGTGCCCCATATATCATAAATTTTCGTAATACCCCTTGATTATTACTCATTTTACATTTTGCTTGTATTATAAATACTAAACTAAACTATGCTATATAATGTAGTGTCAGTATTTTGTATTTTGTATGCATAGCTATCAGTGGCGGGCCGTGCATTTGGTACCTGGGCCTTCAGTAGGGACTTACCCGATTTAATCCACCTCTTAATACCACCACATCGCAATTATAGAAACCATCAATACTATACAAAAACGCAATATAACAACGTGTGGCATTACAGAGACAGAGGCAATTCACATATGGAGGGTGAATACCATTTTTACTAAAGCAAGCTCCAAACCTCTACACTGCAACCGCAGCTGTGCCACCTACATCATCTGGAGCAGTTCAGAATCAATAATTTTCTAATAACATGACAAAAACATAAAAAATGAAATAAAATACAACCTACTCATCAGAGATGCATACTCATAATGCGCACCGCTCCTCAGAGGCTGTAAGCCAGTGGTATCGTTTGTATTCACTGGCCTGGAAGTGGCAAACAAACCCTTACCTGGGCTGAGATTAGCTACGGGGTGGGCCGACCTCTCCTCATGATGTCTAGCTTTTCTTGAAAATGGATTTTTAAAAATGTCCAAGACCAAATAAATTTCTCTTCCTCCATCAGCCATTGTGGGCGTAAAAAAGTCTATCTCTGATGTATTAATGCAGCGCACTACAGACGTGCTTTGCTAGTCGAACTTGGCTGTAACAGTTTCCCTCTGACCAACCAATCAGAGGACAGCTAGCAGAGCTGGCCCTGTGAGGAAAATTTGAAATCTGATTGGTTAAAGAAACAGACCCATTGCTAATATAGTGTAAGGTACAATGGCCAGCACCACTGAGTGTGAAGGCCCTGGGCAGATTAGAGTGACATGGCAGCACATAGAAGCTGAAATCTGATTGGTCTAAAAATCTAACATTCACATGCACGTACTGGAAGCAGTGCAGCCAAGAGAAACACTACAAAATAAAGAGAATAAACTGTTGGGAATAAATTAATACAATTTAATTGAAATCTTTTTTAAATTTAGGTTGTAAATGTAGGTCAGTGCTTCTGATAGTGTTTATGCCAGCAGAGAAGGCTTTGCTGGCCCTGACGGCCCACCACTGATATTTATACATACTATTATTTACAACAGACATTTAACTATATTACACATGTATACTATTTTATTCCTGGCAAATTCTTGTAATCTTCTAATGTGAAAAAGCTTAAACACTGTGTCTTAAATATCAGTTTTACAGTTTGCAAAGATATCACTTGAAATCCTCATAAATAAATAAAAAGCTTTCATAAACCTTTCCATCATTTCCAATCTCATGAACTGTTTTTATCAAGCTCTCAGTAATAGGAACTGCTTTTTGTCTGTGCTTTAGCCAACAATGACATCATAATAGTGGGAATGAAATCCAACGAACGCCTCGTGGCATAGGCATCGTATGAACTGAATTACTTGCACCTTTTTTGAAAGCAAAAATATAAACTTTAAAAAGAATAACACTCACAGTGTCATTTTCTAAACACAAAAAAGTGTCCTAAGGAATGTTTTTTTTCTTGTAAAATCTTACAGTTAACATTCAACGAAACATAAATTCAAGGAAATGATTGCTCTGAAACCATTACTGTAATGTTTAACAAGATTCAAGACATGTTAAGAGGCATTTTGGTCCACCTCATCTATCCAAGCATTATGAGATCCATTGTATTATTTTCAGTCATTCAGGAGACTAAAATTGCCATTTCAAAGTAAAATAGTTTTTGTCTCTCACATACACTTCTGTGTTTATTTGGATGTTTATCTGGTACCATTTACTTGGAAAAAGTAAAAGGTCCTGATATTTAAAAAAAATGTTTAATTCATCTGTCCACACTATGCAGTGAGTATGGAGGTTCTTCATGGGTAATGATGATAGTGTTATTGGTATTCATGGGCAAGAGATTTTGGTTCTATCCCACCACGACACACAATTTCAGTTGTGAAAACTTGACAACTTTTTTATACGTTACCTGACTGCTGGATTTTTTTTTAGATACTTTGACCTTTAAACTTGTTTCTATTTTTCTGTCATTTTCAGCATATAACTGAGATATAACTAATCAACTAGGTTTGTAACTATTATCTGTTCACAACAATGTAAACTGGCATACCAGCAAATGAATGTTGAAGTAATAAAAAAAGAAAAAATGCGAGTCTGAAACATTTCAGGATTCCTTATCTGAATGTGAAGAAACATTGCTTTTTGGCAGGTATGGAGAAAGTGAGGAGGGTTAGAATTCTACCATGCACTAGTTGTAACGGTCAGTTTTTTCTGTAAAGTATTTGAATAAGTGAGCTTCTGTAACTAAGCAACCCTAACTAAGAAACTCATACACACCTTTCAACGTTTACTGACCAGCGACTACAAAAGTCAAAAGCTCTAATAATAATAAATTTTAGTTTGAATGAAAAGTATCTTTGGGTACATGTATACATTCAAAGTAATCTATAATAAAATAAAATAAATAAAGTCTGTGCATAATGAACAAGTCATTGTGGGGGTTGCAATCTTTTACTACGTATATACATACATACACACACATATATATATATACAAGTTCAAAAGCTTTAGATCCTATCACTGTAGAATGTGTCATTTTCTCCCTAAACAGTACCAATCCAAAAAAGTTGACAAAACATTTGATGATAGCAATGGTGTAATGGTGTTGGAATAATGTTTGCTTGGTTCTAGTTCTGAAAATTAGTTAAATGTGGCCTCTTCAGTCATTAGATCTAAATTCAATTTGGATGTGCAGCTGACAAATCTGGAGCAGTGTAAATCAACATTGACCAAAAGGAATATATTTAGCACTTTGTGGAACCTGTACCACAAACGGATTAAAGGTGTTTTGAAAGCTATTACAATTAACCTTGAAACAAAACAAAAAAAATGATCAAGGTATTTGTTAACAGGAGAACAATCCAACAAATAAAGCAAAAGTAACATCGAAATGTTTCGAAGGAAATATTTTGACCTGGTCAAATTAGTCAGCCCTGATATCAAGCAGGCATTAAACTGTCCTGGGCTCAATAAGATTAAATGTAAAATAACAAGCTTTTGATGGACTTATGAACAAATGATTGGTCAGAAAATTAGTAAAAAATAAAACAAATGCACTAGTGAGACTGTATCACTATTTACGCTTCCTTTTGGTACATTGAACTGTTTGGAGAAATGTTCGATGTAAAATTCTAAATGTCACAAATTGTATAGCTACTCATCAACTACTTGAAGTCATCAACACTTGTTTGACCAACATGGATGCTTGTGAAATGCTGTCAACAGGTTTACCTATAAGCCTTAAACATTTAAATATACTTAAACAAACCTACTTTATCTATTCAATTATTTCTTTTTATTTCCTGACCAGTGAGTTGTTATTAAGACCAATAATGATTTTTGGGCTAGACCTATTTTTTTTGCCCAGAAGAACGTGACATTATAATGTCTGGATGATATTAGGAAGAACTATGGGTTACAATAATAATTAAGAGGAACATAAATAATATAATGTATTTACTAATTATCAGTGACTTATAACACTTCAAATGTCTGGTTGTAAATACAACGGCTAGGCATAACATTATAACATTATGACTAGTCAGTAATTAACACTGATTGTCTCTTCATCATGGCACCTGTTAGTGGTGGGTTATATTAGGCAGCAAGTAAACATTTTGTTCCTCAAAGTTGATGTATTAGAAGCAGGAGAAATGGGCAAGCGTAAGGATTTGAGCGAGTTTGATAAGGGCCAAATTATGATGGCTAGATGACTGGGTCAGAGCATCTCCAAAACTGCATCTGTAGTGGGCTGTTCCCGGTCTGCAGTGGTCAGTATCTATCAAAAGTGGTCCAAGTGGTGAACCGGCAACCCAAAAGACGAGCTCCTTTAGCTCAAATTGCTGAAGAAGGTAATGCTGTTAATGCTCAAGGGATCAGGACTGTTTTGTCAGCAAAAGGGAGACCAACACAATATTAGGCAGGTGGTCATAATGTTATGCCTGATGTATTCTGCAGATGTATGGAAATGTGCAATTAAATAGTGATAAAACATAAAAGATTGCTCAGATGTAAGTACATAACCATTATTTACAAATGTATGCTTGTTACCTAAAGCAAATATGTTGTCATTACTTTCATGGCTAATGTTAAGGCTCAGGTTTACACACACAAACCATCTGTTCAGATAATATCAGAAAAGCAAATAGTAAAAAGATCATGGTGGCTGATTTATATTATTTATATCCACTTAAAGGCTATTCAATTTAGACTAAGAGACTGACAATCTTATTGTTGCTCTAATATTCAGAGAACAGAAGATTGTGGAATGAAAGCCTGCAGGGAAGTCACTGCCCAGAGGGGACTCCTCCCCTCTACCTGATCTGGAGTATAAAGGATACTTGTTTAGCAAACGAACCACATCACTGACTCCAAGGCACTCCAAGGCTTTCAGTGAGACCACATCTTATCATCAGCTTTTTGGCAGACAGTCATCCAGCTCTCGCCAAACACGAAGCAGAAGCCTGAGAACAAAGTGAGCGTCCAAGACCATGTCTGCTGGCCTGGAGCTGATTGGGATTGTACTGTGTGTGCTAGGATGGCTCCTGGCCATTGTCTCCTGCGCTCTGCCCATGTGGAGGGTCACGGCCTTCATCGGCAGCAACATTGTGACGGCTCAGATCTACTGGGATGGCCTGTGGATGAGCTGTGTGGTGCAGAGCACTGGGCAGATGCAATGCAAAGTCTACGACTCCACACTGGCGCTATCCCAAGATCTCCAAGCAGCCCGTGCCCTTACTGTCATCTCCATCCTGCTGGTCATTCTAGCCATGCTGGTGTCCTTCGCTGGAGCCAAGTGCACCAACTGCATTGATGACGAATCATCGAAGGCCAAAATCATGATTGTGGCTGGAGTTCTCTTCCTTGTTGCTGGCCTCATGCAGCTGATCCCTGTCTCCTGGTCAGCTAATACCATCATCAGGGATTTCTACAATCCCTTACTGAACAACCCGCAGAGATGGGAGCTAGGGGCTTCGCTTTACATCGGCTGGGCCGCCACAGCTCTCCTGATGTTGGGCGGATCGTTGCTGTGTTGTTCTTGTCCTCCATCAAGGACGACTTATTCAGCTTCCCGATCTGCAGCTACTGCTGGATATGACCGAAGAGACTATGTGTGAGTCGAGAAAAGAAAACAAACCGTTTCATGTACTGTCGCATGTTCGAGAAATCGGTACAAAAATGCCTTCTCGGACTCTATTACGGAGAAGAAAACTGATATTTAATTTGCTGAGCTCTGAAAATGAGTGATCATTGTGTAACTGTAAAAAAAAAACATTATGATGGCACTGGAGGAGAATATCACTGTTGACTACAGAAAGTTAGTTGTTTTTATACTTTCTGTGATTTCCATGTATTGTTTTTATGTATTTCAAAGAATTTCAGTATTTTAAGATGCATTTTTTTATGTTTTAGAAGAAGAACAGAGTCATAGACAGTTGTGCATACTTCTGTACATTGTAACTAGCCTTATGAAAGAAACCTTGTGGTGCAGCAGTGTGGGAGGAAAGCCCACAGGTACAAAGTGAACAGCTCATTGTGTACAGTGAAGCAGAGAAGAACATTTGTGTCAAACTGTGCCTACACTGAAACTCACTATCCTGAAATGTGCATGACCTTTTTTAACTCACGATGAAAAAGACAATGAACATTTGTTGTGCATATATTAAGTTAAATGTAATGTCACGAGTGTAACGATACAATAAATATCAATTCGGCTAGGCTCCTCTTCTCCTCATGTATTATTCATTATGTGTTTAAACCCCAACCTCTACAAAGACTAATGTAGGCAGAATGAACACCTGTCTTGTAAATAAAGCCATGGAAAGTCACTTAATCTTTAACTGGCAACAAAATTACTCATGCACCTTTAAAGATCACACACCAGAACACTGACCAGGTGGCATGCCCATGAAAGCTAGACAGACAAACAATGAACAAATAATTAAACAAACAGACAAACATTGACATTAATAAATAAATATGAAACTAACGAGAATTTGCAAACACTCGAAAGATTTTGCAACAAAATTCTATCAAATGCACCTTTAAAGATCACACACCAGAGCATTCACTCCACAAGTAAAATCTATTCCACAAAATCTAGACAATCAATAAATAAACAAATAAACACATGTACTAAATAAATAGACAGTCACACAAACATTGACATGAATAAATTATAATAAAAACATTTTGAGAATGAAACACTTAAACAATCAACAAATAAAATAGAATAGAAAGAATTTAAGAAAGTAACAAAGAAACAGAAAAAGCAATGTAATGTGTATTTTCATATGTTTAGGCATTTTTTCTTAAATAAACAATGTTTTCATCTTTAAAAAAAATTACTGAAATCAAATGCAAAGCTAACACTTTGGTAAACATAAGTAAAAAAGGGAAGGAATTAAGAAAGAAAGAAAGAAAGAAAGAAAGAAAGAAAGAAAGAAAGAACAGAAATGGTCAATTTGTTTCTACCAGTTTTTTTATTACGTTTTTAACACTTTTTTGACTAAACACTTGACGAAAAATAGTTCCAATGTAATATTATCATAATATTCAACAAACATATAAACAATCATAAAATATGAAACCAAATTTAAGAAATAAGAAAATATGAAGAAAACAAAGAAAATATAAAGAAATAAAAATGTGTATATCTTTTTGCAGGCATCAGTTTTGCTCATTCATTTTGACCACAGTTTTCAGACTCAATCATTTTTAGTTTTTGGAGTTAAAACAGTAAATAAAAGACTTGTGTCTGCATATGCGAGCCAACTACACACAAAGGCTAGCAACACCATCAAAGAATCTCCCACCTTGGATACTGAGCGTTTGCCCCTTTGCTGTCTGGGAAAAGTTACAAGGTCATAAAACAGACAAAACATCAGTGTCAACAACTGAGTAGTACTTTCTTAACCCTTTTCATCCATCACTGTAAAAAATGCACTACAGTACACTGTTTCTGATTATCAATGTGCATTAGTATACATTTCAGTAATCAAGTGCAATATTTTTATACTAAAAATGACTTGTCACATGTACATTACAGCACAGTGAAATTCGTTTCCTCACATATCCCAGCAATGTTTGGCGGTCGAGCTGAGATCGCAGGGTCAGTCATGATGCCGCACCCATGGAGCACATAGGGGTTAAGGGCCTTGCTTAAGGGCCCAAGGGTGGCAACCAGGCAATACTGGGGCTTGAACACCTGAACTTCTAATTAGTAACCCTGAACTCTTTAATTCAAATTGTAATGTTTCCATTTCCAAAGTGTCTTATGCTGCCTAAAATTGCTACATTTCCATTAATTGCAATGTGAACAATGACAATAATCTTAATCTTAATTAAATCACCCTGCATGACTGACCCTTATAGACCACTATAACCTTTTTAGGTGCTGACTGTACCTTTAAAGCCTAAATAAAACGTATCCCCGTAATACAACATATGGTGAGTGGATCTACTGAGAGGAATCGGTCACATGACTACAGCATTCATTCGTCGCACCTACCAACAGATGCGCTGTGTGTCAAATCGATGGTGTCACTTTACCAGGCAGCACCTCCTGCTGTTAGAGATGGTGCAGATTCAGTGTCACCCAAACAATGATCAACACACACTACGCAAACATCAGGACTGCTTAACGTAGCATAGTGATCAAATTACTAATCAGTCCAGGCTTTCAGGGTGTGACATTAGTCAGAATCAGCTGAAGTACTGTACGTTTCCAGTTTCTGTGGTGACATATAATTCAGTTATGGCACATGTACCATAAAATAAAAACTGAAGAAAATGATATGTTTACAGGTTTATGAGTAATAGATTAGATTTATTTACAGGACAAAAAAAACAAAACAAAACACTATTTTGCTTCAGAGTATATACCACTATTTATATAAAACTATGCAATAAAACATGGAAGAGTTTGTATTTGTGCAATATTATGACATTTTCATGGAAAATATAAAACAAATATATATATATTGTTTTAATAATAAATTACATTTAAGTATATCAGGAAAAATATATTGAAAGTGGATACAGAAAATAATATATTACAGAAAATATAAATCATAATAATATATATACTGAGTGTTTGAAGCTGAAACATGAAAATTATGGATGAATAACAAAATTCTGTTTACACAAGAAAAGGACACGCCCATTCACATAATTGGAGCAACTGAAGTCCACCTACTTCAAAAAGGCTAATCAGTGAATAGCTTTTTTTTTTAAATGTTTAAAGAAACTCTAGATAAATGACATGTTGCCATAGGAACGTAACACAACATGGTATTGAGGGTTAAATTACAACCAGCAAGTTTACCAAAAGTCTAAGTATGATAGAGTATGGCAGTGTGTTTTTCAAAATAAAGACATATTTCTTTTACTATGGGAGTCACTCTGAATATTTGTATCCAATCCATTAAATGAATATGATGAATCTCCAGGCTCAAGGAATGTATCCGCACTGCAAAATCTCTTGTGGTGAATTAAAATGATTGTGTTTATGAAAGTCCTGAGAGAAAGGAGCTGTTTATTTTACACTTTATAGATTCACACTAAAGATTTAGCTCTAGACGTTCATTACAGATTCAAGATAATTCTCCTTTTTATTGTATACTTAGATGACATGAGGTAATCTGTAGTTTTTTTTTTTCTTATTAGTTTTGTACTTAAAGCAGCACATTCCATAGGATATAGTAACCTGTGATAATCATAAAAAATAAGTATATACTTAAAATAAGTATCTATCAGACATAGATATAAAAAGAAATACATTCCTTTTATTAAATTTGAAGAAGACATACTGTGATCTGTAGTTGTTTTTTTTATTTTTTTTTTTAAAAACCTAAACAGTTTCTCTTGGTTAGATTTTACAAATGCAATGTTTCATTTGACAATTAAAATAAAATAAAAACAAATCCAATGTTTGTTCTAACAAGAGAAGAAAGTAAGAAAGAAAAAATAAAGAAAGAAAGAAACAAATAAATAAATATATACATAAAGGAACAAGAAACAAAGACAAATACAGTGAGATTTGTTGTGATACTCATGGAAATAATTTATAATTTGGTTTTAATTGTTTATATATATATTTTTTTATACAAATAGAGTTGCCGAAAGATAAAATGGCAGTAATCATAATATTAATACTACTACACACAAACAATCAAATATAAATAAAGCAAGAAAGCAAGAATACAAGATAGAAAAAAAGAAAGAAAGAAAGAAAGAAAGAAAAAAGAAAGAAAGAAAGAAAGAAGGAAGGAAGGAAGGAAAGAAAGAAAGATTTGTACTGAAAATGATGTCATTTTCAAAATTTTACGTTCATTATTTCAGATATTATGCACAAGTTTTCAATACTTTTTTTCAACAGAGCCGATTAAAAATAAATCCTTACTCAGCACTAACAAACAAACACATCAATAATTAAACAAGCAACAAATGCAAGAAACTAAAGAATGAATGATGCCATTTTTTCTTGTGATATTTGTATATTTTTATATATAAGAAAAAAATTATTTTTAAGGCTATAGCATAAAAAATAAATGTGGAAAAGTAAAAAAAAAAAAAAAAAAAAAAAGATTTTAGTGGATAGAATAAATAGAAAAAAGTTTATCTTAAACAAACAGGGAATAATGATGAACTATCTATACATTTTAAAACAATGTTTTTGCTGTTCTTGGAAATTTAAAGGGCAAACTTTTTATTTAAGAAATATCAAGGTTTTTCATTTAAAAATGTCACTTTTTTTTCTAAATGCCAGCCTGATACAAACTCAAGTGTCTTTAAACTGGTTCACTCTCACAAAGCTTACACAGGCTTTCTTGTTCGATGTAGAGGCACACGGTTTCGGAGTTCTCGCGAAACCCAACTCACAGGCAGCTTTCTTTGAAGCCGTTGTCACGTGACCGATACTGGAAAGGGGGAGGGAGAAGGCAGGGACTCAGGTAACTAGTCATCCAGAGGAGGACAAAGCATGAAAACAGTGTGTCTGTTAATGATTCAGTTCCAGTTTAGACAGGATTCTGCTCTGTAATGAAAGTGGTCAAAATGCATATACAAAATCTAATGAATCTAATGATGAAGCACTTAGAGATTTACTGACGTCAGCAAAATGACACTCGCATACAGCTTTATTAGTCTGAGGTTTAAAAGAGTGTGCTAAAAGTAAGAACAGAACAGTGTGTTTTTTTTAAGAAGAACTATAATTTCTGGTATAAACAAGATAGCACATAGATGACACAGCAAACATTGTCCTTTAACATTACTGTGAAGCGTAACTCTCAGCACTTATCTCATCCCGCAGTGCATCATGCTCGCGCTGATCCTCATCTAGTGCTTGACTGGTCCCACTATCTCCAAGGACTCAAGGAAGATATGCTTCCAGATTCTTCTCTGTTCTGGCACTAAGATGGTGGAATGAAGCTCCACTTGATGTCCAAACAGCTAAGTCACTGGGAGTCTTCAAACAACGTCTAGACAAACATCTTCCAGAGGTTCTTAAATGAGCATTTCTTCCATTTTATGGATGGTATTCCTTAAAGAACCAATATTAGAACATCAGCAGTACTGATGCTACACCTGACATACTAGTGATAATGATTCCTTCTCTTTTCCAGATGTAGATTTCCACATGTAATTTTGTGAATGGTACCACTGAGGATGGCTTTGAACTGCAGTCGATAGTTTTGTTTCCAAAGGTCTAGGAACAATTGACGGATAACTTCAGCAAAAATAGACTTCATTTAAACTATAATGAATCTTCAGGTTACACAAGAGTGTTTTTTATACAGTAGTATCAGTTATTAAAGGGAATTTTTTTATAATACAAAATCATTATAATTACTTATAACGTATATATTAAATGCTCAAGAGAAGTACAGTACACAACGCAATGTTCCTCTAGGATATCAAAATAAAACACAGAATTACACAAAACAACACGAAACCAAGACATAAGCAGGCCTACACACAGGACTACATATGTATTTGTAAACAATATAAGAGTAAACAAATGACACACAAACAGAATGACAGAATAATTGAGCAATTATTTGAATAGGAACCGGAATCTGTTACTCAAGTTAGGACAGGTTGACTTTTAAATCTGGTTTCTCTCGATCTTTGTTCTTCATGTAGTTCTAGGTAGTTTTTTTTCTTCACCGTAATTGCCTCACCAGATCGTTTATCAGTTTATATCCCGAAATAATACACTTCAGTAAAGCTGCCTTGTGACAGTTTTAGTGAAAGTATTGTTAAAAGCACCATACAAATAAATCACATTTAATATAGTTTCTTTCTTTCTTTCGGCTTCTCCCGTTAGGGGTCGCCACAGCGGACCATCCGCATGTTTGATTTGGCACATGTTTTTACGCTGGATGCCCTTCCTAACGCAACCCTCCCCATTTATCCGGGCTTGGGACCGGCACTAAGGCTTGTGCAACCCTAATGGCTGGGGTTGGTTCCCTGACCGGGGATCGAACCCGGGCCGCAGCGGTGAGAGCGCCGCATCCTAACCACTAGACCACCAGGGAAAATCACATTTAATATAGTAACCTGTGATAATCACTGTCATTATCACTGTCACTGGGATTTGTTTTGATGCTCATTGATACTTAATTACGTCATTTTCTATATTTTATGTTCACAATGACATCACATATAATTGGGTATTGGGTATAATTGGCTAACGTGCGTTAGTCATTGTTTTAGAATGAGCATTTATCAGTCATAGATTGTCTACAACCCAAAATAATTATTCACTTGGTTTTCAGTAGGTTGGCTTTTTTTTGTTGTTTGTTTGTTTTTCAATCTGATTCAAGTTAATATAGTTAATATTTGTAAATGTCCACCAGACAATTTGTTTCTTGTTACCATGTATGGTGCGTTTCCTAGAATGTACACCATTGACATAAAATCCCTGAGCAATAAAGGATGTCCAGCACATTTTTCGAGTGTGAATATTCATGTGGTGTGCTCATCTTGGACATTCCATCAGTTATGATTTCAATAAACTTCAATTTAATTTGACCTTTAAATTCTTGTGCGGAACAAATAAGAAAAGGCGAATAGATACTTTGCAGTGTTACATGAACGGTTATGTAAATTCAGGAGGAGTTCACTAGAAATTGCATGCAGTATCACTCTAATACCTCTGAATCAATCTGTCTTTTTCTGTTTATTTTACTCTGAGGATTATACACCGACTCCCTCACTGTAAGTACACACTGAACACACCAAGTTGAATATTTAGGTCACTCTTGGGTCAGGAAGTTCTGCCAAAGTTGATAACGGTGGTTTCAAGTACATTAAGATCTTTTATGCAATATCTCAAATGATGCACTTTTTAAGTCCTCCTTAAATTCCTTTGAAATCACTCTAAGGAGAAGAGACTTGACTGATTTTAAGACATGTTTTCTATATCGCCCCCTTGTGGTGTAATAGAGCGCTGCTATACATTAATGACACCACTAATCTGCTGATCGCTGAAATAACGCATTTTAACAATTAAAAACACTTAAAAAAAAATTTCCAATGAATGTAAGTAAGATTACCATCAAACCGCTTCTGTATATATTCATGCACGCAGTTTATATATTCTATATAAAGGCTTCAAATTGTATGGTTTCTTTGAATAGATTTGTAACTTCATGATTGTGGCCCTGTGTAGCATTTCGACTCCTTAAACATTAAACGTTAGTATTGCAATTTACAATCACATAAACATGAAAATTAAACATTTAATAATTGTTTTAATCGATCTAAAGTGACAGTCTAGTTTTTCACGTTTATGCTTGATGCTTCAGTGGCTTGTTGAAAGCATAGAAATTGCATATACATAAAACTTCCTTAACTAGTATCTATCTATCTATCTATCTATCTATCTATCTATCTATCTATCTATCTATCT
>JAAIIK010000425.1:1818046-1843874 GCA_014706435.1 Silurus glanis
ATATATATATATATATATATATATATATATATATATATATATATATAAAAATGTCTTTGGATGCCAAAATGATTACACATTACAGTACACATTTGTCGTCAATAGACCACAGACGTGTCATTTGGTCGAATGCATTGACAAACAAACAAACAAAATGTTAAATGCTGAAAAAGGTTTTTATTTTACAGGGTAAGTCAGGAGTCGACAAGTTATTATATACATTACAACTATGCGTTCACAACCATATTTACCAATACAAATAACTTATTACTAATGAATAGTAATAATAATAATAATAATAATAATAATAATAATATTACAAACAATACTAAACTGAGTTTAGAAGTAACTTTATAGGGCAGCGATCCTTCATCCTTGTGTTCTTTTTCAACACACTTGAGCAAATAGATACAAAATTACAAAGAAAAAAAAAAAATACTATGATGTATGAATCTGTCTCAGCAAAGGAGACCCTGACTGATTATAAAGTATAAGTCTAGATGTACCAGACTTGACACGTCTATTATTTAAGACTTCTAGGACACTCATGTACAAAGATAGCAGTCAGATCGAATCAGTTGGTTATCAGGAGGGGACGTGGCACATGAGCTAAATACTGAAATTCATACAGGCCCTAGACATTCATATCCACCAGTGTTTCTTTTTTTTAATACTGCCAACTCAATTTGAGTTATTCTGCTATATTATTACATATTTACAAACCTAGAATATTCATGTTCTGCAGGCACATTAACACATTTCTATTTACTCGTGCATATTTTGATGCAGTTCATTGCAATGAAAATGTTTTTTCCTGAACAATCCACTAAATTATAGATTTGTTCCCTTGTTTTAAAATAAATAATACGAGCGTAACCAAAAAATACAGTGTATTTGATCATCACACAAACCACGCAAACAATGTCCGTTGTGATTATAAATCTCGGGATTCTCGGGTCAGAATTAGGTTTATGTAAGTCACCTTTGTCATTACATCGTAATAGTGTTTTCTGATCGGCTGCATAAAGATGATTGTTTTAGTTTTATTTGTGAGCTCAAAACTATACAGTTTGCAAAATCACATACAGTATATGATATTCTGTTGCTGATTCGCTCCATGCAGCAGTGTGCAGGTAGTGCGTGTCTTTTTGTGCATTTCCTCCTGTCTATGAGTGTGGTTTATTTGGCCACTTTGAGCCAATTTCTCCAGGGCACAGGTTTGGGCACTGTGGTGGCCTCCGGTATGCAGGACACAGAGGTCGATGATTTCAGCGGTTTGCGGAAAAATGAGAGACGGCCTCCACCGGACCTCTTTGACTGCATCTGCTGCTCCGTCTGGCTCTTCAGCTGCTGGTTAATGATTACCTGGATGTCATCCTTTTAAAAGCAATACAGATACAATATTTAATACAATACAATTCTGCGAGAGTAATGAAGAAATATATAGTTGCTTTGCCTGCAGCATCTTCATACTACCGATGGTGTTTTTATTTTAGCTGCACATGTTTGTGCTCATAGTAAATGTTGAACATTGCAATGTTCATTCTGCTCCAGCAGGGGGAGACACGTGATAATTATGTATCATACCTATATTGGCATATTGTGACAATGTATCAGTGTTTTTAAATGTAATGCCTGGCAGCTCTCATACACAGCTTTTTTACCTGATTAGTCTCGTCTCTATTATCATATAACAGGAAGCTTCACCTGGAGGTGAGGAAATCGACCCTGCCCTCTCTTCTGATCAAATCCTTTCATAGTAGTCCTGGGTGACACGCCCTTTAAAGTCTAACAACTTTTAAAGACTTTTTCTTTGTCTGACAGGAAGCATCAAGTTGCAGCGAAGAAATTGACCCTAACCTTTTTCTAACACAAACTGTTCTTGTGTGTGTGTGAGAGAGAGGGTGTGAGACTTTTCCCACCTGCCAAGCCTCCAGTTCCTGAGATAGCTCTAGTTTACGCTGGATGGCCTCCAGCAACTGGTTGTTCAAATACATCATATCGTTTCTGCTTCGCACCAGTTCTGCCTCCACTGCCGTTTTCCTGCATTGAGAGGAGAGGCAAAACATCATGTACAAGTTATTGGTAAACTCTACTACATATGCTACACTGTTTGCCATGTCAGAAAAAATAAAGTTAATCTATTTCTGACTGTTACAAAGCGCTGGTCAAGGGAAGCTCCTTCCAAAAATGCTAATAATGTGGAGTATTCGCCATACGAGTCCTATAGCATTGAGCACCGTGATTTGGTTTGCAGCCAGAAATACTATCTTGGTAGAATCGAGAATTCATCCAGCTCTGTGGTCTGAGAACTTTAAAGTCATGGAAACTTGTTTAAATGTTTTTAGCATTAGATAATAATGATTTAACATAGCTAGACAGCTGATATTGTACCAATGGTGCATTTGCATACTGGATCGTGGTTGGCTATTATAGATAATGATGAAGTAAAAATCTTTATGATATAAAGTTTGGGGCGAATTTAAAGCCTATTTCCACATGTGCATCGCAGTGTTATGGAGCCTCTCCAGATTGATATAAAAATCCTTTACATGCTTTACGCAATACAGAAACTTACGCACTTTGAAATGGCGTCATCTCTGTCCTTTATAGCTCTTTGAACGATCTCGTCATCCTTCCAGCTGTCAGATTTAAGTCTGAGTTCAGCATTCTCTTTTAAAAGCTCTGCATTCTGACATGGAAAAAATAGACAGATAGACAGAGTTAAACATAAGTCAAATGTGTTCACTGGACTGTGAATTGAAAAATCCATCAAATGTACATTGCATTTGAATTAAACTGGATGTAAATGTATGTGCTTATATGCAAAAAAAATAAAAAATTACTGTAGACAACAGTACCCACATTTTCTCTGGTAAACGTTTCACAGCTTCAGTTGCTTCAATCAAGTGAAAGTGGACAATTGTACACTCTTAGATTTAGATCGCTGAATAACTCTATGGTGCTGAATAACTGAATAAAAAAGCTAATAGCTTTGATTTACAATTAGGAGTAAAAAAAAAAAAAGAAAAAAAAAAGCTAATGCAATGATATCTCAAAAGTTAGCTAGCATGATAGTTGCTCTGACAATGCGAACTATCTGAACGAATATTTAAGACATTAAGACAGATAAGGTAACATAATAGCGGATTTATTTCTCAGATGTTCCTCAGCTTTATTCCTTAGATGTTAGCCTCCATGAAAGTACTTCTGATATTACAATGTTACCTGACTAGCTAAATGCTAGTTTAACAAATACAAAATGTAATTAGCAAAAAAATGACGGACAGTAAGGAGTATTATAATAATAATCTTATTTTTGCATCTTTTAGATTGGTTAAGAATTTCAATCAGCTTCTTGAAGCTGCGTGATGCTAAAAAGCTATCTGATCATTTGGTGCGTCACGTTTGAAGATAATAAGTAGAAAGCAGCTTTTTCTTTTGAAAACTAATGAAAGTAAAAGTAAAAGTTATACAGTGAACGAAAAACTGAAGTAAAGAAAAGATAATCATTATAGAAAAGACTCACTATATGATTAAAATGGCGAAATAATTTAAAAAGGCAGCCAATAATTCAGTCATTTAGTTTCAGCCACTCTTGAAAGCTGAAGAGCGCTACTCTTAAGAACTCTTTGTCTTGAAATTCCTCCGAACTCATCAGTGCATTTTTGTAACTCGAGGACAAAAGCGGGGTCAGAAGCAGCCCTTGGCCCCTTGATAGCTCTAACACATGAGGCATTGTCACCTGATCTCGCAGCTCCTGTATACAGGCTGTATTCTCACACAGAGCCAGGTCTCCTCCCACAATGGGCTTCTTCAGATCCTGAAGACGCTTGAAACACAGACATGGCACATCAGTATCATGGACCTGATATGAGGGAAGATTTTTCTTACAGGCCATAGGAAGCACCACTAGAACAAAGAGTACAGATGTGAGTGCCCTTCTATTCTGTCTCTGCTTCCTTTTTTTGTTTTTCATCCATTTTTTTTTGGACATTCATTGAAATGTAATGACCAAAATCTGATAAAAACCAAATGTTTTCATTTCATGAGTTGTTGTACAGACTGCTGATTTTGTTGATCTTACCTATTTGATATAGGAATAATATGAAATAATACCAAAATAGGAATTTGTACATTTTTATAAATCAACAGCCACTGGACATTCGCAATGGAAATAAATAAGATGACCTGTGACGTGAAGAGGTTGCAGATGGTAATGTAGCTAGCAGGGGAAAAGGAGGTCAGCTATTGTTTAGGGTATTGTTTCCATGTGCATGTGTGACTAGTAGAGAGAGAGGGTGTCTGCGGTGTGCGTGTGTGTGTGTGTGTGTGTGTGTGTGTGTGCGCGTGTGTGTGTGTGTGCATGTGCATGTGGGTATGTACCAGCCTGGCCACAGTGCTCACCTGCACCATCCCGTTGCGCACAATCCTTTCTGCTGAACTTTTCAACTGTCCCAGCATGCCTTGCAGGCTATCTTCTTGATTGCATGGAACCTCAGAACCATGGGAAACAGGAAGCAGCATGTCTAGGATGGAGCTCACTTCCTGTATGACCTAAATGCACATGATCAAAAATGATTATCAATGTATCATAAACTGATATAAATTTTATAATTTTCAACCTTTAGTAATTTAAAAATATTTTTGTCTGGTATGAGATAAAGCTGACTAGATTATCTACAAAGTAACTTCATGTTTAATACTGTAACTGCACTCGTTAATACTATGTCCAAATTACCTGCTATATAACTAGAGTCCCGTACACCTATCCCTAATACAATCTTTCTCAACCAAAAAACAAAACTTAAACAAAAGTGCCCTAGACTTCATTCCTTGGTGAACTATCCTACCTATACAGCCTGTTTGTTAAGGAATTATTTACATTTATTTAGATTTTTTTACATTAGTGGCAGGTTATTCATTGATGGAATTTAGGAGGTTTTTGTTAAGTCTCATTGTTCTTCCTTTACAAAATAACTCTCTCTTCTCAGTGCTATCCATCTCTCATCAGTAACTAAACAGCTACTCTGCATCACTAGCTGTGATTTCTGACCTTCATCCAATTCCTCTAAATTTGAGTTATGTTCATTGTTTGATTTATATTTAATCCATTATAGTTGATGACATTTCGTCCATATAATTGATTATAGTTAAACAGATGCAATATGGACAGATGGGAATACGGGATCTAAATTGAAATCCAAAACCGTAAACAGGAAAGGCAAACAACAGGACTAATGCAAACCAAGAAAGAGAGCATGACAAATATCTAAACTGGGAAATCAAACACCAAAGACTTGGTACATGGCGAGAACAAAATCAACTATATATAATACTTTGCAACAATGGAAACAGAGGGGTATTTGAACACAACCTAATTACACGGTTAAATGGAAAAAGCTGTGGGCAATGAGACATGTGAAGAAACCAGCAAGTGACAGGACGAGATGGAGACATTACATAAACAATAACAGAAACAACATGTAAATAAGCTAGTGCTTCTAGCCAGCATGAGCGCCGTAAGCTATGGCATTTTATTGCTGTTTGTCTGGTAATAATTATATCAACCACAATGAAAAATATGTAAATGTTTTCTTCTACTTGCTATTATTAATGGTGATTTTTATACCATTTTAATGTATTCAAGCTGTTGTGCTATGTCCTTGTTTATACTGTATGGTGAAGCCAAAGACAGATTTTTTTACTTTGTGGACAATAAAAGGAGATACAACTATAGTAACCAACTATCTAATGTTTTTTGCAATGTACATAAATAACTCTCTCCACACAAAATATATATTTTACTTTGTTCAGTACGGTACAAATTTCATTAAAACAACGAATATGCCTACTTGTTAAAACTATAAATTGTTTGCACCTCATCTCATCAGGTAATTTATTATTTCTCAAAAAGGTTTTTAAAATGGTTCTATCTGTTGCCTTTTCCCAATAGAAGCATCAACACCTGCTTATAGTTCGAAGAGATGTGGAGAATTTAAGTCTCTTGCTAAGAGTTACCTTAGCTGAATTCATGCCAGATGGCTCAAATGTTGTTAGTGGTCACTCATTTCTCTATATTGCAATATGAACTCACAAGCAATTTACCCTATTACCCTCATCAAGCACCATCCCATCATCGGCATATGGAATGCCAGTCAGGTTTGCCAACAGGTGAATGAATGCAAATAATTTGAAATAAAAAGAGCTCGAATTCTATACATGAGGTACAATAACCTAACATCATTATTAAAATATTTTAGTAAATCATTACCATCATTATTCTAACATATTGTACACTGTTCTGTTGATGAGCATAATGGCTTTCTCCATGATATCAAAATGCTCATTACTTACACACACGTGGTCCCATAGTGATCTTGAAAAGCCACAACTCTATACACACTATACACATCTGGTGCTTCCTGTCCTCATGCAAAGTTATTTATCTACCTCGGTGTTAAACAATGTTCAGGGAGGTTCTTATGTTGCACTGGTATCACTGGTGTGAAGTCTGAAAGTTCAAAGTGAACTCAACATGAACAAACATAGAAATAATAATACCTCACTACCCCACAAAGAAGTTTATTCCTGCAAAAAACGTTAACCAACGATGAGGTAAGCTAACTAAATAAACTTCTTACTCTATCACCTTAAAACAAATATAAAGACTAATAGTTTCTTTATTTGCTAACCTTGGCTGAAGTCTCATAATCTATATTTGTCCAATGGGTGTCCTTAAGTAAGAGCACAAACAGAACACTCTACAATAATGTTTGATCACTTATCAAGATTTCAGGGTTTAAGTTTATACTATGAGTTATACAATATATCCTGTATATCTCTGCTAAACCAACTGTGGCAAAAGATTAAAACCAAATTGGAACCATCCAATTCCACATCTAGTCCCCATTCCACTACACTTCTGGAAAGATGTTCCACTAGATTATTTTATGTGTTCTTGGAGATTTGTGGTCATTCATCTACAAGGGTGTTAAATTTTCTGTACTGTTTAGGTAGTTAGGTACTGTTGTAGGGTGAAAAAGCCTGGGGTGCTGTCAGAATTTCAATTCAAGGTGTTCAAAAGGGTTTAGGTCAGAGCTCTTATAGCAGGCCACTGCAAATCTTCCACTCTGACCCATGTAAATTATATCTTCATGGAACTAGCTTTGTGCACAAGGGCATTATCATGCTTGATATTTTATAGAGTTGTGTGCCTCCAACACTGTTTTACTAGTTTTGGAGAAAAAAATGCACTGTATGGCTGGAAACGTCAGCTTTTGTACATATAATATATATACTCAAAAAACTCTAGCAAGAAGCTCAGGAATCTTTGTTTCAGGTGTTTTATAATGCTTTTATAACCATTGTCATCATAGTTCGTGAAGCATTTTCATATTTGGAAAACACTTCAACATATATTTATAGTGCAGTATAACCTTGTAGCAGAGATAACAAACGGAACCGATGCTACAGTTTATATTAAATGCATAAATATAAGATTAGAAATCGCTTTCGTATTGTTCTATAACTACTTGACTAATATTTCTGTCTTGGCAAGCTGAAAACACTAACAGCACAATACATTTTCCCCTGTCTTATGTTTTGCATTTCAGTCCATTTCACTTGCTTATCTTTTCACTCATTTGTGACTTAAACCGAATGTGAAAATACTTATCTGGGTTAAATATGTAAAATATGTTTTCATACAGCTGCTCAACCTGATTTTCTAGGTGGCTCTCTTCAGTTATTAGAATTATCCTTTTGAGTTTATGCCCCCAAGGTTGTAAATCTTTTCTGAGCTTCAAGAATGTGGGTTTATTTTTGTTAAAATTGATAATGGATGAAACCAATCAATACAATAGTCCACTGATATAACACACAAAAATGCAAAATGCTAAGTATTTAAGGCTGAAAATGTGTAAGATTCCATTCTTATTGACGCTTCTGAGGTCCTGAGTCACCCTGACAATCCTAAAATTGCGCTAGTCAAGTCCTGGAATTGGCAGGAGATTTGTACGCATGCATCATGTACAATGCCAAGTCTGACATTGCCAGGATGTAGAGAAAAAAAATCTTGATACACTATAAGGACAAATGTTTGTGGACAACTGGCCATAAGATTTGTATGCACTTTGTTTTTCAACATCCCATTCCACATTCCAGGCAGAATTTGCTATTATAATTATCTTTACCCTTCTTGGAAGATGGTCTATTATGGTTTTATGGTTTTGAGTGTGGCTGTGGAGATTTACTTAGAGATATACTTTTGGCTCATTCCGCCAAAAGGGAATTAGTGAGGTCAGGTATTGATGCAGAGTGAGGAGGCCTGGGGTGCAGTCAGTGTTCCAATTCATCCCAAAGGTGTTCAATAAGGTTGAGTTTAGATCTCTTTAGCAGGCCATTCAAAATCTTTCACTCCAAACCATGTAATGCATATCTTCATGGAGCTCTCTTTGAGTACAGGGGCATTGTCATGTTTGGGTCTCCTATTGCAAGTGCAGAGAAAAATTAATGCTACCACATCCAAAGACATCCTATACAATTGTGTGCCTTCAACTTAGTGGTAACAGCTTTCAGAAGTACCATGTATGGCTGGAAATGTCATTACCTTTGTCCATATAGTATAATTTTGTTGCCTTAGCTAATTAGCTAACTGATTTAACAACGTTGGAAAAGCACAGAACCTTTAAGAATGCCTTATATTTAATCCATTGCTTGGTCAAAGGGGCTAATGCAATGATATCACGCTGTGAGTTTACAAACATGCTTATAGAACAGCTAGTAATATTTGGTGACTAGTCCAATCTAGAGCATTTTAAACATAATAACATCTCAGCAGGTCACCAGAGTTTGGAAATTACTAGAAGTTCTTGTCCAAAGGTTTATTTATTTATTTATTTATTTATTTATTTTTGCTTAGCAACTGGTCAGTCACACTGATATGCAAGTTATCTAATCCTCATGAAGGTTGGAACTACTTGGACCAAGTCCCAAGTGCATGTAATTCTTCTAAATTATAGACCACTACACTATAAATGTTTTTGCTATTTAGGCCTACTACTTAATTTCTTACCAGAGAAGACGAAAGTCTGTAACCGTATATCCTGTGGTATCTATCTATCTAACTAATACAAAATGGCATTAATCTTCTCAGCAGTACAATGAAATCAATCTAAATCTAAACAAAGCAGAAGTGTCCAATCTTATCTAGGGATACAGGTTTTCATATTCATCAGGTAGGAGCACACACCTGATTCCACCCCAGTTTAATTAGCAAGATCTTGGCTTTCAATACACTACCAGGTGTGGCTGCTATGTCCCATACCACTGACCTTTTGTTATCTTACTATTATTAGGTTCTACTGCATATATCATTCATTAATTATTCAGAACCTAATATTATGAAGGTCATGAATTTTGAATTATACATATATTATTTTCACTGGTGATTTAGTGGTGCCTTTTGAAATTTTTTTTTGGGACGCTTACATGCTTCTTGTCTTGGCTCCAGTTCAAGGCGTCTAGACTACGTTCCATCTCTGAAAGCAGGGATGTGTCTCCATCAGTAGTCCTCTGGAGAATAACCTCTTCCTGAAGTTCCTCTATCTGAGACTGGAGATCTTGTGCTCTGCCTTTTGCGAGCTCCACTTCCTGCCAGGCCTCTGTTAGCTACACATAGATTTAACAATAGACATGAAAGCCTTATTTTGCATCGACAGCAACAAATGTTGCTGTAAAATCATATTTTCCAAGCAATATGATAAATAAATAATAAATGAATCAATTAAATGCTAATACAGATTACTAGTGAAGTTATAGACAGTGTGAATACAAAATGTTAAGTGTGAGACAAAAGCTACTTTATGTGCTTGAAAATTATTTCATGGAACGTACCAGATTAGAAATAACCACAGAAACCTCGATTGTTCAATAAACTGGAAAATTCAAGACATTCAAACTTGAAATAAGGACCTTGCTCAGGGGCCCAAGAGTGTCAGCTTGGCAATACCACGGCTTGAACCTTCCGATCAGTAACTCAGGGAATTAACCAATGAGCTACCGCTCCCTGCAAGATGACTGTATGAATGTGTGCTATGCACCTGCTGTGTTTGCGTTTTACTCTGGTGCTCCTGCAGGGCAAGTCGTGTGCACAGCGATGATACACTCTCTCTCAGCTTGGTGTTCTCTTCACACACTGTCTCCAACCGCTGTTCCAGAGACTGCTCCTGCTGCATCAGCCGTGCAACCTGGAGAAATGTAACACAGACAGACACACACGCACACGTACACACACAACATTATACTGTAAATCTACAGTGTATCAAAAACTAGTGCAAACTCTGTTTAAACAAACAAGACAATCTCCCATTGAACCTCTAGAGTCCTTAACACAAGAAAAAAATCATAAATTGGCAGTTATTAAGTGCAAAAAGCCTGGAGTGAAGCTACAAAGTATACTGGTTCTTTGCAGGAAAGCGGCAAAGTTCACTAAGTGCTGTGTGTGTATAAGGCCGAATATCTCACTTGTTCTTTAAGGGCACTGAGCAATTCCTCATCTTGTGGTTTCGGGTGGCCCCTCTCTCCCAGCTCTTGCTTCAGGCTCTGCAGCTCAGCCGTGACGGCCAGTTTCGCCTCCATTGCCTACACACATGGACAAATGTGGTATTAACACCTAATGGAAGTGAATCGACATGTTAATAGTATCAGTGAGGCTGTAACACAATAAACACAGCTTATTCGCAAATGTGGTAATCAGTGATATATTAGCACAACGTTCAAATTGTAGTACCACACTGCTGCAAAATATAAAGAATAGGCTAGTCACTAGGTTGGATAAACCCGGATAGAAAAGATGCTTAGAACAAACCTATGGTAAATAAGAGTCCTCAGATGATTACAGAAAGGACTTCAAGATTACAGTGATGATTCTTAGACACAAGTCTAAAGCTTAAGCAAATCATGTGAGAATATGCTTTCTTGTGCAACGGTGAGTTAATCTCAATGTAATCTCAATGTTTCTTCCTCAAGGGAGTTCACCTGTTACCGCTCACTTGCTCACAGACACACAATCTTCAATTCTGTTAAACTGCTTAATGATAACGACTGTCGTTGATGTTTTTTAGGACACCATATTATTTGACTATTTAAAACAATTGTATCAGTAGAACACGTATTCTTACCAAAATTATTCGGTAGAGGTACACACAGGTAAAATAGTTAAAATCTGAGTTCCCTCAGAAATGTATCACGTATCAACCGCAAGTTTGTTCAGTCTCGGCCTCGCACTTTGACCACATTTTTTAAATGATTAAACTTACACAACAATGCCAGGATCTAAAAAGAAAGTTTTGTGAATTCATAAAAAAAAAAAAAAACGCTATGAGCTCGATGGATTCTTTAGCATTTTATCTCCAACTTGAAGAATTTCTCTTAAAAGGAGAAAATCCTGACAATTCCACATATCAAGGAGGTGAATGGATGAAGGATGGAATGAACGAAGACATTTGTTGAAGTATGCTGAAATAAGTAGATCATATCTTTAGAAAATTAAATATTGAATGTAAATCACACACACACACACACACACACACACACACACACACACATACACACACACACACACACACACACACACACAAAGCAATTTCATCATTTCTTTCGGAAGGAAAAAAAAAAGCCTGAAATGTAACTCTAAAAATGTAAGCATGGGGAACGCTCTTCATGATGCTACCACCACCAAGTTTCACTATAATGATCATGTTCTCATGGTGATGATCAGGGTTTCGTTCATTTCATAAATACAAAGAAACAATGACTTCTTCCAAGTCGTTGTTCCGGATCAAAAAAAAAATAGTGAATTTATGCAGTGCAAACAGGTTTGTCACAAGCTATGCAGACATTTAATAACAACATCCTCAATTTATTACAATTACAATTTAAACTATATTTTAAACTATAAACCATGAAAAAAGGCTAAAAGTTGTCTTGATAGGAAAACTTACATCCATACATACAGTTATCCAGTGAAGGTTCCAATGGATTCCTTGTTAATTCCAATAAAAACAGCTTAATTGACTAAGGGTCCTGTTACATTTTGAAAAAAAAAGCTATATTTATTTATGTTTTCTGCCACAAGTAATGTGCCTCAGCAACCAAACAGTGAAAAAGAGTTATGTGTGTTTGTCAATGCTAAAACAAAAGGGTGGCCTGATCATGATTCGGCGGTCTGTGCCCCCTCACGTCAGCTCCCATCACACACGCTCGAGAGAGGATCAAAGGCGAGCTCGGCAGATGGAGTGTGGCATCTTGGTCTTGGCAGTGGCACATCATCATGCCACATTAGGCACAGCTGGGGGGTTACGGGGTGTGCGGCCTGTTTTTCAGTCATACTCAATGGTAATGAAATCCACAAACAAAGCTAGTGACCATCCTGAGCCTGGCCACTGTTTTTGTTCTTTTCTAAATAAGTAGTGGAACAATGCTACTTTTTTCCCTCCTGAAATAAGCACATATAGAAACGTTCTCTGTAACTTGCAAATTGGTGATATAATGCATTTTACATGCAACATAACATGCAAATAAGCACACGGTGAGGGGCCTTTTCACTGTTTGCTAATGCTTTTAACAGCTGAATCCCCCAGTCAGGACCAAACCCCTAGAGAGGTAAGGAAACAACAGAGGATGAGACGACCCAAACATGACTTCTTCCCTGTGGGGCGGAGCTTGAATTAGGGGTGGGTTTCAATCTAAAGTGAAACAAATCCCCCTCATTTTTAGTGCTCTCTTTTCCATTGCACATCCTGTTGACATTTTTAGCAGAAACCTGGAAATCCCGATTGATCTTTATCTCATCTTACTAAAATAAACAAGTGGGAAGGGGTGGCCCAGTGAATACGATGTTGGACTTCTGATCGGAAAGTCAGGTTCAATCCCACCATTATGAAGCTGCCATTGCTGGGCCCTCGAGCAAGGCCCTTAATTGTGCAGCTAACTGGTATAACTGTAAGTCAATCTGGATAAGCACGTATGCTATAAATGTAAACAGATGAATCGGGGTCAGAATATGAAACAGGGACTAATATTAATACGTTTGTTGTTTACAAGCACTGAAACTTCAATTCAAAACAAAATGACCTTTTTACTATACGCATATTAGAGATTTAAAAAGTCTTAAAAATTGTATCCAGTATTGTTTTAATGAAAAAAAGTTTATTTTGGTGTCAGTTTGCCCCCAAAGTGTGTACATTTTAACAGTAAACACTAATAAAACAGGATTTCAATCAACGTTCATTTGAAAATGATCAAATAATGGACCTTTAGTCTCAGATGAACCTTGTTTTTTTTTTATTTTTTTTTATTTTTTTTTTTATAAATCACTGAAAAATAAGTTTGATGGTGAATTAAGATAATTTGTCCATGTTCAGGTGATTCTTCATCTCCATAGTGAATCATTTACTATAATCTCATTTGCTTGGCCCTCGGCTTGATTTCAGTCAAGAGGATTTGTTCAGTCATAACAAACCTTGTAACAAATTTGTCGTAAAGCTCCCGTTTACTTACAAAACAATAAACAGGCTCGAAGGTTATTTAGTGTGCAGGGAGGAAATGTTATTAAAGTTGTGTTTTGGCATTTGAAACGCACCACACGATAAAACCGCCTAGTTTTATGTTGCCCGACATTTTACCTGATGTTTTATCGGATTCGTTTCTGTCACCAGACGTTTGTTTTACATGAAATGTCAGCATTCTGATGGTCACACTGTCGTGAAATTGAACATATAGTAATGTGTACGGTAGTTTGTCCTTCCCTCTCATGTACCTCGCGCGCTGTTTTGACAGACATGCAAAAAAGCATCACTAAATCAGCCATCCTGCTATCGTGTGCATATATTGACACAGGCGGGCAGTAACCTCATATATTTCCTTTTCTCTAGAAATCAAACAAAAGCTTGACAACAGAGTAACAGTGCAACTGAGAAAGCTCTATGTGAGAATGTCAGGATGTTTATGGGCTAAAAGGCCAAACTGCAGCACACACATGCACATGCACACGCACACACGCACACACACACCACACACACACACACACACACACACACAAACTTCTGGCTGTCTGCGCTCGCTGGTACCAGCAGATACGGCATTCCTGGCATGGCCGCCTCTTGTTTCCAGTGACCCTGTAACTCCTGGTGTCTCCTACACGTTCTGACTCCCTACGCCTATCCTCCTTCACATTTCTGCCTGATAAGCAGTAGCCAAATTTCTAAGATTGAGTAACCTCAGGACAACATCATAGTTCTCTCTTTCCCTCTGTTTTTCGTACTCACTCGCTATTTCTCAGTCTTGCGCTATACACACTGAGGAGATTCCAAACTCACCTTCTCAGGCACCTTGGAAATAAAAGAGCCAATACTGACTACATCCGGTAAAGGCATATCCTCTTCCCAGCTGCTCAATTCGGGTATATTATAGCAATGCTTCAAGCTGCTCTCTAACTCTGCATTTCCTCTGCTCAAAACCTGCGACTTATCCATATCGCAAGCACGGCACGAATGAGCTATTTCCTCCGCCCTAAGACTTCTAAAGGGATGGAGCGATTCTTGTAAATGCACTAGCTTCCTTGAACTTTGATTTCTGCCAAGAAAACAAGCCTGAGTTTGGAATTACACCAGGAAACATGCGTGAACGTGTGACAAAGCAGTAGAGCAATGTAAAAAAAAAAAAAAAAGAAAAAAAAAAAACAAAAGACAGGCCCTGGCATTCATCTCTTTTATTATCCCCATAGCCATTCGGATTACTCCAATAAAACAGATAAGAAGTCCTTGTGAACTCGGTGCAAGGCGTTTTCGAAAACCCAGCGACATGCGCTGACGTATTGTGCCAGATCTGACCTTGACAGAAGCGGACTTTTTGGAGATTAGATTCGAATAGAGGAGCACAGTCATGTCCTATGCTTTTTTTTTTTTTTTTTTTTTAACTCTCTGGAACACCAAGTAAACTTTTCTATAGATCTATAATGAATTATTAATTTTCCTTTTCAAGGTGACGGTTTAAATTGCTAGAATTTTGATGTTTTTTTTATTTTCTATGCTCCACATACTTCAATAATGATCTCGCGCTAAGGAAGGAAGCAGGAAGAAGACGAGCAATGCTGCTGACAATAAACACACAAAGGAATGCGTTCTTGTTTTCTCTACAGTGCAAATAGTTTTAATCCACATACCTGTACAACACTACACTGCTTAGAGCGCTTTTATCTTATTCGTATTTTATATATCGGACATTTACCTTTCTTCTTAAACGTCTGTTTGCCTTTTGTAACTGTGATGTGGTAAAACAGTGTTATAGAAGCTTCAGTAGTGAGTAATGCCACTCCTAATTTATTATGTGCTACATGTTTTAGTTCAGAAGCCACAGCTGGGAGTGATGCTGTATGTGTGTTGTGACTCTGTGTCCTCAGGGCAAAAAAAAAAAAAAAAAGATTCAGGTAGGGGCATTCTCTCCTTTCTATTTTTAGCGCTGAGATTACATGAACAACTGAGCAGTCGGGTTTGAGTCAGCATGTTTGTTTCCAAGACGCGTCAGCTACATGTTCCTCGGGTTGATATTTAAGACGGATGAATCACTCAGTAAACCAACATATTTACCGTAAAGTGTATTTGTATGGCACACAATCACTAAATGCGAGTGATAATGGCAGAATCATTTGAGAATGACTCTTGGAAATTGTTTAAAGAAGCATTACAGTAAATACAAATGTAACCAGGAACAGTTGCAGAAAAAAACAAAGGGGGCAAGAGATTGGCATAGCTGAACCACACAATGGTACACTGTAAGCAGTGATATGATTGTTCTTTTAGCTGAATTCTCTACTCATAGAAATGTGCATCTAGGCAATACCGTTTACAATCAAATGGTCATTTGTCATTAATAACTTAGAAGACAGGGCACGGCGGATTCAGTCTTTTGAAACAGAAGTAGCACTCACTGCTTGCAGCTGTTCCTGAATCTGCTGACTGATCTCGTTGTGTTGCTTTTCTCTCTGACTCTTCTCTTTCTCTGCCTCGCTTATTTGTCGTGTCAGCTTCTCAGCTTGGGCACTCAGTGCCCGGACTTCCCGCTCCAGCTCGCCCACTTGACTCTCCCACTGAACCTGGCATCCCTGTAGCTTCAGCCTCAGATCATATCTCTCCTGCTCCAGCTCCTGGGAAAAGAGGGACATGTTAAGACACAGGCTCATTCCACCCTCTTTAACACTGATAGATGTCCTAATAAATCCAGGAATAACCACTGAATGAATAGCAATAGAATTGTAAAAAAGTTTCTTAAATTCATCAGATATCATAAAAACGTTAATAAACAGATAGTTGCTAGAGGGCTAATCATTAAAGGGATGAGGTTATAAGCACATTTAAGTAAGACATTAACTTTGACAGATTGTGCTGTTATTGCTAACATGCAACTGTGATGCCCCCCAGAGCAAAGCTGAGTAACTGTTACCAAAGCAAGGTATGTAGAACAACATCTCCAGAAGCATTTAAATCCCTTTTAAAACCTCAGCAGTTTGGACTAAAAGAAGTTTTTTTTTTTCTATTACAGAACACACTTTGCATTGCTGACACTTTTATATTTTTTATCCAGAGAGACTTACAATGATCTTATTAATACAACCAGGAACTTGAGGGTTAAGGGCTTTGCTCAAGGGAACAACCTTTAAACAGAAGTCTAAGATCTTACCCACTGAGCTAACATGTCCAGAGTTATACGTATCAATAATTATTGCTAAAACAAACCACTACAATATAATCTTTCCTATATCTGCCTCTGGTGGTTTTACACCGATCAGGCATAACATTATGGTCACCTGCCTGATATTGTTTTGGTCCCATTTTTGCTGCCAGTTCTGACCCATTGAGCATTAACAGCATTAACTTCTTCAGCAATTTGAGCTACAGGAGCTCGTCTGTTGGATCAGACTACACAGACCAGCCTTCGCTACCCACGTGCATCAATGAGTGTTGGACATCCATGACCCTGTCTCCAGCTCACTACTGTTCCTTCCTTGGACCACTTTTGATAGATACTGACCACAATTTGGCTCTTGTCAAACTCCTTTTTTTAACACGTTAATTTTGACCTTTTTTGACATTTTCACCTGCTGCCTAATAAATCCCACCCTCCAACAGATGCCATGATGAAGAGATAATCAGTGTTATTCACTTCACCGGTCATAATGTTATAATGTCAAAATGTAATGCCTGGTCGGCGTATGCAATTATGGAGAGAGGCTAGAAAGCCTAAACACCTCTGTCTGAAATTTTCCGAATGTATAAAAGAACAAACACCTTGTTTTATTTTATAACAGAATTCAAAAGTACTGTGGTGTAAATATAGAATAAATTGCAAGTCCTCAGCCCAACCATACTGCTACTTGCACTACTACTAATAACCATCATCATTATCATCATCACTGCCACCATCAACATCAAAATCACCATCATTATCATCAATAAACCATATCTTAACACAATCTGTGACTTTGTGTAGGCATTGACAAACTGAAGATGGGAAAATACAGATAATGAATCTGTAAATAAATCAAAATCTTTCATTTCATCTATTAATCAATTTGTGTTTTTTTCATGCTGTTAAACTTACATTACAATCTACATGGTACAGTGAGAATTAGTAGTTCTAATCGGTCCTTTGGAAGGAGAAGTGACTTTTTTTCTTTCCTTGCAAATACAATTTACAGGCTGCAGAGAACTAAACAGAATATTAATGGAGATAGAAATCAGAAACAAAGGCAGAGTGATAGCAACTATGATCGGTATACTGGTCAGTCGTTCTTTAACCCCGATCTCAAATTATTAATCTTAGATATTAACAATGTAATTGGAATATGAAATTGGAATAATAGTTCATTCATACATTCATTTATTTGCAGAAAGACAAATAAGTAGGTCAGGTTTTGGAGTCTGTCAGGGCTTCACACATCCACATTAACACATGCATTCAACATAGGGGCAATCATGAACTGACATTTCACCTACATATTTCACATACGTAGGTATACGTTTTAGAAAGACGGGGGTAAACCAGAGGAAACCTGCAGAGCAACCACAGGAGCTGTAAAGCAGAAATGCTCTTATGGCAACCGCTGCCAATCAGAAATTTTACAAGTGACTAGATAGCCCATGTGTGACTTTAAACCACTGATAAAAAACGGAAAGTATGCTGTAAAATTGACATTAAAGCAAAAGAGACAGTCTTGGTTGATGTGACACTTACTGCCAAGCAGACAAACAATATATTTACCAAGAACAACAAGAGACATATGTTCTTTTTTTGAGTACAGCTTATTATTCTTCCAGGTTGCTAAACAACTGAACGTCAGCTGGTTTAATTGCTAACCGGCCGTCTGAACACAAGGGACCTCTTGACATAGAGGAGGCCCTGCGTAAACAGCCCAGTGAACAACACAACTACATAACGTATGTACAGAGCGGACATTTTTACAGGGAAATTCTTCTCTTTTCCCAAAACAAAGAATGTACCATTTGTCATGCCTCATTAAAGCACATGATTACAGGACTGCTGTGTGCTCAATGGATACGACTGCTTCTTATGCATCATATAACACTCTGTGAAAGGTTATGCAGCATGAATTCAGATTATTCATGCGTGTTTATTCATAAGAATATAATGTTAAGCCTTCACAAGCATCCCAAGTCCATCAGACTGTTGCCTACAAGCCCAAGCTCAAGAAGCTATGCAAAGTCGAAGGCTACAAAGGTTAAGATATACAGCGTTCAACTGTTTTTTTTTTAGGTGTTACTGAGTTCCGAGTTGCTCTAGCAGCCTTATGATCAGGAAGATATTAAGACTTTTGCCATTCACAAGACTTGGACAGACATATCTCATGACAGAGTAATGGAAAAACTGGAACGTGGTGCCAAGATGAGAATTGACCACATGATTTGCTTCGGCGATGTGGTTATATACCGAAAGGCAGTGCAAAGAAATGATTAGTGTTGGATAACAAAATAGAGAAATGAAAGATATCTAGTAATCTTAAATATCAGTTTTAAAAGACACACATTATAGCATATACATTTTGTGTTTGTGTTTTATCACATTTCATATACTTCCCTGCCAGCTGTTCTTATTGAAGTACAAGACAAAATATTGTGGTTTAAAATATAAAGCTTTTAAAAATCTAACAACAAAACACTGGTCAGAAAATTTTTACAATTCTTATTATTATATCATTAGATGATTATGACTATTCAATTGTTTTAGAGTCTTTCGATTATTACTGCTGTAAGATACATATATTATTAAATCTTATATATTATAGGATTAAATCATTATTATAAGATGCTCCAAGCTGACAATTGTTTGATGTTTTTTTTTGTGTATAAATACAGTTGATTTATTTTATTAATTTTTTATGAATGTAAAAAGATCTTGCATGCATGAGTTACTTCTCCTCTACATGGACTGGTGAAGCAGTTGCATATTGCGTAAGGTTGCACCAAGTGCAAAAATTCCCAACTTGACTTTTTCTTCCCAAGCTTTCTTTTTTTCTTCCCAACATTTGCAGCAAACAATGAATCAAAAGCAAAACGTGAAGCAAAAGGGAAACCTCATTTCTGTTCCCCTGAAAGTTCCCTGGTGACTGTAACAAGTGGAAACTCTGACAGATGCCAGAAGATCTTTCTACCCGGCATTACACCTCGTCTTACCTCGATCTTTTCCGTGTACTGTTCCTGCAGTCTGTTCTTCTCTTCTTTCAGCTGCAGGTTCTCGGAAAGGAGCGCGTTCCCGAGCTGAGCCGCGAGCACGAGCTCTTCCTCTTTCCGGAGCAGTGCGGCGCGCACCTCGCCTCCGTCTACGTACGGGAAGAAATCCTCCTCCAGCTCCATCCTGTGCGCTCGAAAACAAATCTCCTCCAACCGACTCATTATGCACTCGAGAGCAGGTGTAGCTGGTCCGGCGTGGACGCTCTCTGGAGTCAGAATGAGGGCGAATAATAGATGAAGCAGAGAAACTCTGAACCTCCAACCGAATGAAAGGCGGGACTTGTCACTTACAGGTGGCGGTGTGTGTTACACGGAATTTAACCTCAATGCCAGTGTGAATAAAGCGAATCCAAGGTGCCAAAGGAAACATCAGTTGAAAATCTGGATTGAAAATATGTTGTGTGCGCAACAACATCTGGACTATTCACAACTGACAGCTATTCCTGTTGCTCTAAGCAAGTTTGTGATTTTGCCCATGTTAACTCCTTTCTATAAATGGTCCAAAGTTCAGATTTTCAATCAGTCTTATCCTTTCAACTGAAACATATGTTCAGACAACACACAAATGGACTTGGTCTAACCCAGATCACCAGGTTTTACACAAACATGTGGAGTCTGGACCAGCTCAACTGCACTCTGTCATTAAATCCTTTTTTCTTTCCCTGTCGAGATAAACATGCTCCTGAGGAACCGTGTTCCTGTCCATTTCTTCTCTTCGGATCTGCCTGATCCATCCTGACACCTTCCCTCTCCATGGAGTTTTCTTTATTTGGCTGGGGATGGTTCCACATCAACAGCCTAAAGATCCATTAACTTTTTGAGGAACCCAAGAACTTTGAGCATGGATTTGAACTTAATATCAGCAGTCTACTACAATGGTCAAGGACCCCAGTTTGCATGAACAGTTCTGCATTTAAGCACCCATCACTAAACATTATACCTCAGCAATGATGGGACTATAATAAATGGACATTCGTTGCCACCCAGATCAGGATGGGTTCATTTTTTAGGCGGTTTCTTCCTCATGCAATCTCAGGGACTTGTTCCTTGCTACTCGTCACTGGCTCGCTCATTAGGGATAAACCTAAACTTATAACCTCTTTATCTCTGTAAAGCTGCTTTGTCCATTGTTAAAACAAACTATACAAATAAACCTGAAATAAAAAAATCAAATAGTGTGAAATATATTTATATACGTTCTGTTTATCCAGGAGTGATATCTTGTTGCTTTGACATATGTTCTAAAATGATTTACTGCTCATCATATTCATTGAACAGTGGTGTTTTGAATTACCACACCCTTCCTGTCAGAAGATCCAAAAGATTCAGGTGGGTGATCCAATCCATGCAGCCAATCATTTTAATGCAGATATCAGAGCTTCACACAAAAATGGTGTGAAGCTCTGGGATCTGCATTAAAATGATTGGCTGCTTGGGTTGGATCACCCACCTGAATCTTTTGGAAGAAGGAAGGAAACCAGAGAATCTTGAGGAAACCCATGCAAAGACACAGAAGACAAATACTGTGAAAACTTCACACAGTCTGCAACCTGACAAAGACGGAACCAGGGATTTAAACAGACAACCAGACAAAGAAATGTCTAGAAATAATAAAAAATAAAAAATGCTTTCAAAATGACTGAGCTGGTCGGTCACTTTGTGAAATTAACTAATTCTTCTTTGAAAAAAACTAGAGTTAGACCAAGAATGTTAAACCTATCTCCTTTATCCCCAAAGACCTAAAGCTATTCCCTGTTTTCGAGCATGCCACATTCAGATAAATGAGGTAGAATTCTTACCTCAGCAATGCTGAGACAGTAACAAGTCTGAGAATTGTTGATCCAATCTGGCAACCCTTCCCATCCTAATGAAACCTTGGCAAGCACGGTTTGTTAATAATGAATATGAGCTACTGCTGGTGGTCATTTAATTTTCAGGGGATAAAAACCGGTAAAGAACATAAGACGATTTAGCAAACCTAATCTTCAGATCCAGCACAGGCTTACATTCTCGAAGGTCAATTAGTCTCTCCTTCTCTAATGAAACCAGCATGGTTACTAGTATTTTGAGTGACAGTGGTAATATATGCAGTGAGTTGGGGGGTAAATCTGTGGTTGCTGTCAAGGTCAGGGGTCAGAGTATGAAAAGCTGTTTAGATAGAGATTATCATGGGGCTGGAATAAAGGAGGATAGCATCATGACGCATGGCATTCTTATTGTTTTCAGGAGGCCCCACGCGTCTGTATACATATGGCCTGGGGTGAGAATCCCCCAGGGAACCGTCTTACACATCAGATGTCCAGTCAGCCACAATGTCTCCTATTGTCATTAAACAGTTTATAAAATGCTCATGAAAAGACACCGCCTGTGAAGGACGCACAAACGCATGACATCAGGAGTGCTTGATTAGACAAATAAATAAATAAATACTATTCTATTTAACAAATGAATAAGGAAAAAACCATCAGGTACAGACATTGCACACAAGTAATGGGACTTTTGTTACATCACAGCCTTTTGTTTAACAAGCCTACACTGAAAATGCAAGGGAACACACACCAAAAACACTACTTATACCTAGAACAAGTCATTTGTAGCTTGTATTGTATATTGTATATACTGTACCTTAGGCCACCATTAGATTTCTTATCAGCAATGGTTAAATGACCACAGCCTTATTTCCCAGGCTCTTTATGGAATAGAAGCAGAAAATACATGAAATTTATATGCAGTATTTAAAAAAAATTTTTTATATGTTGTAGAAGTTTTATAAATTGAAGTGGCAAGTATTTAGTTTGACCACCGCAATAGCAGGATCCAGGCTCTATTAAAAAAAAAAAAAAAAAAAAAAGAACCTAAATGAAATGAAATTTCTTCTACTATTTCACATCAAAATGACTGCTGTGGAAAAGATCTATTATAAGAGGTTTGTAAAAGACAGGCTTGAGCATTACATACACGTTTAACTCAGTGAAAGCTTGCTAATAAGAGCCACTTTCCGTCACATAATTTCTAGTAAATATGACAAAGATTGCAGACTTGGACAGAAAAAAATTATACTTTTGCATCAGCAAGGCCACTCAATTACAAAGCTGGTGGTGGCCTATGGCTTTCGCACGGTACTGCACATTGCAATTAGATTCATTTAACTACATATACAAATAAAACACTATTATTGTTTCAAAAACCAAAAAAATTAACTTAAAAAAAGCAATCCTGATCAACAGAAGTAAAACATAATGGAAAATCAGTGGATTTGTCAAAATGTAATGTTTATAATAATCTAGGTTCATGTTACAGCTCATCTTTCAAAAGCACTTAGCTTCATAATATTTGGAGGAAAGAAAAAAAAAAAAGTCCCCCCATCTAGTGGTCACATCTACAAATTACAACATGTCATTTGCTATCCAACTGTTTCTGTACCATTTAAGATTAAACTGAGTACTTTGAAAAACTATGAAAAAACATTAATAGCTTTCGCAACGAATTATAATGAGCGCAATAATACCCGAAAACGTTAATTCAGCCCATGAAAAACTAAAACTTTAAAGCATATAAAGCAATAGTGCACATCCAGAAACGGTCTGCAAACACACTGTACTATATGAATGAAAAACACGACACAAACCCAAGAGGTTCACAATAAAAAACATACTGCATTACTAGAATGGATCTTTTTTTTTTTTTTTTATTCAATATTTTTTTCCAAACATGTACACAGGGATTTTTTCTTATTGTTACAGTATATACTGTATATACATACACATTTGTGTATATAACATCATCTAAAAAGTCAAGGGCATGGGATATGGCTGCTGTGCGTTTTAAGATTTCTAAACATCAGTCATGTTCTGTCACAAATCCACACTGGCAGGAGAGGGGGGTGGATTCAGCTAAACAATCGTACAATGGGGTGGGGAAGTAGATGTGGGACTACAGCTATCTCCAATGCACTTCAGTCGAGGGAGCTGGGAGGACGAAAACACGTGTTGGTGTTGCTGCCAAAAGATCAGAGTACAAGTGACAGTGGAGGAACTTCACAATACTGAAGAATATGCGTATAGTTACACATATTACTACAGGGAGTAGACGTTAGTGTGAGTGGTGCATGATTTACAGTCGCCTCAATGATCTCATTTATACGATAGACGAAAGCTCGAGTACAAATGAACCCAGCTCAATCTACAATACCGAAAGAGAGAAACCTACACATGAAGGCAGTTGATTACAAAAAGCCAAGTAGCACAGGGTGATTTTACTGCTACAGAATCACAGAAACACACATTGTTGTCCCTCCCAAATAAAAAAGAAAAGAAAAGAAAAAAAAAGAATGATGAATGAAGACTTGATTTCACGGGATGACTTTTTATATTCTGTTTCCTAATTTAGGATCTTAATGCATCAAGCGGCTCGTTGATTTTCATGCTAATGGCGGGGTGAAAACCAAAATATACCCTCAGCCATCTTGCTCCAAGCCGTTTGCTACGCCTGACCCCAGGTCTTTGGTACAATCCAGCATTTTGTGTTTTATAGCTCAGAAATCAGCTGCTAATACTGGATTAAAATCCTAACAGATTTACACCTATGAAAAAAATGGAGGGAAAAATAGAGAGAGGTCTTGTTTTTGTTTTTTTTCCGCTATGCGCACTCAAGAGTTCGTTTTCCGGCTAAACCAAGAAGCACCTGATCACTGAGTGCTTGTGTGCGTTTGAAGACCAATGGCTTGTGGGGAAAAAAAGGGAATGACAAGTGTGACGTGTCTGAAGGGACTGATGTGGACTTGAGAGAGTAACAGCTGCTAAGAGATGACTGGAGCCTCTACATCATTCCCATCTGCAACAGCGAGTTGGCATATGCCATTGGTTTAACATTTGGATGAGGCTGTGGAGACAGAGGAAACAGAGTTAGTCATTTAAGTATATCGCAGTTCTAAGTCTTTGAGTAATATGGTACATGTCTTGCAAGTAAATAAAACAAAGGGAAAACAAAGAGCAATCAGATATTGATAAATATATACCATATGTGTTACACAAAGTCATCTTTTGAGCATTGTTAATTATCTATAGTAAATTTACTGAAAGCAGTAAACATTAAACATCATTCTATTCCTCAAACACCAAATTACCCATCAAATAAACAGTTAACAACAACAACAACAACAATAAGAAGAAGAAGAAAAAGAAATAAAGGAAAGAGGAGGAGGAGCTTGCATCTATGCCCTTTTTTAAAAACAACAACAACCACCACATCATTAATAATCATTTTGGGGTTTTTTTGTGGGTTTTAGTCTGTAAATTGTATGACAGTGTTCTAGCACCACCTACTGGTTGATATACAGAACGATCGTCTATTGCTTTTCCACAACACAAATTTACTGGCTACAAAGCATGAAATCTGAGAAAGCAGTCATTGTATTGGGAATTAGAATTTTGAAAGCCTTGTCTGATCTAAATCCATGGTCGAACAAATACACTGCACTCAAAGCACCTTGCCCTGAATTATCAAGAAATAATTTCTGTACAAAAAAAAAAACCAACAGATAAGCTGCTACACCAAATGACTCGATCATTTACATCAATTTGCACATATGAAATCATGTTTACATGTACACTTACCCCAAAAAGATATTGAATTATAGAATGGGACCTACCCTAGATTAAAAAGTTTTTAACTGAAGTTCAATGTTCAGTCAATGTTCAGTTCAAATTTGGGAATAAAAAAAAATGTAAGTGACTATAATATATACAAAATCAAAAACATGTCTAAAAATGGATATTTATTCCACTTTTCTGACTGTACAGTGTGGTTAAGAGTGAAAATACTAACCACAGCAGTGAACTGGTGGAATTCAGGCTTGAGGTCAGATCCCCTGAGGTGAATGTAGGCTCCCTTGTTACCCATCTGGTCACTACAGGCAGAAAGAACGATGCATTACATCACAATAATTCTCCTAAACAAATCTTTGACATGTGTACACACACACACACACACACACACACACACACACACACACACACACA
>JAAIIK010000425.1:1843884-1854991 GCA_014706435.1 Silurus glanis
ACACACACACACACACACACACACACACACACACACACACACACACACAGAGAGAGAGAAAAACTGATGTCCCTGATATTTTTTTAATAATGTAATGCAGAGAAATCCTAAAAGAACGTGCAACAAATTTTAACGGAACATGAATACTCAATCCTTTGAATATTTATCTCGTTAACAATTAATCCAGCCTGCCATTATTATCCAAACCTGACGAGGCCAATGGTCATTATAATGCATTTTTATTAACTCATTAACTAACCTTCTCTTTTTTCCACAACACTAGTGAGACACCAAAGACTTACAATCATAGAAAGTGTACACCGTATAGCAAAAAATATAAACTTACAATAAATTGAATGAATAATGTGAGGATAATAAGAGCAGAAGTGGTTGGGGGTTCAAACCCCCATATAGCCAAGCTGTCACTGTTGGGGGGCCCTTGAACAAGGCCCTAAACAAATGCGGTTATATGCATCACTATTTGTTGCAAAACAATCATTGATTCAAAACCATACCTTCAGAAATTTTACTTGGATTGCCCCTGGTATACAGCAAATTGTTTTACAGATTATTTATTACAAATGACAAAAAAAAAAAAAAAGTCATGCTTCGACATTTCATCTTAAAGACGGCAAAGAAAGAAAATCAGTTGTTAAAACGCAGGAATGTGAACGATGACGAATGTGAGAGGCAGCAGGAAATTTGTACGTTAAGAAAAAATAAATAGACAAATACTATACCAGTAATTGGGTGCGGAGAACACCGTGATGCACTTCCCTGAGTGAGTGACCTCATAGCCCTCAGCCTTCACCTCGTGACTGCGCACGATGTACTGCAGCTTGTTCTGTTCTAGGAAACGTTCCGTTACGTCGGGCCCGAACTGACAGCTCACGCCACGCTTACTGATAGACCGGCCGTTCTAAAACACATTTTGAAATAAACCTTCAATTTGTGCAACCAATGACGCTGTGAAATTCCTTTTGTCATAGCATTGTGTCACTCGAATATCTCTAGAGAGACTTAATATATTTATATGGCATCATATCATATAATCGTCCAATAAAACAGCATTCAAGCAACAAATGAAAAAAAAAAAACTAAATAAGCACTTATTACATAAAGTGCTTACATTTTATTTGCTTTCCTATTACATTTGTATTTATTAATAATTAGAATATTAGCATACCGATTAACAGATTATTATTAATATTAATCATGACCTTCTTGACTGAAAAAAGTCCATACATTTTGGACAGAAGCATAAAACTGGTAATATGGATAGTTTTATAAGCCAACATATAGGAGAGGAAAACTATATCCCACAAGCCATTTTAATATTTTAACAGACATGGTTTTAAAATTGGAACGCAAACTCACCTGCGGCTGAGGATCTGACCACAGGAGATCGCACATTGCACCTGAACAATTGAAAGATGTGATAAATTAGTAGTGGGCAAAAAAAACCCCAAAAAAACCCAAACACAATACAATAGTTTGAACTCGTACCTGAATAGTTTCCTACCTGAATCTGGAGGCTGTCTGTTTCTTTCAATCTTTCGAAGGTCATCTAAGGTCACGCCATCTTCACTAAACAGTCCTCCGTGCATTACCTAAAACACATGCAAGACACAGTCACTTAACCACAAGAACAAAATACAGATGTTACTCATAGATATTGATTTTTCTACACCTTTATTTCAGTCAGATTTTATACACTGCCAGTGTTTAGATCAGGACCAGGGATTCTGTTTGGGTCACAGCGAGATCTCTTTCTTTCTCTATTTTCGTTTCTATCTATTTTCTTTTGCCCTACGGCACGCTGAGGCGCACAGTCACAGTTCAAAAAAAAATAAATGGATGCTTTTGGTAAGATATTGTTTTAGGATTGATCATTATATCCCCATGTGGGTTTTCTCAGTGTTCTCCGGTTTCCTCTCTAAAGCATACAGTAACTGGACTGACTAATCCAAATAACCCCTAGGTATTAAATGAGAAATAAAGAGGCTTTTACTTGTTACATATTCAGTATCTCACATAAATTAGTACACCACTCAAATTTCCCTGCTTGTTAGAAAGATGGGGTCAGGAAAGGTTGGCTATGATTGAGCGCCCCTGTAACAGAGAGGGTTAAGGGCCTTGCTAAAGTGCCCAATAGTGACAACTTAGCAGGGATGGGGCTTGAATATTTGACCTTCTGATCACCCAGAGCCTTAACTATTGAGCTACCGCTTCTACAACTACTAAAAATGACTAAACGTGAGATTTCTCCACAGTTCCAGTGAGACATTAAACTAATCACAGACCATCCATAAAGAATTCCATGTTCGGTTGATCCATGGACCATCATAAAATGCACACGAACGGTTGCTCACCAGCACTTTGTTGTTGATGCACTGTGCGAGGGGAAGCCACTGAAAGACCTCACTGAACAGCTGGAACATCTGCGCCGTGTACTTGGCTTTGACCTCACCTTCGAAGCCGTACATCTGATTCATGTTGTCTGTTTCGTGATTACCTAGGGAGGAATTGGACGTTACTCGCTTACTCTGCATAAATATGTGCGTGCATGGTGATGTGAAATGCTGATGGCAGGTGCACACCTCTGAGTAGGTGGAAGTGGTCTGGGTAAAGGAGCTTGAAGCCGAAGAGCGTGAGAATGACCTCCACTGAGAAAGAACCACGGTCCACAAAGTCACCGTTGAACAGCTGCAGCTTGTGGTTAAGATTTCTATACGCAATAAGCAGGGTGTGAAATACATCAGGACCGCAGTACACAAGCGAACATAATGTTTTATTAATTCCCCAGAAAAGGAACATTTGCATGTAGTTCAGCTACTAGTGTCAGGCTTTATAATGTGAGCCACACTATTTTAAACTAAGTGCACTAGCTAGATCTTTATTGCGCAGTGCTGTAGTGGGGAAGCATGTTCATCACATGAACGCCTCGAGGAAATCTCACTGCGCTAGTACAAATTGTCTGCAGACACTTTTCCTGCCTAGAGAGAACAGTATAGTGTTCTAGAAAGATCCTGTAGTTCCTCTTGAAATTTTCTCAATCCACATTCTGCTTGGATCTGATTCCCAGCATTACCAATGGTATAAATAAAATCTTGGTCACGCGGTGTCCACACTAACATTTTCTTTTGTAAAAGAAAATGTAGACGTATTAAAGAACGTAGACTAAACCAGCATGATACTGGACAGAGCTCCTCCACCTACTCCAATTGTCACTTCAAATCTAAAACGCTGCTTCTGAATAGGATCCACTCAACAAACTTCAGATCTTGCGCACTAGTCCTAAATAAATGGAACAAGCATTTACATTACATGCTTTGAGAATGTACTTAAAGGATACATATGGACTGGTCGGAGATGGTAAGCCGTTCAGTTCAAAAATGTTAAGGAGGTCGTAGTATTGGCCGTGCGTGTCCCCACAAATAGTTATTTTCTCTGTCTGGAAGAGTTAAAAAGAAAACAGCCACCATATTAAGTCATTTGTGAATATACTTGTAGGTAACAAAGAAAACATTTTAGACCTAATCACAAAAACACTCATGCCAAACCTTTAGTGTTCCGTTCATTCCTTACCTCTTTTAACGTAATTTCAACAAGACTGGGTAATTTGGATAAAACATCTTTTACTTGAACCAGCATCTGAAAAGGAGTTAGGAGTCGATTAGTCTTGGTGTTTGTTAATCTTAAAGCAGTGCTGCAAAAGCTTGAGCTATTGTTATTCAAGTCTGAACTATAAATTTACCAAAGGTAGAGTGTGTTTGCGCAATTTCGACAGCATAGCAGAAGTTTTGTGAGCTGATCTGAACTGATTATTATAATAAAAAAATGACATTACACTATTTAGCAAAAGAGAGCAATTAACAGTACCATAATGTATACAATTTACAGTATATACACTATATTGCCAAAAGCATTTGGTCACCTGACCTTTCCTGCTATATGTGGTTCTTTTCCAAACTGTTAACCACAAATCTGAAGGCACTCAATTCTACCGGACATCTTTAGTACACTTTAATAAAATTTTGCATTCACTTGAACTTGGAAACCCAAAACCTGTTCCAGCATGGCAATGCCCCTGTGCACAAAGTGAGCCCCTTAAAGATCTGGTTTATATGCTTTGGAGAGGAAGATCTTGAGTGGCCTGCTGTAGAGCTCTGATCTCATCCCTACTGAACACATCTGGGATGAATTGGAAGACTGACTGCACCCCAGGCCTCCTCACCTACATCAGTACCTGCCTTTCATAATACCCTTGTGGCTGATAAACACAAATATCCATAAGCACACTCCAAAATCTTCTCTGAAGAGTTGAGGGAATTAGAAGAGCAAATTGGGACTAAATGTGGAATGCAATACCGTACTTATGAACAGGTGACCCAATACTTTTGGCAACATAGTGTATGTGACAGCAAAATGGTCATATTATTTAAAATAAGAGCAGCAAATTAAGAACTTGATCCTGCCTTAAGTTGTGAGGTTTTACCTGGTAAGCACACTTCCTGTGCAGTTTCTTCTGGTCCTTAAACCACTCCATCAGCTCCTGCATGAACTTCAGCGTGACCTTACCATCTTCCAGTTTAGGGCCTACATACTCATCCTCAATTGCTGCCAAGAAAAGAGAGCATTTATACCAAAATATGATGAAAGTATGCATGTTTCTAACACACATTCTGCACCTACTGCTTACTCATGTTCTCGATGTCTAATGAATCCACTACTGATCGCTTCAGTTCATCACTAGCGATGGCTCTCTCGAAGGCCTTCTGCTTTACAATCTTGTTGCACTCTTGATATTTCATCTTGGCGTCCTTATCGTTGGGTCGCACCCTCACTACCTGTTCACGACAAAGATGGGAGCAAATGCAAGAGTGCAAGTTTTGAGAAACAGTACATCGTCGCTCAAACACTTTTTATGACTTTAAACGTTTTGAGCAAAATATCTTTATTGAATACCTGAGTATTACATGAGTATAAAGTAAAAAAGCTGGAGGACTAAATATATATCATATAGTGAATATATGCAAATCGTGCCCCAGCACAAATGAAATCAACACACAGCTTGGACCTGTAGAAATATATATTTTTTTAAATCTTGTGCCTTACACATGTATTTACTACATGGCCCTGAGACGGCCAAAGTAAATGTTGTGACTCTATACAGAGTAAACATTAAAATCTATGTTTTTAACACTACTTTTGAAATTCATATTATTTTCCTTTTTCAAATCCTCAGTGACTTTTGCACACTATATGCCTTAATGACCTCGCTCTGTGACTTTGTGTGGTCTTCCACTTAATGGTTGAGTTGCTGCTGCTCTGACACCGTTCGACTTTCCGACAATACAACTTACTATTGAAAAATTTAACAAACTGACATTGCAACTTATTGACTTATTTCACTGGCCCCATCAAAGAGACTAATTTTTCCCCCACAAATGTTTGCAAATGCATGCTGCATGGCTAAGTGCTTGAATTTATACACCTGTGGCAAAGGGCCTGATTAAACGCCTGAATTAAATAATTAAGAGGTGTGCCCCAATACCTTTGGCCATATATTGTTTTATATATATATATATATATATATATATATACATACATATACATATACATACATACATATACATATACACATACATATACACACACACACACATACACATATATACACACACATACATATATATATACACACACATACATATATATACACACACATACACACACACACACACACACATATACACACACATTTTAGGATTTAGGATATCATCTGAAAGATTTGAAAAACATACCGTCTCATAATCTTTAAGTGCGGCCTTGAATTTGCCCAGTGCCATGTTAGAAGTGGCACGCCGGTAATAGCCCTTGATGTAGTTCTTGTCGATCTCCAGGGCACGGGTGGCATCTGCCAGGGCATAGCCATAGCACTCGGTGCGCAGGTACGCCAGGCTCCGGTTACTATAGTAAATGGCATTGGATGGATTCAGCTCCAGCGCCTCCGTGTAATACTTGATTGCATTCTCGTAGTCTTTTTCTGGAAAGAAGAGCCAAAGAACGAATCACAATCTGCCTGTTTGGAGTCACCTTTCTTTCAAAAGACATTACAGAATGTGGATGGAACAAGATGCTTTTGTTATTGACACAATAAACATTTGGTGCAGAACAAAGTGCAAACCAATTGAACCAGGTTTTGATGTTGGACACATACTTAAAAAAAAGAAAAAAAAAAGGGCAAGATAAATCATGTGGACGACCAGGTGTGTTTCATCACTTAAAAGGAAAAGAGATGACACAGGGTGCACTACAGTAAGCAAGCTGGCAGAGTCGACACATAAAGCTCTATACATTGTTTTGCCCTGAAACCTTTGGTCCTGGCATTCATGTGCATATTACGATGGTGCGGCCCAATTACACGCCGACATAGTAACATTGTTCCTATACACAACACTGTATAAACGCTGTATACAACTTCTGTACTACTGCACATACAATGTACACATTGCAATTTTTATACCTCTCTACACATATTGTGCCTTACATACAGCTGCACTACTATTTTATATATCTGTATCTATATATACACACACACCTTACTGCAAATCCTGCCTAATATTTCACATTTACATATTTATATATATTTAGTGGACTTGTTTATTCAGCTTTTACACATGTCTTTATGCTATAGACTTATAACCTTTTTGTTGTACCTTTACAACAGTGTCTGCACATTTTTCACTGTTATAGACTTTATTCACTGTACATATGTTTACATGCTGTACATATACTTACATAATTTATTTGCACTTGTCATTTTGCACAATTGGTCCTTCTGGTAGATGCTAAACTGCTAAAATTTCGATGCTGTGTACCTGTACTATGCAATGACAAAGTTCTTACTTTCTATCAATCTATCTATCATCCCCTGGATCTCAATCTGATCACGAATTTGTGGCTGAACTGAATTAAATAAGTCTTATTCATAGAGGCAGCAAGTCACAAGATAAAAGATCTGCTGCTCAGCACACCTTTAGGAGGTCCTATAAAGATCCAGGTGCAAATGGTAGCACAAAGGAGACCAACACAATACCAAGCAGATGGTTTTAATGTTATGGCTGATCGGTGAATATGAGGGTTGTACAGTAATCAGTAAGAGGAGGATCGGCAGAAGATTTTGGAAGGTTGTTAAGGTTTTTAAGCATATTTGAATGATTCTAAGATATAAAGCTATAATAAAAGCCATCGCAATATGAATGAATGAAAGACACTCTTAACTCGAACTGATCTGTTACTGTACAGCCAGCAAGCAAAATCTGCTGATCCACAGTGTGTGTCAGAGTACAGATACTAAATAATGTAAAGGAAACCAGTTGAGTACTGGAACACTAGCAACCCAGCACCAGTCTCCATCATGTCACGCTAGTTAGCACGTTGGCTAATAAACACCACCACGTTACAAACTTAGTTATTCAAATACACAAGTCAAACCCGTTTGACGACAAGTTAATATTAAAGAGAGTTACAGAGCATCGCGATCTCGTGGTGGATTTCCGCTACCGGCATCGTGACTTCAGAATTCTCTAGCAAAGGCTAACTATACCGCCTGACACATGCGCCATGCATTCCGAGAACACCAACACTTTCCGACTCATAAAATGCCACAGATCTGCGTCAAGGTGAAACAGCCATTCCTTTTTGACTGCCATGCATTTTAACTTTACCTTTAAAGTAATTATTTGCCTTCTCCTTGAGTTTCTCAGCTTCAGCACTCCGCTCCTCCTCCGCCATTTTCTTACTGTCGTAATCCGTCACGCTGGTCGTCAAAAGTCAAACGATGGTCGTAAAAAAACGGTAGTTTGCGACACCTCGTTTTCTGCGATATAAGCAGCTAAAAAAAAAAAATATTATTAATAAAAAAAAAAATTATTATTATTAATAATATTATTATTGGTAGTAGTAACCCATAAGAAACTTCAACTAACTAACTAACAAATAAATAATAAACAAACAAATGAATGAATTAATTAATTTTATATAAGCAAATAAATATAATATTGTTTAAATAAAAATAATTAATTTAAAATTGATTTATTAAATATTTTGAATAATTTTGAATGAATACGACAGGAAAGTTTTTGAATCTTAATATTTCGTATAATACTTGTAATATTTCCTCAAGGTCTGTAGGGGGCGCTGCATCTCTACATTGTGTTTTCATTGATCACTAAGAATGAATCTAAACCACATTCATATAATAGGTCAGGCCGATTACATGTGCTAACTCAAATGTCTTTTGTCAAATCCTAACTGATTTAGTTTTTTTTTTATTATTATTCACATGTGGTCTTTTGATCTGGGCTGCAATTCCATTTTATTTACACTTTCTGTACAGTTTCCCTCACCATGTGGCATTCTTGGAAATTAAACAAAGATGTTTGGGCCCAGTGAAAGCTGCTAAAAGGGGCCAAAGTAGTGCAGGTGTCCAGTGTTACTCACAAACAGCCTTGCCATCTTACACACAAACACACACACTGTCCTCATCTAGTGTTTGTCAAAAACATCACACAACCTTAAATTAAAACCTCACAAACTCATGTCTGCTGTGTAGAGGTTATTGTGCGTCACATCTGCAAAGACTAATGATCTAGGCGTGGATTTTAAAATATTATTTTCTTTTTTTCTTTCCCCCACAAAAAAACTGATTTGTAGGTTTGACTTAATTAGTAGACATTTTACTATGTGAATAAGTTTACTCAGAGAAGGTGAGACACTGTTCAGCTTTCCTCCTGTGGATCCATAACATGACTCAAAGCAGCATAAATGCGAGACAGTCATCCAAACAGAAAGGAAGTGTGTGTGTGTGTCAGTAGGGGGTCCTGTCATTTTGACTCACTAGGGGTATCCCCTGCTGGAGTGATTCAGCAAGCCTCATCAAATGGCTTCAGAAGCCGGCATTATTTTTAAGTGCAAGTGAACTTTCGCTCACCGCAGTGAGAAAAATGAGTCTCCACCACATTCATTCCTCATACAAAGTAAAAAAAAGTGGACCATTGATTCAGGTGAGAGACAGGAAAGAAGAACTGAATGGAAAGAATCCCTCACAGGAAGTTGTTTTGCCAGCATAAAGGGGAAATAGGAAAAAAAAAAGGAGTGAGGCGTGTACAATCATAGAATCGTCATAGAATCAAAATATCAGATTATTATTATTCCTCCTACTTAAATATGGCATATTGTACCGTGACAGAAACCTTAACCTATGACTTCTATGGGACTTTTTTATATGTCTTTCTATATGCATAATTTGTGGAACTTTTATAAAAGTCCAGCTCACCTGTAGAAAGGTAGACTCACGGCTCCAAGGTTTCGTGGTTCAATCCTGAGCTCAGGTTACTGAACGCGTGGGACTGCTGTGCAATGTTCTCCCTGTTGGGAGTTTGTATGGGTTCCCTCTGGGTTCTCCAGATTCCTCCTTTTGTCTACAAACATGGTAGGTGTATTTGCTAAGCTAAATTGCCCCTAGGTGTCAATGAGCCTTGCAAGTGGTTAATAAGGATGATGATGATTGATAATAATAATGAAGATGATGATGGTTTAAAGAAACATATGGTTTATACATTTCTAAAATATAACAGCTGGTTTCCCAGACGAGATTTAATACTAGTCTGGCATTAATAATGTCATGCAGCTGATGATTCATTATCAAACGTAATTCCTTTTTTGTTTTTACTGCATCTGATGATATATTAGACAGTTAAAATTTGCAGATAATTAATAATTATTAAATATTCTAGAGGCAAATGTAATACAAAACAGACATTTCCCTCACCTTGACCTTGAAAATGTCAGTTGGCACATAATCTTATTTAAACTTCTGACACTATACGACAAAGTTAAAGGGGGTGTTTTGGTCAAGACAGTGTATTTGTCTGAGAAGGGTTTAAGTGAATAACAAACTTGTTTTGAATCATTTACATTAATTCATTGGTTGATTCTTCGAATCGGCTGATTTTAAATATAATAATAGCTCATAACATTGCAGTCACTTTTATAGAACTATAACCTGCCTTTAATAACTACACAACATTCCTTTGAGTTTTTGACTAATTTGTCTAAAAATCTGAAGTTGTAAGTTTTTCAACTGCTTTAACTGCTACTCTTCCTGTAGAGTTTTCAAATCATACCACAAAATATATTCATTTCCTTTCGTGTTCTGAGTGTAATTCATCATATACAAAAAGTATGTGTCATGGATATGATCTTATGATCAAATTATGTGAGCCAAAGAACATACAAAATGTCCATATAAACCATAAACCATTAGTGAGCTAGACTAGCTAGCTAGCAAACTAGCTAAACATATCGCATCACTCTGGTGTTCAGTTGTCATTGCCTGTTGTCTTTCTTTGACACGCTATACGTAACACTCAAGATAAGACAAGTAGGAATTACAGTAACATGAGCTAACCAGTTAGCTAAGAAATCTAGCAAGCTAATGAAAACAATTAATGTTCCTCAATTAATGGAACAGTACATTTATCTCAAGTCAGTGTGTTTTTGTATTCTTTGCACCAGTGATTTCTGTTAACTCACTAGGTGCTGTGCTTGAACATTTTCCAAGTTTACTCAACTTGGTTTAAAGTATTTAAAAAATGTACAGGTTAATGTTTGGTACTCTTAGTGGTCATACCTTGTCTTTTTTTGAGCCACACACTCTATACTTGAACAAAGGGGTATTCTAGATACACTGTCCCAGCAAACATATTATCATGCCTGTGTGTGTTTAAGTGATAGACTGTGGTTTGTAGTGCTACATGAAAGCTTGGGTGTGGTACTTTGGCTTGCTTCCCTCCCAACAGCCTCACGTTTTCATTATCAGCACTCCCTAAACTGCGGTGGAACATGAGCGATAAAGGCTTGAAAGCAGTGAAATGGTGCAGCTTCCTCTTTGTCATTAATGAGCAGATGACTACATAGGTTCCGCTGGAGGTCCAGGGTGGGGGAGTGGGGGTATAGAGTTTGCATTTTTTTGCAACCACATATGCATTTGGAATGGACCCAGATAGGCAATGAGAGAAATACCCCCCACCCCCCCCCA
>JAAIIK010000425.1:1855091-1865118 GCA_014706435.1 Silurus glanis
AAAAAAAAAAAAAAAAAAAAAAAAACTGAAGTCACTTGTTAAGTAAATAGACTTTGATTTGTATGGTCCCACCCTTCCGCCCCTCTCTCACACACACACACACACACACACACACACACACACACACACCCACACACACACACACACACACACACACACACACACACACTTTCTCTGCTAGTTTCCTTCCTCATTCCCTGTGTTGTGTTTCGATGCTATGGGGCATCCTGTCATATGATTTTGATGTTTTTTCGCTCGCAATTTGTGTTTTCGTGAGTTTGTGAGATTGTTCCAATGACTCACCCTGGCTATTACTACCCATTAACACTTTTCTCCAGAATCCTACAGGAATACAGGGTAAGTGTACTGTATAAAAGTACTGCCTGTGTGTAAATCCGTGAGTTGAAAAAAGTTTACCAGGGCTGTTTCAGCATGACTGCAAGGATGGAAATTTGATATAGCGGAAAATACTACAGAATACCTACATACCTTGGTGAACACCGCAGCCTTTCCTTTCAAACACACACCCACATATAACGTACAACCACCAACACACGCACAGCCACTCACTCACATACATACCCACACATGCACACACTTTCAAAATTAAATGGAGAGATAAGACAAAGACAGAGTGTGTTTATAATATCTGAAGGGTCTATTTACATTTTTCTCAAGCTGTTTTCGATGTACTACAGCATTTTCCTTAAACCTCAGTGATGTCTTGAAATCCCCTAAATCCTGAATTCCAAATGTCCACTGGTGTATTCACACAATTTTATCATGTGACATTTCGTTGACATTTGATTTGAACTTTGATATTGAATATAGTAACACCCAAAAGTGATACTATAGTGCATTTAAACACTGTAAATAAACACTGTAGATCATTCTTCTGTGCATTTGCTAAAAATAGGTTGGTGCACTTCAGAAATATTTCAAGGCCACACTGGTTCAGTGACATAAAGCTAGTGAAAACTGAGTACAAGAATACTACAGTTGTCACATGACTACACAGTGCCTACAAAGACATACCATACATGACAACTGGCATAAACCTAAACATTACCGGTTATTACAGCAGCTGTCCACAGCTGTCATAGATACTGCTTTCTTTAATTTCCATGTCAAATTGACTTTTGGTTGTATTAAGACACTTTTCAGGCTGATTTTACAACTAACTTTGGCACTTTTGCAATGCAATAGTTCTAGTGTGACAAACTAAACTTCACAAAAGATGCTCTGCAGGCCTCTTTTAAACTCAGCTTGTGTTAGAAAAATTGGCAGAAAAACCTTGAAATCCACTGCTACCCAATTAAAATCTTTAATAAGGACAGTTGTTATACTGTTTCCTCTCAACAGAGCACTGGTGGAGGAAGTACACCATTCTTGTATTTAAGTAAAAGATACAAATGCCCTGCTCCTTTAAAATTCCTAATTAAGCAAAAGTACTTGCTTTGTAAATGTTATTAATTGTCAAATAACAATAATGTCTGATGCACTGAAAAATGATACATTGAATTCTACAAATGACTAAAATGTAGCTTTTACAGATAAGTCATTTTAATTTTGACAATTAATAACATTTACAAAGCAAGTACTTTTGCTTAATTAGGAATTTTAAAGGAGCAGGACATTTGTATCTTTTACTTAAATACAAGAATGGTATTATTAATTATTAATGAGAAAATGTTGTACTGTTACACAGTGAGAGAACCCTTACTCCATGCAAACCCTCACCAGAACTGCAATGATTGTGGTTTCACGATATGTTCACATTTAACATGCTTTTTTTTCCTGAAATGTAGTGGAGTTAAAAGTAAATATTACACATTAAATGGCAGTGGAAAGTAAACGTTTCCCAATAGGAAAATACTTTGAATAAATACAGATACTTTTACAGGAAAATGTACTGAAGTGCAGTAATAAATTAAGTTACAAATTTCATTGATAAGATATTATGTGTTATAAGATTTTACTGTTTTATAAGATTTTACTGTTAAAGACACACTATATTTTCTTTGGTCCTTGATAATAATAATAATAATAATAATAATAATAATAATAATACATTTCATTTATTTAGCACCCTTCTAAGCTCAAGGATGCTTCACAATAAAGAACAATATATGCCAATCAGACAGTGAATCTTGGACATTTGGACACTTGGACATTTGCCCAGACCAAAACAAAAGCCAATGCAGTTGCATGGAGCAGTTTTATCAAATTGTGCAAACAATCAAATCCATAACAAAGTACACAAAACTTCATATAGACGACTTAGAAAGCATAACCATATTAAGCATGTAAACACAATAAACAGTACATGGAACAAATACACATTTTGTCTGGGAATGTTGGGAGAATAAATCAGTTTTGCGCTGAGATTTATAGTCATAGATAGAGCTGGTTGTCCTACATGCCAGTGGGAGTGAGTTCCATAGCTTAGGTGCCATAAAGGAAAAAGCCTTTTGGAACAATAAGTAGTCTACACCCAGAAGATCGAAGTGATTGAGTGGGAATATTGAAAAGGAAAGTAGCTCAGAGGGAACAAGACCGTGGATTTACTTAAATGTAAGCGGGAGAATGGAGTGGTATCTCAGTGGTTAAAATGCCATAAATGTAAGAATTTTATGTACAATACTGGACGCCAGTAAATCGAGATACATATGATAATAGTTCAGCAAAAAAGGGAATTACAGTAATCTAAGTTAAATGTAATAAATGCATGCACTTAAAATTCCACATTTTGGACTGGACTTATTTAAAGACTGAAGTAAAGGTAATTTTAACTTAACTAGTTAAATTTTTGTTTTACACCATTATGAAATTATAATAACTGTAATGATTTATATTTTCTCTGGCCCCACATACAGCAGGAGACAGACCATAAACCCTCTCAAAGTGGGATTGAAGAAACAATTTGAAGAAAGAAGTTCTCAGAATTGACCAAAAAGTGTGGTGCTACCAGTTCATACACTCCTGGCTGATTGAAATCAGGTGAAAACCCTCAAACAACAGCAAGAAGAATGAATAGTGAAGCCAGATTGTATATTTAAACATGGTTGAGACTATCGGGTTTTCTCTCCTGGAAATGGGCCCCATCAGGAGGAACACACTTCAGCGTCCATCATAGCCATGCATAAAGGGGAAAAGCCAGACTACCCCTGAATCTCATAGAGTCCACTAATCCAATAAATGTAAAAGGAAATAAAAAGGGCAATCAGCACCAAGAAATCTTTGGCAGATTTCAGGCAAGTGCACTACTGTATGTGGGGTTGTGGAGTTTTGGAAATTCTGTGGTTCTGGTCCAATGCCAATAAAAAAAGAATGAGAATTGGTCTTGACAGTGGTAAGAGCAAGGGTGGAGGAAATGCAGGACAGAATGAAGGATGTGTCTCAAGGATGCCAGTGGTGGCAGGCAATGTGGGAAACCATAGCAAATACTCTAATTAGTTGGTTTGAATTGTGCAGAATCCCGCAAGCCCAGTTAATTTTCCGGATTAAATCCACTTACGATACACAACCTTGTCTCTGCAACTTCACCAGTGGTTTTGAAAAAAGAAACTCTCTGTAATGTTAACAACCTTAACCTTAACCTAAGACTTTCTGGGGTAAGTCGAAGGCTCAGACTAAGTACTATAATATAAAATATAGAACTATATTATAAGTAATAAAAAAAAAAATAAAAAAAATAAACAAAAAAAAAAACTAAATGTTTAAATACCGTATTTTTCGGACTATAAGCCGCTACTTTTTTCCCACGTTTTGAACCCCACGGCTTAAACAACGAAGCGGCTTATTTATTAATTTTTCCTGGGATTTTTCCCGGTTTCACAAACTTCAAGCCAAAAAACTGAACCCCATAACATTAGACCAATGAAATTTCCGAATGGAAACGAAAAAAACGCACCTCACCTGTGTTCTGAGCTGCACGGCATCGGGAGAAAAAACTTCCATCGTGTGATTTTTAAACGCACGACGATGCCAAAAGATAAACTCCCGAGATTAATAGTTGTGAAAGGAAGGAGGAAGACAGTGAACAATGACTTTCTTGGTAGGCTACTGTTTAGATACAAGCCGTTGTAACGCGTTGAGTCAGGGTGAAGGGAGAGCTCGCTAACTCCAGTTGCAACAGAAATCATATAAGCACAGACAGGTTTCCAAAACTCGTGCTTTTTTTATTTTTCTTGGCAACAGTGTTAAGGGTTAGTCAAAGAAACTTAGAACTGAGCATCAGAAAATAATAAGGACATAATCCTCGTCTTGCACACATGCAGTAATAGCAGAAAAATGCTGTGCCAGACTATTCCCAAAATACCGCTATGCTCCTAAAGGAAGCACAACATATTTCACCCGTTACACCGTGTGTAACTTGTCTTTCGTTAAAGCCTGTGTAAAGTACATTAGTGTAGACACCTGCGGCTTATAGACAGCGGCTTATTTATGTTAAAAATACAAATATTTGTAAAATTCAGTGGGTGCGGCTTATATATGGGTGCGCTTTATAGTCCGGAAATGATGGTATGTACTGAAATACACCTTTGAAAACCTTTTTGATTAACATTATACAATATGTCCCTATAATGGTATAAACAATTGCCTCATTTTCTTTTACTGCAACCATGCATGTGGTTTATGTTTTCTTGAGATATTATACCATTTTATCCATTGTCATGATTTGATCTTACGTTTCTTTTTTGTGAACCACTTTTGCAACCAACAATCCATAACATGAAATGTAAAGTTTTTACTAAACGACTTTCTTTATAAGTACTAGGTTGGGTTGAATAAATCCATTAAAAAAAAAATGTTTTAACATTGGTGGAGATTCATGACTAGTGCTTAATTTTGTCATGAATGACATAAACATCCTTCCTTAACTGTAAAACTTTATTTAATGACTGTTTTTTTCCACCAGTAAAATTGTCCTACTTTTGCAGTGATCCGTGTATATGCATGCTGGCCGGTGTCTCATTAACCTCCCACATGAAAGTACTGGACAAGACGACCCGATGAAGTTCATGCAATATGCTTCTTTTTCTCTCTTGGGTACAACCTTGGGTTGATACCCTATTTAACGTCTAATGAGGACTCCAAATGTAATGAGTGAAGGGGATTAGAGAGTTTTATTGGATTAAGCCATTATGGCCCTCTCTAGATTTACTGGCACCACAGTTCCTTTAAAAGGTATAAAGAAAATTACTGGCTAAGTATATAATTGACATAAATAAAATAAATGGAGTGGAAGAAAATGTTCAACATTTCCCAAAAGCCAGCATGTGCAAAAATGCCATATTTACGGACTTGCTGTCATGCAGATTAAGAGTCTAGCTTTCAAAAATATTGGAAAATTGTTGTGATAATTAGCACCTATATTCTTATGCTTATTTTGTCTTTCTCTCTGCCTGTACCCCTTCTTAGTGTTCGCCCTGAATTGCTTTAGTGGTTTATCAGCTTTTACTTTCTCCTTCTCCCATATGTTTCCAATAGTATCAGTACTGGGTTAGAAGTTTCCCCCTAGATGGTTCTCTGTTTCGTTGTTCCCTTCCTGAACTCCCTTGACACCTAATTCTCTGTCCCACTTATTCATTCTCAGACTGCCACTCGACCCTCCTGGAGTCAAACCCCCTCTATTCTCTTTGATGTGTGTTGGGCAGAAGAACAAGGGATGAGGTACACACCCCAAAACAGGAAATGAGAAATTCATGGTAATCAGTCAATGCCTGCGAGAATGCACAGCACATCTGTCTGTTTAACTATCTCAATTATAGAGGAAGTGAGAAAGGAGAAGGCTTTTTGTAGAGCAAAGATAGTGAGAGGATATGTAAGGAAAGTGACATGGCAAAGATTAGCGAATCGGAGTTAGTCTTGTTTTTACATCGTTCAGAGTCTATAAATACTTGCAGTTGGGCTGCATTGTGACCGATTTAGTTTTTCCCAATGCAATTCACCCAAACCTCCGTTTGCTGCTACATAAAGGCCACGTCTGTCCACAAAATTTGAGGGAAAAGCCCAACCACCTCTCGCTCACCTTTTCTAGTGTTTGATATGCATTCAGGTAAACACTGCACCGTTTATTTGCCTCTTTTGCCTGGCAATGTCTGTTCCAGGCCAACTCTAGCATCCACCCCACACTGGCTCTGGTAATGTGTTGGCTCACCAGTCGCTAGTGGTTACCGAGTGTGGCCCATAAAAACAGCGACCGTCTCAGCCTCAGAAGTTTCCAGCAGTGTGCTGAGGCAGAAACGAGGCTTTCTTGCTCGCTTTGTTCATCATGACATGCGCCTACTTTACTCATGCCACTTACCGGTAGCCACAATGTCTTGTGGTTGCTAATTTGCGTGTTTTCTTGTGCCGGATTTATTTGTTTATGGATAATCTGTGTTAACAAGGGTGCATATGGTTTACCTAACCCACAGCTAGAATCCACACAATGACAGTCAGTTAGTGAAGCATACAGACTTCAATTGAACTGTGGAGGAAAGCCATGAGGAAATGATCCACTGCAGGGTGTTTCAGACTTGTTATTAGCAAGTCTCAGGTCATGTCAAATATGAGACAAAAAGGTTTTTTAACAAGAACTCCCACGTGAAATTTTGTCTCGTCTCATACACACACATAAAACACGCACAATAAGCCTTCTGTACCGTGTGACGCAAAAGCTAATACATACTCAAATAGAAATACTGAAAATAATCCATGACTCAAAATAAATTTCTTACACATTTCCTGTTCCTGTTTCTCACCGTTATGAAACATCCTGTTGTCACAGGTTAGTACTCCGGCTACAAGTCATTTTAGTTCAAAGAGAAAGAACAAAAAAGTAAAAAATGACTCAATGTGAACCATGACTTAGCAATTCTAGGTTTATCAGTGATATTGTAAAAGCACATTCATACTGAAAATGGTTTATTCCTCCCACTAATATAATTTCCTCATCCTTGGGTGGCCTGAGAAAGGAGGATCAAGAGTAATTGCTCATTGTCAACCTAACAGGACCATTACGCTGCATTGTGAGACATTTCATCATTCACTGGAGAATTAAACAAGTGTAATTCCTTATTACTTTAAAGTAAAGAATAGATTATACAGTTTATACTGACTATCTAAAGATTAGCTTGATTGAACTGAACAATACCAGTCATCGTTGTTCTCATATCATATGTTTTCTCATGTCATCTTGCTTAAGATTCGAACGAGAGGCACGTGGGAAAGAGTCTAATTTGGGGATTTTCCATATCCAGAGTCTGGGAATAGGCATGTTCACTAAATATAACATGCTAGGATCCACATAAAATCACAGGACCTTTGTAAGTAGTGATGGGTTTTTTTTCCCAAAGGGGCAGTGTTTGCTAATTTTCGCGCTAGCATTTATTCTGGGTGTGTGTGCATGTGTGTGTGTGCGTGTGTGTGTGTGTGTGTGTGTGTGTTTTTTTTAATGTGTATTAAATTTTTTTTTTTTTGCAAAAAACTTGCCAACCCAGGTTAATGCTATTAGCTCTACTGAGTCTGTCTCACACACTGGATGCACACATGTCTTATGTAGCCCCTTTTTCCTTTGGGAAAGTTGTTTCATTTCACTGTGTACTGCACTGTATATCATTGAAAGGACAATAAAAGCATACTGGACTTGTATTATAAACCGCTTTGTACAAAAATTGTCTAATATCTCTCAAACATGCTGCTACTCTGTATGCTGAAAGACTTTATGCTGTTGACTTTCAACTGCTGACCCTCAATTAAGGGCTTAGAAAATGTGCTAAATAGTTGTCTATTGAGCAAGTTTATTTTGTAATTTGATAGAAGGAATTGTAGAGTAATTTTTCTTTTTTGTTTTTGTTTCATATACATATTGCAATAAACTCTGGAATCTTGAATCTTGGAGTCGCGTGTAATAATGCATGCTGTGTCATCATTAATGCCACCCTGCCCCCCAATTCGATGGTCGCAATATATGGAAGGAACTATTGACAACGTTTATTTTTTTGCCCTTTGATGAAATGATCTGGCTGTCTTGCAGGCAATATCTCTTTCCCATAATGTGCATTGCAATGGGAACAAAGAACAGGATCTCTTCCCATAACTGTGGAGTTTTTTTTCAGTTCTTCAAAAGGTTCCAGGAACATGTGTAACTAATCAACAGAACACAGGGCAGTAAAAAAAAAAAAAAAGCCAGGAAGCAATAAACAGATTAGCAAATTAGAAGAATATGTAAAAGGTGCTTTTTAATAATCTAATCAATACTTGGTTGACATTTGTTTCCTTCAAACTAATCAAACTTCCTTCTTGATAACTCAAATCAGTCAAAAGCCACTAACTTTATGGGACAACTAAATACATTAAAATAAGTATATTAATATATATATATATATATATATATATATATATATATATATATATATAGACAGATAGGTGGGCCTGCATTCAGTGTTCAGGTAATAGCTGGAAATCACGTCTGTACAATGATAAACAGCAGGAGTTTGTGGCTTTATAGTCATACACTGAAAAATATTTCAACTGAAAATGGTTTATTCCTCCCCTGATCTAATTTTTCCTTTCCCTGGGTGGCCTGAGAGAGGAGGATCAAGAAGAATTGCTCATTGCCAACAGGAGCATTACTAAGCATACAGAGACAGTTGATCATGAATGGATGAATTACAAATATTTCAATTTCCTATTTTTTACAGTATAGTTTAGATTATAACATTTATAATGATTCTCTTTAGAGAATAAAGATTTCATGTATAAGGATTTGGTCAATCAGCCTCTAGTGCATTAATGAGGTCAGGCCCTGACTGTTGGGTGAGGGTCCAAGGTCAGGATTTTTCCACTTCAAACTTCACAAACCATGTGTTCATGGTCCTTACTTTGTGCCCTCTCATGCTGGAACATGTTTGGGCCTTTTCGTTCCATCGAAGGGAATTACAAATGGGTCATACACAGATATTCTATATGATTGTCTGTTTTCAACTTCATGGGAACAGTTTGGAGAAGAACCAGATAGGCTAGGTGTTCACATACTTTTGGTTGTATCGTCTATAATGTAGGACATTTTAAAAATGACATTTAATGTTGAATGGCAAAATAAGTGATTCCAAGAAATGTATTTACATTATATGCTTATGTTAACCAAACTAAATAAGTGATAGTATTAGATGAATGTACAGTATATTGATTTGTGTTTTTATTCTCAATGGAATTGCCTGTGTATTGCATGTAGACACAGAAGAAGTGGACTTTACTGTAGATGGTAAAATTCCTGAGATACCACGTACAAATCTTCCCTTGTTATTATTATCTGATGATGTAATGGTTTGATAGCAAAGTAGGTCATTTCTCATGCAGGAGCAGCAGCACCATTTAATTGGAGAAGGGGTATCAGAGAGAGATAGAGATAAGCTAAAGTAAACTTTTTTGGATGTTTCTGTGCCTAGCTCATTTGCTTTCAAGTGTTAGTGGAACAATTATGGTGAAGTTACAGACCCCCTTCTGTGGAGCCATCAGCGTTACATAAACTGTGACGAATGTGAGACACTTGAAAGCTTGTTTGCTTCTAAATGCTGACAGGTCCATATTTTGGTCACAGAGACCGTAGGAGTTTATGGAGGTGCTGGATCGTTCCGAGCCATTACACTGTTCCATGGTGAGGCGCCCAGAGGACACATGAACCAAGAACTGTTTTGATCATTGGCACTGATCGTTTGGCTACTTTCTTTACATGCCTACTTGTGAGTGTGTAAATGAGCATGATAACTTACCTCTTCTTTGTTTTTTGTGTCATTCCTTCTTATCTCTAATATAAGGTTCCGTGTGCATGAGAGTTAGGCTCATAATTTAGTGCCCTTGACCCCTCCCAGACTGCCCTCCAAACAGGAAATGGCTATCAGGAATGACTCAGCCTTCAGCCATTCCAACCCCCCTTTCCATGGCATCTGTAAATTAGGGCCACCACTTGTTTGTTTTTTAGCATTCTCTTTTCTCTCTCTCTCTCTCTCTCTCTCTCTCTCTCTCTCTCTCTCTCTCT
>JAAIIK010000425.1:1865128-1880219 GCA_014706435.1 Silurus glanis
CTCTCTCTCTCTCTCTCTCTCTCTCTCTCTCTCTCTCTCTCTCTCTCAATCACTCTCTCACTTTTGGAGATGACTCACAGCTTTCTTTTCCACCCATGCTCTTCACCCACACTGTCTCCCTCAGTTCTTGTAATTGAGACAATCCAGATTGCATGTGGATCAGTAAGCGTAAAACAGCTGTGCTAATCCTCACGCAGGTGTGTGAATGAACATACATGTCAATTCCCTTTGATTGTTCCATCATTATTTTTTTTTGCCTGTAAGACGATATATTTAAAGACTCCACTTAGACATATTGATGTCATTTTGGTCACTGAACAAATGCTGAGTGAAACTGCATATAGAATATAAGATAGCATTTCCCTATCATATGACATCTATGATATGAAGTGGGAGGGTGAAGTTTAACATGTGCTTCTTCTGAAACAGTTGAAGCCAGCCAACCATTTCTTTTTCTAAGAATTTAGCTAGGGGAAGTGGTAACTCAGTGGTCAAGGCTCTGGGTTACTGATTGGAAGGTTGGGGATTCAAGCCCCAGTACTGCCAAGCTACCATGTTTGGGGGTCCTTGAGCAAGGTCCTTAACCCTTTGTGCTCAGGGGTGTTGTAACATTTCTGAACCCAGCTTCCTAACATGACTTGGATATATGATGAAAGATTTTCACTGTGCTGTAAAGTATAAAGCACCTTTCTTTTTCTTTCACCTTAGAAACATGTATGAATTAACGTAAGTTAATGAACTATCAGCTACTGAAATCTGACCATAATTTTTAGTTAGGTGGTGTTCTTTTCAGTGTGGCTTTCTTTGTTATTTATTATAATTGTTCAACAAAAGCATTCTTCTAATACAGAGTATTTTCAGCTTTCAGCTTGTGTCAGTTGTTGACATAAAAAGGTAATGACTCAAGTAGTTTTTGCACCAAACGTCTTATTTACTTGAGTCATTAACTTGAGTCATTCTCTTGATCGTTACTTTCCTCAAGTGAATTATTAGTTCAGTAGCATGCCTCTGTAAACTCCTTGCTATTTTGAAGACAATATAGGGATTGACTGTATGTTCTTGTGTCTGTTCTTCATTATGAAGCTCCGCACTTAATACAAACAAAACAGAACAAACAAAACCTGCATACCTTCTTCTTTGTTCTAGCTATGTAATTTATTTGAGCAGAAACTTTTACTGACATTAGCAAAACATAGTCAGTTAGCTGATAGATATAATGACAAATGTTTTTTTTTATCCCAATGAAACATCAGCTAGAGTTTCTAAAACACCAATATTCTAAAACACCAAGTTAATGTAAGTAAATGGTTTAAACAAAGAAAATTTCCTAGCATACAAGGAAGTGGTAGTTCAGTGGTTAAGGCTCTGGGTTACTGATCAGATGGTCACGCGTTCAAGCCCCAATATCACTCTTAGGCCCTTGAGCAAGGCCTTTAACCATCTGTGACCCTTTGCTCTGACCGCAGGTTCCTAACCTTATGGGATATGTGAAGTTAGAATTTCCCTGTGCTGTAAAGTACATGTGACCAGTGTAAAACACCTTTACCTTAGTATAGCATAGAGATCAGCATCTACTGAGTTCGAATCATTTGCGCATTTCCTGTTTTATATCTACTTCCTGGTGCATTTGTCCTATCATGCATTGGTAAAACATTAAATCTTGCCCTATTCAAATAGTGGGTAAACACAAAGCTTTGTTTTCTTGTTTGACTTAGCTGTGCCTTTAACTTATTCTATAACCTGTTTGATTATTATTTTATATTGATCTTGTTGGTTTCATGTTTGATGCCATTGCTGTGTATGATGGCTACAATTCCAATTCTTTATTTATAAAAAATTGTAATAGGCAAATAAATAAATAAAAAGTAATCAAACGCTTTTTCAGAAAATGCATTCATATTAGTTTGGACAAACGTTTCTTCAAATACTTCTATAATTCTTCTTGAACTTCTATAATCTATATGTATACACAGCCAGGAGTTCGTTGTGCAGTGAGAAGAAAGTGCAAAAAGTCAGAGACAGCTTTGGAAAGAGTAGGAATGTTCAGGTCCATGGGGATCCGAGAGAAACCCACGAGAGGAAAAGACTTAGCTGAAGAGGAGGGGGCAAAGGGAACGTGCAAAGGAAAGAGGCACAAAGGGACCTTCAAACGGTAATGGAGCTAAAACTCCCCTCCCTATAGCCATCGTTTCTAAAATAGAGCCAGTGACTGGCAGGCTGAAGAAATATGGATACCAGGAGGCTAATCAAAAACAGAGTACGGACTCTGTCCAACGATAATCCCCTGATAACGTCAAGGGATAACCATGATGTCCTGCAAGAGGGTTCAATTACTGTTCAACTACATACTGTAGACCTCAGCTCATAAGTATGAAGAGTCTCTAAATCGCCCCATACACAAAGGCAAAATCGGATTGTAGATCAGCATTACTTTGGGAGTATATGCGATATCACATGCCTGGGTCATAGCATGGGCAGATCTGCCATTCAAATCACTTGCAATCAAGCTAGCAAAACAAGTATATGGTTTATAGTACAGTATATTAGGTATATGGTTAACGTACTGTGATTCACAAATTCATTAGAACCTTCCAATATAATGAATCCAAGACGGTTTGGTAAATTGTTTTTTTTGATATCTGAAAGTTCTTAGGCAGAATAAGCTCCTGTCCATATTTTATTATAATCATTAAAATGGATTGGAATATTAGTATAGGAATATTAAGAAGAACAGTACTGAACCTGTAAATGTGGTTACACAAATGTTTGACAATGATCTCGGACTATTTCTCTATTAAGAACAATTAATATTTGTATATTATTAGGTCTGTGAGTCAGATTAGGTCTGACTCTTTTCCTAATTGTAAGCAAAGGTTTTTAACAGGGATTAAAGCCAGGAGAAAAGTCCTGTCCACCCACATCTGCATGCATGGGCTCATAGATGCCCATGATTAGGTTCAGTCTATGTGATTGATAGGTAGGATAAGACCTCCCACTCTGAGAGCACAGTCAATGGCTCATGGCCATAGATGACACAGTTGGCCATCATACTGAGTTGAAAAATTTTGCAGCAAATTTTCTGGCAAGCCACTTTGTTTTTCGATTCATTTCATGAGAAAGAAAACAAGTTATTATTGTGAAGTATTATGTCTAATGCTCTTATGTCTTATACTGTATGCAACCCTCTCTTTTTCTGTTTTTTAAGATCCTGCAAATTCTGGAGTTTATTGTAACTGCATCGTCATTTTCCAACAACATAGAAACCCCAAATCTGTGTAAGAAGAATTTTTGATAAAAAAAAAAAAAATACATCATCATATTTCACTTACAGGTTCAAGAAAACAAACAATGCACTTCGAATATTGTCCTGCTTTTTATTCAAATGATTTTGCTTTTCATGTCAGAGGTTTTCAGAACCAGGAATCTATGATGCGCCTCATACTCATGAAGTTGCCGTAGTCCCTGAAGCTGCGGTACTCTCCGGGCCTGAAGTACCACATCCTGCCTCTGTAGTGAGGATGCTCGTACGTGAGCCAGTGGCCGTCCATCACGTGGCACGAGTGGCATCCGCCGGACCAGTGGTAGCGATCCATGATGGATTCGCAGTCGTCGCTTATCTCCACCATCTGACCCATAAAGTTCTCCCTCTCATACATTCTCATTCTGTAGGCGCCCCTGTACTGTTTTGAAGAAGATAAAAGCATTTTGAAAATAAACACAAGAGGACATTTATTTATGGCTAGTTCAGGCAGTATTAGAGTAAATTTGCATGCTATGAGAAGATCAGCATACCATGGGGATCATGCGGCAGGACCTGATGCAGTTGTTGCCCCAGCCCCACATGCTCATGTAGTCGGGGTACTCGCCCCTTCTGATGAAATACTGGTTTCCCATGTAGTTGGGGCGATCGTACACCATCCAACATCCGCTCTCCACCCTGCAAGAGTGGCAGCGGCTCAGGTAGGAGGACATGTCGGGACAATCACTGCTGCACTCATATGAGCGGCCCATGAAGTTCCTTTCCTCGTAGAAGATGACCTGTTTGGGCAAAAGGTAAAAGACCAAATTAGACACATAGTAGAATATTATGCATTAAAGAAGAAACAAAGATGTTAGTCAAGACAGTAGAATTAATTATTAAAAGCATTGTCATCATGTCTGGTCCTCACCCTGGCCATGATTTTGTTGAAGTAGGTTTAACACCGCTGCTTCGATCGTCAGAATCGTTTCCAACTGATGAGCTGACACTGTGCTGAGTTTAACCCCTTGCATTTATACCATCTATAAACCCGATGAACTTGTGGCATCTATTGTATAAACTGCCCACCTAGCAAAATAGAGGGCTTTCTTTTTAATTCGGCCTCCAGAAGACATTAGAACTGGAGCTCCAGGCAAAACAATGCAGCGCTACTGTATTCTTTTGTTTGTTTGTTTTTCATCCTGGATTAGTGTATCTGTTATTCACTGAATGACCATTGGCCCTGGATCAGTTTTTTTTTCTTTTTTTTTTTTAAACCCCAAACCAGTGTTGACAGAATAAATGGTTCTGCTTTTTACACAGTTATGAACAACAGACCTATTTATTTAACTACCAGAATTTCCCCCCTTTTTTTTTTACTGTTCCATGCATTTTACACTAAATGTAAAACAAACAATGCAAATAAACTAATGTGCAAATGAATGGCAAAGAAAGATTTGTCAAGACCTCCCACAGCCCAGCACATTTCTTCCGACACAAATAGCTGCAGTTGTTGCAGGATAATCCTCCCCTTTGCAGGTTCAAAAGGTTTATGCTCATTTCCCAAGTCTACATTCATAACACATAGATAAATACATACATTTGGGTAAAATATTGGTTTATTAATTAAGTGAGGTGTTTGAACATTGTTTCATAATAGACTTTAAGGCATAATGGAGCAGTCAAAGAGCATTCATTTGCATGCTATTAGGTAACTATATGCATAAAAAATGAAAGATGACAGGATGGAAAAGTTCCTCCCCCCTAAATCATCTATCTGTGACTGTATCAGTATTTGTTCAGTGTTCCAAATATTTGTATATTTGTTTATTTATCTGTGCTGGAATTTAAACCAGAAGCCCAACTGCTATGTCCTAAATATGCTTGAGGGGAAAACCCACTAAAAAAACCAGGGTTGCTGAACAATTTGCAAAAAAAATAACTTTATGCAAACATTCTACAGCATGTTCTGTCTAATGAAACCGGATAAGAATGCTCATGTTTCAAAACAACTTTTTTTTTTTTTTCCCCAAATTTGCAATTTAATGTTAATTGTTAACAAGAATAGCCACATAATAATGATCAGATAATGATAATAAAAATGTGGGTTTGTTACAATGAAGTAAAAAAAAAAAAAAAAACTTGCTGGACATTATTAAGAAAGCAAGGTTTATATAAAAAAATGACAAAAAAAATATTGCATTTTTAATTTGCATCTGAATTTGCATTTGTCCTGAACACATGTAATCAGAATAATGTATTCATATTTGGTGAGATCCCTGATGAAACCAAAATAAAAATCCAAACCCCTAAATGAGCCTTATCCTTGCAGTGAGTTTACGTTGGAAACTTTGGGTACTTTTTTCTTTTGGGTGAAGAAAAAGCGATATTTATAAATTCTTTATTATTACCATGTAAAATTTGTTTCTATGTAACAAACTATGTAAAAGGAAAAACACACAAGAATTACACACTGGTGAATGACTGAAAGAAAGTTCTGAGGACAAATGAGTTCAAATAAATTTTTTTTGGCTCTAAAAGAAGAACTTATGTAAAATGAAAAACAGGATGAAGATGTTAGCAGACTGCCTCACACCCACAGTCAAACATGAAGATGGAAGCTTAATGATTTGGGTTTGCATTTTTTGTTTTGCACCAAATGTTGCACATGTGTACTTTATGCAGTGTCCTAGTTTGCTTTGTTTTGTGTTTTGCATTATTCTGTGTTCATTTATTTTGATTTATGTAGCTTCTTGGTCCCGGGGGGAATGCTGTTTCATGTCACTATGTACTGTACTGAGTATGGTTGGGATGACAATAAAAGGCTACATGACTTGTCTTGTTTTGAATCAGGGAAGTTTGGAGACTAGGTGAAAGGAAAACTGAACAAAAATGGCTACCATTCCATACTTCAATGCCATGCAATACTGTTTGGACTGCGGCTAATTGGAACTTCACTTCAATGACCCGAAGCATACGTCCAATCTCTGTAAGCGTTATTTAGAGAGCAAGTAGTCGGCTGGAGTCTTATCTATCGTGGAATAGCCTACCCAATCACCGCACCTAAATCCTATTGAACTGCTCTGGAATGAGCAAGGTCAGAAAGAAATCTCCAACTAGTGAGGCACACCTTTGGCAAGTTTTGCGAGAGGCATGGCAAAGTATTTCAGCAGAATGTCCGGAGAAACGAACTTTCTGGATGACAAGAGCATGTCAAGCTGTAATTCATGCTAAGGGAGTATTTTCCAATGAAGGAAATTAAAAACAGCTGTACATTTATATATTTGTTTGGTCAAAGTAAATATGCATACCATTAATCTACCTAGTTTTTAAATTATATAAAAAAAAACCGTGCACATGTCTCTCAAAAACCATAAAAGACTAGGTGTTTCCAAGCTTTTGACAGGCACAGTAAATGCAGGCCAGGTGAAAGCCTTCTCTGCTGGCCTAAACACTATCAGAAGCACTGACCTACATTTACAACCTAAATTCTAATATTTGTTCCATGAAATTGCTTTAATTTAATTCCAACCGTTTATTCTCTTCATTTTGTAGCGTTTCTCTTGGCTGCACTGCTTGCAGTACATGTAAAGATGTTAGATTTTTTTTGTCCAATCAGATTTAAGCCTCAATGTGCTGCCATGTCAACCTAATCTGCCCAGAGCCTGCAAAGTCTGTTTTGCTGGCCTTTTTTTTTTACCATAGTCTTAAGAAATAGCTCTGTTTTTTTAACCAATCAGATTTCATATTCGCCTCACAAGGCAGCTAGCTGGCCCAGAATAGTGTCAACATTTTTCCGTCCTCTGATTGGTTGGTCAGAGGGAAACTGTTACAGCCAAGTTTGACTAGCAAAACATGTCTGTAGTGCTCTGCACACATGAATACATCTGAGATAGACTTTTTTACGCCTAGGAAGGAAGAGAAATATATATTGGTCGCGGACATACTTAAAAATACATTTTGAAAAAAAACTAGACATTGTGAGGAGAGGTCGGCCAACTCTGAAGCTAGCTAGCTTGTCTCAGCCCGGGAAAGGGTTTGTTTGCCGCTTCCAGACCAGTGAATACAAGCAGTACCACTGGCTTACAGCCTCTGAGGAGCGGTGCGCATTATAAGTATGTATCTCTGATGAGTAGGTTGTATTTTATTTACATTTTTATGTTTTTGTTATGTTATTAGACAAATATTGATTCTGAACTGCTCCAGATGATGTAGGTGGCACAGTTGCGGTTGTAGTGTAGAGGTTTTGAGCTTGCTTTAGTAAAATGGTATTCATCCTCCATATGTGAAATGCCTCTGTCTCTGTAATGCCACACGTTGTTATATTGCGTGTTTGTATTGTATTGATGGTTTTTATAATTGAGACGTGATAGTGGTGGTATTTTTCGGCGGATTAAGTCAGGGAAAGTCCCCAATGAAGGCCCAGGTACCAAATGCATGACCCGCCACTGGTAAAACTAAATCTAAACATGGTAAGTAAGAAGAAGAGATAACAATCTATTGCGTGCAATCAGTATCACTGTTGTGGAGAAACAGTTTTTTTCTTGTTTAATCATGATTCATTATCAAATCTGACATCAGTCGGGTGAAACAACACTAATTTTAAGTCACACATGTAATCTATTGCTCAGTACAGGCAGACACAAACACACACACACAAGCTGAACCTCAGGCAGAAGGTCAGGGAAAAACAGCAAGTAAACACACACACATATTCACAAATAAAAATTTGAAAAAAAAATTCAAAGCTTGGGATATTCCCCTGAATGACATTGAATAAATCCGCCCACTCTTTCAGCCAGCGCGTTTTCATCCAGTAAAATGGCGGACTAAATTAAATTGGTTTGTTTGTTTATGTGTCCTAATGACCTTCATTCTTCTCACGAAAGAGTGCGAGACACGAAGCACCCACAGCAAAAAAAAGAAAGAAAAGAAAAGCAATAAAAGAAACAGGGGAGGATATAGAATGAGAAATGGCCAGATTTAATTGGCATTGTTCTTTTTTTAGAAAAACGATCTCACCAAGGTCAAACAAATGAGTCATGCTTGACCAGGCCTTTTGGACTAGACGAACTCAAGCTGACTCATTTCAACATTAGCACCAGCTAGAGAAATACACATACGTATGATAAACACAGCCAGACATCGTGTATAAGTCTGAATAAGTACTTTACACACACATTCATGCTTGAGGCAGTTGACATAGCCTCATTAGACACATTGCACAATAGAGGCTTAAAAGGAAAGTGATGCTGTACTGAGATTCACACACACTCTCTCTCTCTCTCTCTCGTTCTTTCACATACACTCATATTCCAGTCATTCTTCCTCTTTGACTTATCATTTGATCTGAGAACTCTGGTTTCCTTTCCCCAAAGTTCAAAGAGATGCCACTTTGATCCTCTGCATAAGAATTTGTGATATCTGGGATGACCAACGCCGCCTAGTCTTTAGACTGGATGCAAGAATTCTGGGCTTCTCTTCCACTCGGAATAAAACTCTACTTTATGAATCATTCTCACTTTCCATAGCGTAAATGGTGAAAAAGAAGATAAACAACTCGACTGTGGTCATCTGGTGGAGGCGTGTGTGGTCCTGTCTCCTTGCTTTGGCCCTCCCTTTCCTTTCCCATCCTTCGCTCTCATTCATCCCCTATCATTTATTGTGTGTGAAAGACAAAAGGACAGAGAGCGTCTTCAAAGTCCCTTATCTGTACTGTTGAGAAGGAGAAGTAATGCTCTGCTGAGCTCTGAAAATGTCCTGATAGCAATCTTTCCATCAAGTGTGCAGGTGTAAAAGAGAGAAAGACGAATAAAAGAAGGGAAGATGAGAGAGACAGACATGAGGCAGAGTTTAGAGAACTCTTCTGTAACAAAGGCACTTGAGTTGTTTCGTATGATGGCTGAGGAATAGAACTTTTTACAAGGTATGACCTGGAACATAATCAAGAGTTCACACGTTTCAATAAAATGTGCGTAATGAATTCTTATTAGACTTTGAAGCTTTGTTTTCTCACTCGTTTGGATCGTGCTTTTAGATGGAAGTCGATTTATTGAATACCGTGTTCCTTCGTGCGTAATAACACATCGCAAAGCAACGCTTCTAAAAGATGGGCAAATAACCAAAAGGCATTTATTTGAATGTGCTACAACCCTTTGTTCCATTTTTGAGAGACAACAAAAGCATTTAATGATCTGATGTTTCCAAGTTTTTTATTGTGTGTTGTGTGTTGAGAATGCCATTTTCTTTCCAGTGGAATGGCAGAGAAAAAGGAATGGAAAGATAACTGATTTAACACTTTATTTTGATCTTCTTTAGTCACATAGATACAAAACCAACCATTGTATGGCATATTGTCCTTCAACAGTCACTGATGATTTGACTAGGGACAACTTGATAGTTTAGATAGGCTACTAACTATAAATAGCTATAAAGTCTTTAATTTAACTTTAGTACCATTTATTTCTAATCAGGGTTATGGTGGAAGATGCTACGATTTTCATCAAGAGTAACAAGGATGGACAGAATTAGAAGTGAGTTTTTTAGAGGCACCGTGCAGGTAAGACAGTTTGGAAACAAGGTTAAAGAGGTGTGATTGGGGTGTTTGGTTATTTGCAGGGGAAGGACATGGGGTAGAAGAATGCAGAGGATGGATCAAGAGAATATACTGAAAAAACACTGGATGAAAAGCAGGCCTACACCCTGCATAGGACGCCAATGCACACACACACAAACGCACTTGTGAGCAATTTAGAGACTTTGGGAAAACATATGAGCAGACAATAACCTCAAGACTTAATCAGGGATCCCAGAGCTGTGAGGCTACTTGCAGTGCCACAGTGCTACACAGCAGAATGACTATCTAGATTGTGTGTGTGTGTGTGTGTGTGTGTGTGTGTGTGTGTGTGTGTGTATGATTTTTGCATACTTTCTATTCAGCTGTACTAACATTCAGCCTGTATAGTAACCATGCCACCAAACATGACATACAGTGGTGTGCATATATTTGATTTGGCACTGGTTTTACCCCAGGGTGCCTGTCTGGACTCAACCCTCCAAACTTGCACAAGGAGTACATTTTTTTTTTTTTACAACCCCAGTGGCTGTGGTTGGTTCCCTGGCTGTGACTTGAACCCAGTCTGTGGTGATGAGTGCACCATGGCCTAACCACTAATCCTCCAGGGACCCATGAAGCACACAACAGTGTTAGGTCAGTGCTTAGATCTATGATTATGATTATTTCTGTATCGGTTTACTTATCTCTAATCAGCAGATCAGTTCATCTTTAAGCACATTGTGTTCCGATAAAGCAACTCAAGTTAAACATCCTGGTTATATTTTGATGATGTGCTTTTTGGCAAACAAACAGTTTTGTACTTACACAATATTGCATAAAATAAAGATCTATAAGTAAGTTTGTAGAAAATAGTTATGGATGGTGAAGACTGGTGAAGACTTTTGCACAGTACTGCACAGTGAATAATTCTAAATCAGGAACCAGAAAGTAGTCACACAGGAGGTCTACATTTAACATTATGATACTGCACTAATAATACTTTGCACTACTAATAAGGTTTTGAACATATACATTATTAAAACAGGGTTTACATAGACAGTCCTAACACAGCACAGGTGAACACCTTTCGCTCCACAATAAGACTGCATCAATAAGACTTAACCGACCATGACCCTCTCGCGGGTTTATCGTATTCCTTCCTTGGACCACTTTCTGATAGATACTGACCACTGCAGACTGGGAACAGTCTACAAGAGCTGCAGTTTTGGACATGCACTGCCCCATCTCCCTTGTCAAATCCTTATGCTTGCCCATTTTTCCTGTTTCTAACACATCAACTTTGGGGACAAAACGTTCACTTGCTGCCTAATATATCCCACCCACTAACAGGTGCCATGATGAAGAGATAATCAGTGTTATTCACTTCACCTGTCATAATGTTATAATGTCATTATGTTATGCCTGATCGGTGTAAGTTATTCATTTGAAGATATTGTTGCAGCTTCCACTATTGATAATAGATAATTACATTGCAACATTAACAATTTAGTTTATTACTTAGTGGATTACTTTACTTTATTGCTAAGAGACAGCTGCCACTTGCTAGTATTTTGTTTTGTGGTTGTCTGGACATTGACACGGACATGCTTCTCTACAATATAAAATAGAATAGAATAGAATAGAATAGAATAGAATAGAATAGAATAGAATAGAATAAATTAGAATAGAATAGAATAGAATAGCCTTTATTTGTCACATATACATTACAGCATGGTGAAATTTGTTCTTCGCATATCTCAGCTTGCTCAGAGGATGGGGACAGAGCGCAGGGTCGGCAATGATACAGCGCCCCTGGAGCACAGAGGGTTAAGGGCCTTGTTTAAGGGCCCAAGAGTGGCAGCTTGGCGATACCGGGCCAACCCCCGATCAGTAACCCAGCACCTTAACCACTGAGCTACCACTCTCCCACTATAATAAGAGTAATTACAAATATTTTAATCAAAAGTTAAAAGAAATTTTAAGCAAGAAATGGAAAATAACCTTATTATTAAATGTAATACAACAAACTAAAAATATAGTATGAGTAAGATGGAATGAGACTATGTGCATCTTAAAGTTTCATTTAACCATTCGCCAATCAGTCTGTTCCATCTTTGTGCTATGAACAAAACAGGCTCTTCTGGTTTTAATGTGTAAACAGTGGGATAAAAATCCCAATTACAAGAAGACGTAATTGCACAGTTCTTGTGGTCGTTCAGAAAGAATTCTGAATGTTTATTCAAGACAGAATGACATTCACTTTTTAACCATTTAAAGTTGTTTAAAGCTAAAAGAGTGCAAATGTAATTAGCAGTAAAAAACGTCAGGCGCTTGGTTTTTCAGCCGTTTTTAAAAAGGTCTAATTGGTTAAACACTGGGGAAGCAGTTCATAGGCAAATGAAAGTTGCGTTTGATGCTAAAAAGAAATGGTTGTGGCCAGTGTCTGTGAACGTACATTTCTCTGACCTAATAATGACTTTGGCATTATAAGATATACAGATGGTCACCGAGTTTTGATGGTACGACTTTGATTTTTCGATCTTACGATGACGATAGCAATGCGACAAAATTGTAAAAATATTTACAATTTCGCGCAACAGGCAAAGGCAGCAGCGTATGATGTAAGATACATTGGACGCGCAGCTTGGATGAGCGTATCTCTCGCCCTGTGAGATGCCCCACGAGTAGATTTAATTGAATATATACAAAAAATTTAAATGGTACTTTTTTTGGCATACTTAAAATTTTGGGCATCCTACTTACTTAGCTCGTAGCAACAAACAAAGCGATATATATTTAGATTTAATTCATTATAACAGAATTCGAGTGGAGACAAATATTTAAATCAACTTGGCATTCTGTAAAAACAGCCTGGAATATTCCATAAATTGAATTCTTTTCTTTTTTTAAGCTTCTGGTAAATTTGAAGTGCATCTTTAGCTTTAGAGACAGTGTGTTTTTGTGCTTGAAAAAAAGTAAATGCTTTCCTTACAATCAATTTCATTTCAATCTACCAGTAGCATCCATTCTGTACAAGCAATATAATGTATGCAATAATTTATGCAATATTGTATGTAAATAAATGATACTGAGAGGACACTGCATCATTTAAATAAGGTGAAAGACAACATCAAAAGTGAACAACAGGAATCAGGTCTTCTGATCAAAAGGTCATGAGTTCAAATCCCAGCACCACCAAGTTGCCACTGTTGGGCCCTTGAGCAAGGCCCTTAACCTTAAAGTATTTCCTTGTATGAATAAAATCATTGTAAGAACCTCTGGATAAGGGTGTCTGCCAAATGCTGTAAATGTAAAAACTCTGGTCTAAGACCAGCACAAAAAAGGTAGACTGATGTTTGCAAGCGGTCATAATCCTTTTGTGTTTAATGGTTTAGTATAAACAAACAAACAAACAAAAAACATTTATAATAAATAATGATTAATAATGGAGGGAGAGGAGGGGAAATTTAACTCAGCAAGAACACCATACCATTAAGTGTGAAGCATGGGGGTGGCGGCATCATCTTGTAAGTGTGTAGTTCTGGAAAAGGCATTGGGAACACACCTTTAGACAAAACATTAAAACTTGATCAGGATTCAGATCCTAAGCATACTTCTAAAACTGTAACAAAATGACTTGTGAAAAAGTTTTGGAATTTGCAAAGGCTATTCCAAGCCTTGACATTAAGCATGTCTGAGCAAGGAGGCCCCCAAACCTTCCTGAGTTACACCAGTTCTGTCAGGAGCAATGAGCAAAATATTATAAGATGCTTGTAGAAGGCATGAATTCGATTCCAGTTTAAGGTTTTATAACATTTTTATTGCATGGCTGTGTTTAAATATGTTGAAATAAGTTACCAATCAAGGTTTACATGAGAGAGGCTTCTAATACAGAGCACAAACTTAGCAGCTCTTTAAAGGCAGATATTTTTGTTTCTGAACTGACAGGATTTTCATGACATTCTTGCATAAATGCTCTAGTAAGGGATTTATAAATAAATGTATTGATATCAAGCTTGATAAATGAGGTCCATTGATTGGCCAAAGCTGTCTTTCCTTAACCGAGATGATGACTGGCTGGGTGATTTTATTTTATCAGGTTTTGTTGCTCTATGATGAAACTAAATGTTCTACAAGCATAAAAAATCCAGTTCCTTAACCCAACTTTCTTCACAGAAGAAAGTTTTTTGAGCAGCCTGCTGACTTTATATATATGTCATGCTGTAACACCAGGTTATGAGGTAATTGTTAAAATCTTAGCGATATTTAGTATTTTATTAGAACACGCAAATGAAACGCAGAGCCGATTACAAGAGACGACGTGTATAAAGATTTAATAGAGCAGATGAATCGGGGTGAGAGTGGTGTTTGTGTGAGTCTGTATGAAGAGAGAGTATGTCACGCTTGTTATTCACTCAACAACTAAGGGTCGGGCAAAACATAAAAAATGATTGCGCAGCCGACACAGCTACTTCAAAAGCAAGCTCAGATTGTCACTACAAACAGCAACTCGTGTTAATTGCACAAGCTGACACGCAGTACAAAACCACATCATGAGTCTGAGGGTGTGAGTACACCATGAGCCTTGAGCAAAATCCTGCATGTGTGTGTATGTGTTATACGGTCACACACTCTGTATTAAACCCAACTGTTGAGTGAAGTGCACTTGGGGGGGAACAGGGAACGTGGCGGCATGATCTGCCCAGTGGGACTGCTATATTACGGCTGCGAAAGAGTTATGTGACAGTTAACGATAGTGTCGCTCCGTGTTGTCATTAGTGGCCGGATAAAACAGGTGCAGCTGCTGGGAAAGAAGTCGTTCACTCCTCCTCACTCCTTGTACCCCTTTATTTCAGTTTGCTGCCCCACCTTGAAGAAAAGTATCATTTGCCACATCAAAGACATGATGTGGCACGTGATGTAACATGCTACCTTGAGCCGGGCCGAAACGCTGCCATGTTTTGTAGTCAGAAAGCGTTTTAAATGATGGTGTGTTGAATTACAGTGGCTGCAGTTTCCCGTGTCCTTGCAGTGCAAAGAGCCGTCAGAGCTGAAATGTTCCAGAAGGCTTCATGGGGTCTGTGCAGCGTAAAATGTTCGGTCTTTGCACTTTTGCAGTGTGTTTACAGCATGTGTGAAGGCTCGTGTGTGTTTGTATATGTGAGCTCAAGAAGCAGAGGACTTAGCAGCAGGTCTGGGCCTGCTCATGCTGTATTGGGAAGGCACTAATCTACCCCATCCCGAAAGTGTGAGAGAGAGAGAGAGAGAGAGAGAGAGAGAGAGAGAGAGAGAGAGAG
>JAAIIK010000425.1:1880229-1910381 GCA_014706435.1 Silurus glanis
GAGAGAGAGAGAGAGAGAGAGAGAGAGAGAGAGAGAGAGAGAGAGAGAGAGAGAGAGCAGGTAAATAATAATGAAAAAAAAAGCAGTTTCTGGGATTTAAACACACCTACCATTCAGTTACAGCAGTTACAAGTAATTGTACCAAAATGCTCAACACTGTCTGACGTCAAAACAGACCCAGATATACTAAAGGTTAGCATTCATAGAAACACGCAAGCTTTATGAAGGACTGCATCTGTCATGTGACATGTGAGATTGTTGCTTGTCAGACTTTACAAACATGATCCCCATGTCACACTGTAGGAGCTCAGTTGTCATAACATCGTTCAGACCCACACTCTCTCACTAATGTTAGCTAGCAGCAAACAAAACTAATCTGTAGCGTTAATTTTGTTCATGCCTTGAAAATAAAAATGTCACACAAACACTAATTTTCTAAAACACTTATTACTACACGCCTCAACAATGGAACTAAAATGAATGGACATTTGGTGCCATCCAGATGAGGATGGTTTTAATTTTGAATCAGGTTCCTTTTAAGGTTTCTTCCTCATGCCATCTTAGGCAGTTTTCCCTCACCACTGTCACCAGTGGCATGCTCATCAAAAATAAACAATTATAAGGAACAAACTTATAGGAAATAATCATACACATTCTTTTATACAACCATAAAACTATGTTATCTGTGTAAAGCTGCTCTGAGACAATGTCCATTGTCAGATTTTAGCATAGGATTAAAGGAACTGTTAAGGATTTTCAAATTTTGTCTCAGATAACCAAATCATGGTCAAAACCTGGCTTAAGCAAATACATTTATCCACTGTGCTTTTATTTAGTCTTTTTATGATATTTTTTGATTGTGTCTGATGTTATTCATCATTTTTAATCTAAGGTTCTGTTTCTCTTCTGGGAGTCTGTATGATGTCTGTATGAAAACTGAATAAGTTAGATGCAATAAATTGAGCATTTCCTTTAACTATTTGTGCTATAATTTGCTTAAATTTGCTGTGCATACAAAATGTAAAAATTTGCACCAGCAAATTAGCTTTCACTTGAAAGCAGACCTGTAGTGCAATACCAGTCTTGTAACTCTTACCAATGCAAATAAAAAAAAAACATGCTTTTGCAATAAACAAAAAATGGGTTACCTTCTTTCCATGATACATTCACTTTTAGTAAATCTGAAGCCAAAAAAAGAATATGAGAAAACTTCCCATGAATTGCAACTTCAACTTCCTGTTGAATATTCCTAATACTTTATAGAAGTGAATTTGTTCATATGACACGGTTAAGTGGGCATTGTGGGAAACGAAAATGTACATGACCTATAATGGATAAGTGACTGAAAAGATTGTTTCAGGCATGAGATGTTAAACAGATTCACACAATAACGTAAACACAATACGGGCTATGAAGCAGTACAATGATTATGTTTTAAGGTATTGTGTATAAATAATAGACAAAAAAATTATACAGCTGCCATGTTATTGATAGTGGTTTAGTGGTGGGAGGGTTTAAAACCCTTTTCAGCCCTGTGTACATGGATATTCACCCAGTGCTTCAGGGTTTCTTCTGTGTACTCTGGTTGCCTTTCCCAATTCAAAGACTTGTATCCTGACTGGCATTTTGTAGTGGGTCTTTGTGATTGTGCCCTATTTTGGGTTGGGACCCTGTCTCGATGCCCCTTTCGGTATTCCTTTGAGTTTTAGAATTGGCTCCAGGGTCCCTTGTGTTCCTGAGTAGTATAAAACGTGGATGGATGGATGGATGAATGGTTGCTACCTGTGTTTATTTGTGAATATATCACTTGGACAAAATTGGTTTAGTATTCAGTCACCAAGCTATACACTAGCAACACCCTAGCAGGGTACAGCAATGTACCTCTGAACATTGGTACATTTCTGTACCCTATTATATTTTTTAAAGGAATTAAATTAGCCCATGCAAGTGTATTTTTTTTCCACTCAGAAGTGTTAGGAATGCTAAAAATATCAGGATGTTATTTTAAACCAAACCAGGATACAAAGGTACATTTCTATCACTAGGGGTGCATAAATGTTTGTTTAGAGGTACAAACAAGAAAGTACAAAAATGTACCAACGTTCAGAGGTACATTGATGTACCCAGCTAGGGTACAGCCAGAGCAACAAAGCATTTGCACTCTTTTAGGTACATTACTGTACCTTGATTTTTCTGTGTGTAGCTACAAAATGGTGGTAATATCATTAAGTGAGCTATCGGAAAAATACTATCTGCATTGCCAGACAACTTTGCATGCTCACAAAATCATTGTATTTACTCACCTATGGTGAAAAGGCTCTCTTTCTGATCTCTCCTGCACTAATATATATATATATATATATATATATATATATATATATATATAGTTAAAGATTGTGGTTACCTGATACAGCTTAATGTCACATCACAGTCAGCGATATACTGTATTCTAGCATCAAACATTTGACTGGGTGTGGAATCATTTCACTAAATCTTGAATTAGTTCAAATCCAGCTAGAGCCGGATTACGTCTAATTGCACACTTCAAATGGTGCTTTGCTCAATTTGCCATGTAATTATGTATTATTTGGTAAATGGGATATAAAGCAGCATAATCCAATTTTTATTGGGAATATGGGAGAGTTAAAAAAAAAAATGTATTTGAATAGCGAATTAACAAATTCTAGTAATGCTAATTTAATGTTTATTTGATATTATTTTTGCTTTTGAAATGAAGACTAATGTGTGGGGGGGAAAAGAATGCTAAATGCGAAATAAATATATTAAACCGTGCTTTCACCAGCTTCATTGAAAGATATGGCACAAGTGGCAAGCAATTATTCATTTCAAAAGGGATTTGTATTGTGTCATTAATATGTATGTATTTTTGTTGAAATCCTATTTAGGATCAAACCTGCATCAGAGAAAATGAAAGGTTAAAAGCCTGAAGGTTAAATGGATCATAGAAGTCTGAAAATGAAATTATTACACAAGACCTTGTCACTATTTGATAGATGCATGATGATCATGTGATGAGTCAGAAAGAGAAAAGGAGAAAGGAAAAAGGGGAGGAAGAGGAGGAGGGTCTGTCTTTCGGGAAGTTTGTGCTTTCCTCACTCACATGTGAAGCCCAACTGTGCCTGGCAGGGAAGAGAGTCTCCAGGACAAACAGGTGTGCATTTTTAACCACTGGGTTTAACACACACACACACACACACACACACACACACACACACACACACACACACACACACACACGTGCACGAGATTGTGCACGCCCACACCCGCTTGCCCACTGTGTTTTTCCATAGCTTTATCTTCTGCACGAATGGCTGTCAGAGGCTGTCACAGCTGAACTTTTTCTTCATGTCATGTTTTTCATTATTGAGTAAAAAAAAAAAAACAAAGAAAAAAAGAAAATGAACCACAACCACCTGAATTTAGTGTGTAGCATGTTCTAGTTGCATCCTTCTGGTAAATCCTTTGTTTATTTCAACAGTGTGTAAAGATAATGGAATAAAGTTGGTGCAAATATAAACTAGCAGATGTAATATGATCACTGTGATGAGTATAAGTTATGACCACAAGTTAAAGTTTTGTACTGAAGATTTACACAGAAAAAAATGACATAGAAGAAAACAACTTTTTTTTCCACACATTACAATACAATAAAAAAAATATATAATACAACAATAAACAATGAAACTCTAAACAGTTCTACAAATAAAATTATATTTCACCTCTACATGAGGTCAAAATGCTTTTCTGTCCCAAAATATTGGTCTTTGTTGGATTTATGTGTGTAATATATGGTGTGTGTGCTTAAACCAGCACTATAACCCACCCTTTTCATTTGGGAGCGAGAAAGAAAGCAGGCTGCTGCTATAAATACTCTCTCTATGTTTGCTATACACGTCAACGCATCAAGGCCAAATTCAGAGTAAAGAGACATGCTCAAAGCTTTCCTTTTTTATATACTGGACAAAGAACAGAGACATGCACATTGAACATAGGTGACGGGCCGTGCACAGGCCCTGATATGCCTGTACAAAATCAAAAATATTTAACAATGGAGAAATGGATGGATGGATGGATAGATTGAGGGAAGGATGGTTGGTTTGGGGTAAATTGGGCCCTCTTTATGGGGTTGCATAAACTACTTGGCTAGTCATTATTGTGGATTGAACATAATGAAGGATAACTGGATTTTCTTTTGGTGTGAAAATATTTCAATCCAGATGACATAAAGCCTGCAATCAACCTCACGAGACGAACATGGGTCTTAAAAAACCTTTGCATTAACACTTTCTCTGAGTTGGAGTTGTTTTCAGATGTTTTTTAAAAATGGAAGGTAAAGCGGTCACAAAGCTCTACAGAGCTTCAGCTGCATTCTCTCTTTTCTTGGGTCACCAATTTGTCCACACGAGTGCATTTTCAGCTCGGCGTAATGTGGTACACAGATTGTTTCACATATGTACTACCAGTTTATTTCTTTTCCTTGCTAATGATGTAGCCAAAAAGCAGTGAATCTGTGTATGGATGAAAATTGAAATGCACCTCTTTTGCAGAAATGAAACAGGCTTGAAATAGAGATATCCTGAAATAGCTTTTGCTTTACATGAAAAGATGACTATTAGAAATAGATTATGATTTACCGGTGGACTAATATACTGCAAAGAGAAATCAAGCTAGCGAGTGAAACTATATTGAATATGGTCATATTTCTATGATATGTTATTATAACACTATATCGAACCAACATCCACCAGTTTCTAGCTTGGAGTTTTCATATTTTTATTGGCAGATCATTTTGCTTCTTTCTGAAAAAGATCTCTATTTCGAGGTTGAAAAAAAAAGAACGAATGGTTCTAGTTGTTCATTATAGAAAATACCACGTAATTTTGATTTAAAATGTATATTCAACATATTTCCACTGGCTGAGAAGTCATTTTTGTAGTGTATAAATTAGACATCATGCAACCCCTTGCACACATGCAATTCCATGTGTCTCTTCATATAAAGATGTACTCTGAAGTGCTTACTAGTTACGTCGAATTTTTTTGGGACTTGGTTTAAGAATATACAGAATTCAAATATATCGCTGGATAATTTACTTCCTGGAATGTAAAAAAAAAATTAAATAAAAAACAGCACAATGAACCCTTCAATCAAGGAGTCAAGGTGAATACCCCCTTTATTTCTTGGGGGATTATACATAGCTGTCTAGAATAATAATGGAATTCCTTTGGGCCACAAAAAGGCTCATCGGTGGCCGTCTGTACAGTGCACCCCGAAGTCAAAAGTCCTTTCGTGGTCCATCATTGCTGTCCTCTAGAGATTCAGCGTTCATGAATTAGTGCAAACTTCTCAAACATATTTACTGGTAAGCACATTCATTTATATATTTCCTCCAGAATTCTGGATGGACGGTCCTTCGGCGTTATGTTTCCCTTTTTTTCAACAGCACCATCAAAATAGAAAATCAGCACTGTATGTCTGCCATGTAAGTTTTTTACATGACATGATTCCAATGCAACTTGACCTAAGCAATAAATTAAGTGTTACAATATTGAAATGAATACTAAAAAAAAAAAGAATGTTTTTTTTTTTTTGGTTGTTGTTGGACTAAAGAAAAATTCAGAAACGATTCAGAAGGTCCTCTTTGCTCTGTCATTACTTGGTCTTCTCATCTGTAGGTCCTCTTTGCTGCATTTCCATTCCGCTTCCTTTGAGACATTCTGTCCCCATCATTGTGTATGTCATTGTGTGTCTTTTTATGTGTTTGTGTGTAGATGAGAACTCGAGTTGAAAAAACTTCAAAATCTTAACTGCACTTGCAGCTTTTCACAATCATGTTAGACAGCTGTTCCACCTGGACAGAAAAGACACATCGAATCGCAATTATTTTCTTGACCAGAATATGTTTACTACAAGCCCATATTTAGAATAAACAGATTTTAGATATTTACCTTGTATTGTCTGCCCACATAATACATGATCGGAAGAGGTTCCAGGACTTGAGGTACACAGCACGGTTGAGCCGATGCACCGGGGTTATGATGCTTGTAAAGGGCTAAAATCTGTAAATCAAGAAACCAAATGCCCACAGAGGACAGTTTAGAGCCTTAGAAGTATAGTAGTCTAGCAAAATACTAGAATGCTAGCATTATGAATGAGTGGGAGAAACTGAAAGATCATCTGAAAAATTTTTATTTGAATAATAATTCCCCAACCTTTTAGCATGGTTTATTTATATTATATTCAGAACTGCCTACCCTTTAATCCTGCATTATGTCATTGCCATTGTCACAAATGCCACAAAGCGTGGTGCTTGCCCGAGCGTAATGCACCTAGTTCATGTTTTGTTTTGTGTAGTTTTCACTTCATGTGACTTTTTCATTGACACTGTAGGTGAGACTCTAGTCCTGTCTCTGCCCACTGGTTTGTCACTGTTGTATTTCCTGATAGCACTTAACTATTCTAATACATCAATATCAGGCTCTTTATGACAGATTTTGCTGTTAACAAATGGCTTAAGTTACATTACTTTAAAATTAAAATTGCTTTTAATCTTAATCTTAATAAATAAGCAAGGTTGGGGCTGAGTTCATTCTAGCCCAAGTTGTAGATTTACAGAATGTCAGTAGTAGTTATTTCATTTTCATTTAGGCTGGCAAATTCATAACATTACCATTTATGGCATTTGGCAGAACGCCTTAAACAGAAGATCTTGCAACTGAGCAGTTGAGTGTTAAGGGCCTTGCTTAGGGGCCCAGCAGTAGCAGCTTGGAGGTGCAAGGATTTGAACTTATGACCTTCTGATCATAATTCCATCATAACCACTGAACTACTACTGTCATAGCATATAATGGCGCTGACTGACAAATACATGAACCTGATGAATAATAATCAAGTTTAATCATTAAAAAAAAAAAAAAAAAAAAAATTTCCCACCACAAAATGTTGAACTAAAAGTAAAGGACAGAGGGCAGACTAAAAGTAGACAAATAATATCCTACTGTTCATCCAAATAACAACAACAAGCAAAACTGTAAGTTTACTTGATACTTGATTAGAAATCATGAATGCAGATTGAAAAAGTAGTATATGCTGCTCCATATTATTCTCATCATGTAATTATTAATAGATTGATCTATTGATAGACATTAGATTTAAGTTTCCTATGTAATATGAGAACCACCATGCAGATTATACAAACTATATAGGCATTAAATAAAGTGCTGAGACATTAAAAAATATAATAATAATATAAAAATAAAAATAATAATTAAGCACTGAATTCATGGAACATGTATTAACACAAACCAGCTTTAAGCACCGAACCTTGCAAATGCGATCTATCAGCGATTTCATGACGCATCACGTCAACCATATACACGCTTTCGAAATCTTTGGAATGATTCCCAGGATGTACGGGTTCGCACTATAGCATTACTCACTTAGTGAACATGCCTTGAATCCCTCAACAAGCATTTCAACATATGTGAGGCTCTAATGCTTGCGTCTTTTCTCGTCTCAATCCAGGATTAAGAAATGTCAGGTTACATACCAGCTTTTGCTAAAGATAATAATGGAGCCAGGATGCATTTCAGGTCTTGTTTAACAATTCGGCAATTTTCTTTTATAATAATGTAGCATTTAAGGAGAAATGTTCTTTTAGGCATGGAAAAGAATTGAGATATTGTACTTCAATTTGTACACGTGTTCAATACATGTTCTCTAACTTAATTACTTATCTAAGAAAAAAATACATCCATTTCACTTTTAATATTTATATTTAGACCAGAGAGGCACAAACTAGTGCCTTAGTGATGAAGTTGGCCTGACATTTGATTTGGCCTGCCATGCTATATAAAAAAAAACTTATTATTAAAAATAAGGACAAATTCATATCTCTCATTAAAGGTTACTGAATTATTAGGCATTGAACTCAACTGAACAATAAATTGGATTGTTTTTCATTGTATTATAAGTTTTCCTGAACTAGAACTTTGACAATCCAAGTGCATTAGTTAAGCAGATTACAGAGTAATGCTTTCGATTTATTTATTAAGTTTTAAATATTTTGAAATGATAACTGAGAAGAACCATATCAACTTCAAGTTTAATACAATGTTTGCAACATTTTTTACCAGACCACAGCCCTCTGTCAAGTTTAGTTTTTGGCCCTTCATAGGAAAAAAGGTTGGGCATCTCTGATTTAGACCTTTAGATTGGAAACCATGAAGGTCTCTTCTTATGTTCTCCAGCTAATGACTGTACAGCATATCAGTCAACAAACAAGTCTAGTTTGGCATACCAACAAGGAATTGTACCAATTCAGCCTTCTTATGCTACACAGTGTAGTTAACAGACTTTACTGTGCAACTTGAGGATTAGCACCTCCCCTGGCCCTACTGTGTTCAACTTCAGATCAGAAGGTAGTGAGCTAAAATCCCAGGACCACCAAAGTTCCCACTCCTGTGCAATTGAAAAAGGTCCTTAATGCACAGCATTAACTTCTTTAGCATTTTGAGCTACAGGAGCTCGTCTGTTGGATCGGACCACACGGGTCAGCCTTCGCTCCCCACGTGCATCATTAAGCCTCGGCCCCCCATGACCATGTCACCGGTTCACCACTGTTCCTTCCTTTGACCACTTTTGATAGATACTGGCCACTGCAGACTGGGAACATCCTACAAGTGCTGCAGTTGTGGAGAAGCTCTGACCCAGTTGTCTAACCATCACAATTTGGCCCTTGTCATATTGTTATGCCTGGTCGGTGTATAGTATTTACAGTATACAAGTTAACAAGGTTTCTTTGCTAATGCTAGGTTAGATTTGAATCGTTTCTAGTAGCTACATAAATTAACTATGCAACAAATCCGATTCTAGCTAATGAACAATATTTACATGCTATCTTTATCTCTGATTAATAATCATCAAGCTATGTGTTATTTGTCATACATATGATGAGCAAATTTAGAGAGATTACAGGCAAAATGGCATAGAATCATCAACCATTTTTGAAAAAAAAAGACTTACTATTTACATTAAAATATGACTGGATTAATTTTGTTCAAGTAAACACTGAAACATGTTAAGGTTTGCTTCATTTGTAAGACTTGTGTCCATTTTTGATTTTATACTTACACTTTTATCATGTGCATGATCTTTATTCCTGAGTCTAATACATGTAGGTTTCGGTATTTTTTGGTATAATTTTAAAAATTAAAACCCCATCTGAATATTTTTAGCGATATCAAAGTTTTTTTTTTTCTTTTCAAGGACAGTCCCAACATAATGTTCCACAGAAAACAAGTTCAGGAAATGACCAAGGCAGGAAGAAGTAATATGCTGGAATGTTGTTCTGGGAAATGCTTGTTCATCAGGGAACACTGGCTCAAAACTATGCGGTTATTTCCCTGGCACAAAAGAGGACTGTATGTAAATACAATGCCTTTTTGTTTTTTTAAAAATAACACTTTGAGATGTGTAAATATTTTAAATCACGTTTACGAATACGTGCATTCAAGTTATTACCTTTGAGAGGAAATAGAAAATAGGAAAATAAAGGGAATTTAAACAGGAAATATTTTCCTACCTGTGAGTATTTGTTTTCAGCATTCCAGATATAGGCACAGGAGCCCATGCAGTAGTTGGCAAAGTATCCCTTAGGCTTGTGGATCCACTTCCAGCCGAGATCCTTCCGGAAATCGATGTAGAGCTTCCGCATGCAGCATGTCTCTGTTTTTCTAGCAGACAAAGCAAAACAACAACATTTTTTAGGATGCATTGAGGTTTATGTCACAGTTTTCTTTCGATAACGCAGGGGACTATACAATTGAAACCGCAGGGGACTATACACAACTTGAAAGACTGGATAGTATTACAGATAAGAAGAGAGTAAAATTGACTAACTCATCGCAAGTCGGTTCCACAGCAGGAGATCGCTTTTTGCGTGACGAGAAGCTCTGGCCGTCAAAAGGAACAGCCCAGGCCAGAATATACGGCTTAGCCATTAAATTGGCAAGAATATTTTTGTCTCCTCTTTCTGTACTCAAACCTAAAAAACAAAAATACACAGACATGTAATGTGTTGCACAATGTCTCTCTAATCTTATATGGTATATATTACAACCTCAATTCCAAAAGAACAATATGCACAATGCAAATAAAAACAGAATGTAATAAAGTGCAAATCTAATAAATCCATATTATATTCACAATAAAACAAAAAACATATAACAAAAGTTTAAACTGAGAATATATACAATTTTAAGTAAAAAAAAAGAAAATTTAATGGCTGCAAAAGGTCTCAAAAAAGTTGGGACAGCACCATGTTTACCACTGTGTAGCATCGCTTCTTTCTTTCTGTATATATCTGGGAACTGAGGAGACCAGTTGCTGAAGTTTTGGGAGAGGAATGTTGTCCCATATGTGTCTAATACAGGATTCTGGCTGCTAAACAGTTCTGGGTGTCCTTTGTTGTATTTTTCGTTTCCTGATGCGCCAAATTTCAGTTCAGCACCCCCTAATCTTCTACTACAAAGCTATGCTATTGTAATAGATGCAGTATGCAGTTAGCATTGTTAGAAAATATGCATTTATGCCTGAAAAAGCCCAAATTCTCTGGATGGAAGCATTTGTTGCTCTAAAACCTATTTATTCCATTCAGCATTGATGGAGCCTTTCCAAATGTGCAAGTTGCCAATTCCACAGACACTAATGCACTCCTATACCATCAAAGATTTGGCTTTTTGAACTGAGCGCTGATAGCAGAAAGTGGTCCCTCTCCTCTTTAGTCCAAAGGATGTTAATTCGTCTGACCACACACCGGTTTTCCACTTTGCCCCAGAACATTATAAATGAGTTTAGGCCCAGAGAGGACGGCAGGCTTTCTGAATCATGTTCACGCATGCCTTTCCTCTTTGCATTATAGCGATTTTTGCATTTGTGGACCACATGGCAAACTGTATTCACAGACAATGAGGAGATGTTAATGAGCCCATGCAGTGATTTCTATTCCAGAATTAAGACTGAATGAATGCGGTTCAGGCCTGAGGGCATGAAGATCACGGCATCCAATATTAATTTTCTCCCTTGTTTCTTGTGCACAGAGATTTCTCCAGATTCTGAGAAAATTTTAATAATATTATGTACTGTAAATTATTGAATATCCAACTGTTTTGCAATTTTATGTTGAGGAACATTGTTCAAATATTGTTTCACGATTTGTAGAAAAAGTCTTTCACAGATTGGTGAAGGTCTGCCCATCTTAATTTTATTTATTTATACCCAATCATCTTACTGACCTGTTGTCAATTAACCTAATTAGTTGCAACTATTTTGAGACATGTTGCTTCAATCAAACTCAAAATTTCTTAATTTTCTTTCCCTTAAATGGTAAATTATGTTTTCAAAATGATATTGTGAATAAAATATAGGTTTATGAGATTTGCAAATCATTGCATTTTGTTTTCATTTACAATTCACACAGTGTCCCGATGTTTTTGAAATTGTGTCTGTAAAATAAAAGCTACATTCATATGATCTTAGGACAGATAAGGGTCCAATGGTTACGAAGGTTTTTAGAATTAGCTTTTAAAAGTGGTAATAATAATAATATTAATAGGGTACAATGAGAAGAATAAATAAGGAAAAATGTATTAATTACTGCCATGCCTTTTAGGCACCTTACATTTAACAAGGGCTGAGTAAAACACAAATACAGCAGATAAATATCTGATTTGAATAATTAAAACTGCTATTACATATTACATTTTCATTTATCAGTGCATGCAGTATTCTCTGCCAGTCTCTGTATCTTTTGTTAATAATAAGGATATGGAAAGTTATTTTACTATGGGGTGCTTTAATATGATGTCACATGGAAATCGATAGTCATATAATAGTCAAATATTTTGCCTTCTAACAGGTGTTGATGACATATTTTACATCACAGCATGGCTGCATTCTGGAATCAAGAGGTGTTGTAGCAGCATGGACCTAACTGGCCTTGTATTGTTACTGTTTACTGAAACTTGTATGTTAAGGTCCACACAATGTAGTCTAATAATGAATGTATCAAAAATAAAGTGTGTATAATTGTTGATGTAATTAACATATGAAATAACATACAGGCACTTTGTAAGAAAAACTTGTATTTTCCCAACACAGATCACCAAACACTCTATTTTTTCTCTTTTGAGGTTCATGAGACACAAATATTAAGCTTGTCATGTTATAGAGGAATTACTACCGCAAAGCCCCTTTATATATGTATGAATATACATGTACACTAATGTACACCAGAAATGTGCAAATACTGATGTTAAAGACATCTGTTCAAACTTTGTATTTCCTTCTCTGAATGTGAAGTAAGGATTCTTTAATGCCTATCCTTTGCCTTGCCATATTTTAAGACAGATATTTAATCTTTATCCCTTGACTGTGAATCTCACAGCAAAACATTACACTGTTAGTTTAACAGTATGTGGACACCCCATTAATTACAGAGCTCCGGTGTTTCATCCAAACTCACTGCTATCAGGAAAAACAGAAATAGAATGGGTCATTCTGAAGAGCTTAGTGACTTTAATTATTGCAGTGACACAGAATGCCACAAATCAGTTGGCGAATCTTTTTCAATATCTTGGAGTCTGATGGATGAATGGTGGATTCCTAGTGAACACAGGTCTGGTTCTGTTTTGCAAGGTTTGGGCCACTTCATTTCAATGAATGCTAAGGTTAATGCTAAACTATGCAAAGGCACTTTAGACAATTGTATGACTCTAACTATGGGTCAACAATTTGTGGAAGGCGCTTTTCTGTTCCAGGTTGACTTTACACATGAAGAAAGGTCCATAAGGTCATGGTTTTGACATATTGATGCCTATGGTTTTAGATTGGGAGGTCCAACATGCGCATATATGTGTTGCCAATTTCCACCCACCAGGTAGTTCTTTACAATAATGCAACAGCTACTAGCATAACCTAGTTTTGGACTTGAGTCCAGTCTAGAGATGCTTCCTCTATTGACTTACTGGCATTTGTACTTGGACTTGTATGGGGAATTGGTCTCACTAATTATGGTCTTGGTTTTAAGCAAAAGTTTATGCTGATTCATTTCACCTACACAAAGACTGACAAGAAGTAATTCCCTTTTCTAGAAACCCTGGCTTAATTATTGACGCAATGCTCAAAGGTGTTAGTAGCACTTTCCTGTTGGGACTTGTTAAAGGATCCATCCACACTTGCAACCAGAAACCATGTGGTGTACAAACATTTGGCTTGCAAAAGAAATGATCAAACCTGATAAGGAAAATTTTAAGCTCTCCACAGGCATCCTACATCCACAGTACACCCTCATCTCAAATTTTTGTTCGGGTTCTGTCAAAGAGAAAGTTATTATGGTTAAAAAAAAAATAATCTCAGTACGCAAGATTTTAATAAAGAGAAGCTTTAGCTATTAAAGAGAAGCTTTTAGCTTTTCACTAAAACTATCCAATAGAGGTTTTTAAAGTGTCTCCCTAGTACACAAATCCTATTGTCTGATACCCTGATTAGCATGATGTCAATTTATCCACTATATAAATGTCACAATTGCAGTGTGGATTACTGTGATAAACTTTTTGGACATGACTAGTTGTTGGCTGTCTGCATGTATTGTTCGGAGACTAAGCCAATTTGCACACAAATTGTTAACATTGCTTATTTTAATAATAAATATTAAACAATCCATGCTTAATCAAATGAGAAATGCGAAATAACTTACCAGAAGACTGGAGCCACTCCTTTAGCGTAGCTGTTACATCGAAGGATATCCATTTGTTTAGAAACTCATTAGAGACGTCATAGAAGCCCAGGTATTGTGCACTGGAGCCCGTGCCCTTGTAAATCTCCAGTCTCTGTGGTATGCCGTTTTGGTTTGCAATACTTATTACACGCAGCCTAAGCTTGGCTTGTGACAGCAGCCTGTAGTCCTTGATGCTCTGCTTCATTTCATCCATGTTAAAGAACAGCACCTGTGTCTCTGTCACATTATTGCTCCCTGGAAAAAAGACAAATTGCTCTGATTGACTAGATACTACTGGTTTCAACCATATGCAATTATATGTGTTTTAACATTTTCCACTAAGTTAGTTATCAGCATTTGTTTAGCATTATTCAACAATATGAACTGCCATTGTTATTCAAAATAACAAAATAACACATGATGTCTAGAACTACAGTGGTCCCCCAGAACTCGCTGGTTCTTACTTTCTAAGACCCGAGTCTTAGATTTTGCAAATTTTGGACGCAGCCCCTATGGTACCTTAGTGAATTAATCTAGACATTATGTCACTTTAATACAATAATGTGTTAAATTTTTTTCATAAAATTTGTTAGTGAAAAAAATTTTTTCCTAAGGTTCCTAAACATTCGGTCCCGCTGCAGATTCCCGCGAATTTTAAGATAATCCGCAACTTGCTGTTAGTTAGGTTCCAAATGAGAACTCGTGAATTTTCCGAGCCGTGAGTTCCTAACCGCGTTATATGGGGTTGACTGTATAGCATCTGGAATATGCCGGATGTACAAAATGCAGATGTTCAAAAAATGCCAAATGCCATATGTATAATCTCATATATAAATGAGATGTTATGTCAGTCTAATTGCACACAATTCACATATCACATTACTTATTCTGTGATATAAGCTCTACTTATGGCAGCATATGATATATGCTCTCTTATGACAGTCTTGTGATATGGGGTCAAGCATCTGTCAGTACTCTAGGGTCAAGATCTTAGTCTAAACATGTTACTTGAGCTTGTGTTATAATGCTAATTTATTATGGCACTTGACATCTGCCATTATGTACAGCACGAGTTGATTATCAGTCTTATGACTTCTTCCTCTTCTGTCAGCTGCTCTTCCGTTGGCTGCTCACAACAGATCATTCACCTCCATACCCCCCTGTCCTCTACATCTGCCTCTTTAAAACCAACCACCTGCATGTCTTCCCTCACCACATCCATAAACCTCCTCCTTGGAGTCCCTGTTTTCATCCTGTGTGGCACCTTCGTCCTCAGCATTCTTCTACCGATATACCCCCTGTTCCTCCTCTGCACATGACCGAACCATCTTAACTGCGCCTCTTGCACCTCTTGCTCCAAAACGTCCTACTTGCACGGTTCCTCTAATTAACAAATTTTTAAGATTGTCATTCTTATTTCACATGGTAAACAATGTACAAGTATCAAGATCATTTGTTACCTGGTCTCATTATAAACTACCACACCAATTCATGGCAGCATATGATGTTAAACATTGTGTATATATGGCACGTTTATGTCAGGGTCAGCTTACGTGTTCAGAATACACTCTTCATATTAGCAGATTCTTGTGAGTTACCCTGGAGGCTACCTTCTATGCTGTCAAAGAGAATCAGCTAAAATCTTTTCAGTCAGCAAGTATGGACTTACATTCTGCTGTAAATAATTAGGAATGTGTGTCTGACTCACTTTCCAGCAACCACAACGAGCTACTAGAAAAGGGTGGAGGTGGAACGAGTGGACATCCTGCTGCACGGTGCACTCAATGAAAAGCACCTGTAGCACTGACTCTGATAGTAGGCTGTAGCACGCTTCATAGTCGACACTAGCCACCTGCTGAGCTGAGTGTGCAATTTGCTCTATTACTGTTATGAAACAGCATTGCAGCTGTCGCAATTAATAGTGCACATATTGACCTTGTAATTTACCACAGCAAGGCACTATTAGGTTTGTGCATGGGGCACCATGTGCTGTATATACCAGCTGTTTCTTTTATTTTAAGAACTTTAGATAGATAAAGGATAATAATAAATTATAATAGTGAGGCAAGCACCACTAAAAAGTCTGGTAGGGGGACAAGCACAGAATAGAAGGAAGAAAGGAAAAAGGGATGAAAGAAAAAACGATAGAAAGGTTTGCATTTCACAAGGGTGACAATGTTGATTATAAGACAGATAGTGAAGAACAGGAGAGCAGGGCAACATACAATGCAAACACGTAACGTTTTTTTTTTTTCATGTTGAAAAGCACCCAAAGCACTCTTCAGCATTAACAAACCCCAAACATGCATATCTGTTCCAGCCTGTCTTTCTCAGAAATTGCCCACCCAAAAGCCTAACAACACACACACACACACACACACACACACACACACACACACACACACACACACAGCGGTGAGGCAGTACCGTAGAGCCGTTCACACAAGTACACTGGTGTTCCAATAAGTCTTGCGCATACGTCCTGTATATTGACGTGCTGCAATACCAAAGAAGTGAATCGCGAAGTAGTCACACTATTTGATGAAGTCATATAATTTTTGTCATCATTTGAGATCAGTTGTGCAATCAGAATGGCGCATTTGGACCTCCTGTCAGGAAGACGACCATGATTTTCACAACTTCCATTTTTGTACCTGGCCGTAGTTTTTCCTTCTGTGATTTAGGTATAATTTATTTAACACAGTTTTTTCGGTATTATAATAGTGAGCCATTTCCACAGAATGCTGCTGTTCGCCACTAGGTGATAAAAATGGACCTTTGAGATATTAATAATTTTTTTTGGCTCTGGTCATGTTCAAAAATTGTTCAGAAAAAGAAAAAAAATCAAACAATTAAAAAACTGCTGAAGGCACCAAATAAATGTCAGTTAAATGTCAGTTAGCAGGAAATCTACATGGAAATGTTGCTTCAGCAAAACCAGACACGAAATTGCGGTTACCAACTAATAAGTGGCGGAAGTTTCGGTTGCTTCATATATTTGTACATTATTAAATTGCAGTGCATGTTCTTTTACATAATTATCATGGCTGCACAACAAATACGCTGTTTTAGCGTTGATAAACGATCAACTGCATTCCAAACGGCTTTTAATTCATAAACTAAAAAATTTATTAATGAATTCATAGAATCACACACTTGTTCACACCTTGGGGCCAATTTAGAGTCTGCAGTTCACCCAATATCTTGTTTATTGGCAAGAAACCTAACTTGGCCCTATATAAACGCAGGGAGAACAGGCGAAACTCCACACATGCTTCCCTTGTTCACTTCTTACAGCTTGATACATTTGCAAACCCAAACTAATTCAAATGCATGAGATACGAGTTGTTACATGAGCTAGTGATTTGGGAAAATAAAAAAAAAACCCAGAAACACACATCAAACGCATACTTGCTTCAGCTCTGCTTTCAGCTGTTTTGTAACACAAGTGACCTGCATTTAAGAACACCTGTTGACACGCCCCTCGAAACGACCATCCTAAAAATGTCTGTTGTGGGCGGCGCATCTATTTCGATGCGCCCTGCATAAAATTCATTAGTATCATGTGGTCTGAATCATGTGGTCTGAATCATGACCACATGACCACAGCTCATGTAATCACGTTTGCGAGTACAAATGCCGCCATTAAATGTTTTACATTCGATGTTAGGGCTAAAAGTTTTTATTAGCTCTCAGCTCTATGTGTTTGCTTCTGTGCAAGAAAGTGCATCAATTGTGTGCCATTAATATAGAGATAGAAAAAAAGCGTGAGTCTTTGTACATTAACAAATTGAGAGCGTGAGAAGAATCGCTTCAGCAGGGTATTTGTTCATGGCCTCAGTGTTAGCCTATGGGCGTTTCTGTGACATTTGATCATCCATTACAGGAAAGCATAAGTCTGATTTGTTAAATAGAATAACTTCGTGAGTCAAAAGCCTAAAGGACATGTGCTGAGTTTGGTTAATGTGGCTTGAAACATTTAGGAGATATAAAAGTAGAGATCACTGGGAATTAGGTGGATTTTGAGCTTTCTTAACGGGAAAGCTGTAACTCCGATCGAAAATCTGTGGTGGAAAAAAGTATACCATTCCCTTATTTGTACGTAACTAGTACGTAAAAGATCTTCTTTTACATTTCCACTTAAAAGCAGAAAAAACACAGAAAATCTGATAAACTACGGATGCTTGAAAAATGTACTAAAGTACGGTAAAGGCATATTTTTTTCTGTCCAGTACCGTAGAATAGACAAAGCACTCTAAATCAGAGCAGGCTTAACATGGGGAGTTCGGTGCAAGCAGCTTGAAAGCTATAGGAGGATTAGCATTTAGTAATTCAGGGTCTCAAAATATGAATAAATAATAAAAATATTAAGAAGAAGACGAAGAAGCAAATGAAGAAGAAGAACTATAATGTAAGTATAATGCAACTATATCATTTATTAATAAAAAATAATAATAAGATGATGAGGAATCATTCTCAACTAAAAATAATGAATGAATATGACCCTCATAGAACGGTTTACTAAAATTCCCTCAAGTGTTTTCTTCCAAATTAGGAGTTATCTTGTCACTCCACAGCCAGACAAATACCTAAACACTGAACACAGCATCCACGGTGGGGATTTCCCTGAACAAAATAACAAAATCTTATGTCAGAGTGTCACGAGCAGCAGTGTGCGGGGGTGATTACTGCACGCACTCACACACGGGGGTTTATTTCATTAACCGTCCAGTCACATACAACGAGCTCATCCCTCATAATACGGTAATTACATAACAGTCATCCACCGTGCATAAAGATTGCCTCGACACGCACAATTCTCGCTACTGGAATCCTCGGTAATTGTTGGAAATTATTTAGTGTCTACGCTTTCAGGTGAGTCACTGATGGTGCGAGACGTGAGGCCGGCAGCTGACAAAATCCCCACTGAATTTATAAACAGTATAAGGCATACATACAAAATATTTAGAATCTCGTCTGCAATTAATATCCGTACTCGTGTTTCCAAACCAGTCCTCAGGCTTTGGCGGGTCACATTTTTGTTCCCTTTTTTTCTCACTCCCACTAAATGCCTGGTTCAGGTGTGTTCAGTGTTGAGGAAAAAGCAAAAATGTGGACCATGTGGTATGAGGTGCTCTGGGCGCTGGATTGGGAAACACTGATCCATACTATTCGTCACTTCTTTTTTTTTTTTCACATTGAGAAAAAGCTGTATGTATTTGCAGAAGTGGAAAATTCAGAGAAGACAGAGATCCTTTGTTGGTGGCAAGGTTGGTGGAGGGAGTTTGTGTACGTCTATGTGTGTGTGTAGGCACACGTTCAGGTAAGCTCAGGACAGCTGTCCTAACAGGCACAATGGTAGGCCTATCATTACCGACGGGCGCAGCCACGTTCCAGCAAGCTTAAATACCAGCCTCCACAGCACACTGCTCCTATCCATCCATTCATCCATCCATCTGCCTCTCTCTCTTTCCTGTGAACTCAGTTGCCCCTTGGTGGCTTTTAAACCTGTGCTGTACTCAGCGAAATTGCTTGGTGCTAATGACATGATATAAAAAAAAAACAGACAGCAGAAGTGTAGGACGACGGAACGGCTTCACTCCAAATAGTATTGGATCCTTGCTTGATGTTAAGGGTTGATTGTACGACCTTCCACCTTGTTTGTGAGCACTGTTATTCGCTAAACACTTGTCCAGGTCTAGTATATATAACATTTAATAATTAATATCAAGAATTAAAGGCAAATAAAGGCTACATCCATAGTCCATTCTCCTGCCATTTCTGGAATGGTATTCAAGGCATATGTGGCAATCTCCCCTTCATCATTCCAAAATCTGGCTTCTATTTTTACACAAAAAGGCATTCAATACTAAGACCACTGGCATGTGTGCAGGCTAAAGCAAGTGTACTACAACCGCTTAAAGGAACAGCCTGAGGAAAATCAAATGAGTAAAACATGTTTGCTCGGTTTAAGCACGGATTTTTCTGCTTTTGCAATTTTAAGGTAAAGGTGTAACTGTATTATCGTCCATGGTATCCATGGTACATATTGCGCTAACGTTCTCCAAGATAGGCACCCCATAACATTTTGAGATTGAGGTTTTGTTCATGTTTTTATGAATTAATGTAAGTTCTAATATAAGATCATGTATTGTGAGACAGATATTATTCATAAGAATTTCAGGGTTTAGATCACTACAAATGGTCAGAGGCAGCTTGTATAAATGGGCTACCAGATTATATAAGGGTTTTTGTTTTGAGAGAGATTATATTGTCTATTTTTTTGCAAAACTATCTATCTATCTATCTATCTATCTATCTATCTATCTATCTATCTATCTATCTATCTATCTATCTATCTATCTATCTATCTAGCTAGCTAGCTAGCTATCTAGCTATCTAGCTATCATCTATTTACATATACTGTGTATATATAGCGAAACATATCAGTGAGGGGCATGTTGAGTGATTATACAGATTGGAATGCCCTCTAGATTTTATTCCCTTTTTTCGCCAGTGTTCCTCATCCCACCTTGCTGACACACTGATAACTTGTCATCAGCAGTACTTGAGAGGGTGCTTGTGAAATACCATGGTTAACGAAAGTGAACAAAGTGGATTATTTACTCTAACCCCCACCCCCCATTTCCCCAACCAAAAGAAATGCCTATGGAGGTGAAAATGACAAGTACTGTATATAGACTAAGTGCATGTTACATTGTCCAATCCAGGTACAAATTACATGAAAGGACAGAAGACAAAACTGAAACATGGTGGTTTTTACTTTGAATGAATGGGTTACAACTTTCTGTTTACCATGTTTGGTGTTAGAGGAAGCGAGTAGGGCATTATTAAATTTGAACCTCTTGAGAAAAAAAAAAAAAAAGGTTTAAAACACAAAAACATGTGTAGGCTACCTAATATCACAACCAGACATCACTGCAATTGGGATAATTGAAACTAATTGTTACTTTTGTCAGTTCCTTTAGTGTTTCATGTACATATGCAGCACCAGGCTACTGTTAATGTCTGTTAAATGGTGTCAAGCCAGATCCCAATCAACGAAATGTTTCCAAAATAAAATCTGCCAACTAACAACAGAATAGAAATGATTTCAACAGTTAACAGTTTCTATCTGCTGTTAGTGAGGATAATGCTAAGGCATTATTTGAATGTTTGAATGTATGTCAGTCGACACACAAGACATTGCGAAAGCAGAGTGCAGATGGAGAGAATTCACGAGTCAGAAGCCTACGACATACGTCTTCAACATTACGCACATCTTTAACATCTTCGGCAACATTATTTGTATTTTTTGCCTTCTAAGGACATTAGCCAATATATCAACTCTGCAAAAGGACATTTTTTGCATTTAATGAGCAAAATGGTGAAAATACACTTGGGAGTGAAAGCGGTTATTAAGAGAGCATGTTTATTCCTCTCGTGAATACCAGGGAAGTGCTGGAACGCTTCTGGCTAAAACGCTTCTGCTAAACTTAGCCTTGGCAGTCAGAGATCCTCACGTGTGGGTATATGCGTTAATAAATTCCTGGGCAGTTTAGTGAGCGCCAGAGAGCACACACTTATTTGGTAATAGCTGTGAGGTTCGTCTGGCTTTAATTCAATGAAGAAGGCCCTGAGTCTTTCATGTCACACACACTCAAGAAAAAATTTTAAAGAACGCCCTAAAACATGGACACACACAGATCCACAGATCAGCCTAAAGCACTTTTACATTTATATAATTCTACAGAGAAAGCCCAACTCGTGTGGCTGGATGACACTTTGTCTCTGTGAGTGATTGTCAGCAGGAAATTCATTGCTCCCCTTGAGACTGTTTAATTCTGACTCACACAGCATGCACCACCAGTCTTCTTTCCTCGCAAACAGCTCTGCCACAAACAGAGAGTGAGAGAAAGGGAGAGAGAGAGAGCGAGAGAGCGAGAGAGAGAGAGAGAAAGAGAGAGAGAGAAAGAAATCCCAAGGTGGTCAGAGATCAAATTACAGGAAGCCCCCTCTCTCTCAGGGGACCAAAGTATAAAAAAAAAAAGATAAGATGCAAAAAAAGGGGCAGAGAAAACCTTGGATGTCCACTGCATCTTCTCCAAACAATTTTTTCTTCTGTGTCGACGATTCAGGCCTCAACTAAGCTCCCTGTCTCGCTTGCCTTTGTTCACCGTTGTACATCTGTGATCAAGGGCTTCATGTTAATGTCACCTTCGTTTGAAGTGGTTAAAGTGGAATTGAGGAGTGGTGATAAAAAGAAGGCGGGTGGCGAGCTTCAAAAACCGACTATTTACCCATCAACAGATGGACCTAAATTGTTAACAGCAGGTTCATGAGTTAGAAGAGAAACCTGCAGTGCCCAGGGGAAAAAAAATGAAAAAGAAAAAAATCTGAGGCAGGCTGTCAGAGCTATTAAACAAACAGATGCCCAAAGTAGGCAAACGTTTCAGTGTTTTTTTTCTAGACATTCGCCGGTGCTAAGAGCCTGTTGAGCCTGTTTGAACATAGCCTGATTAGCAATCTGACACAAGGGAGCAACAACACAAACAATACAACAATGTCATAGATACTCGTAGAAAAAAAAGAAAAAGAAAATTGTGCTACCTATGATCTGAAGTTCTAAACTTACACATCTGCCTGCAGAACAAGAAGAAGAAGAACAGGAAAAAGAAGAAGACGAACAGGAAGAAGAACAAGCTAAATAAAAGATGATTAAATCAATCAAGCTATTTAAGAGGGACCTATCACATTTGTGTATTTTGCGTAGTATAAATTGTGTCTTTATATTTACGGTATTTTAACTAAACTGTTGTCAGCAAAAGTTCCCATGAGCTCAAATCAAGCTTTTTTTTTGCATCTGATTAAATCTTAAATCAGATTAAAGCTGCTATCTAAATTACAAGTATCCTTTAAAAACACCAATAATCAGATTAATCGTGTCGTTTACAGATGAAACCTGATATATTTCATGATTGCACACTACACTGGCATATGTACACATGCCTCACATGATAGATGAGAACACAAATGCAAACATTCAGTGAGTGGTGAGAAAAGGCCTGATTGGTTATCAGGACGTCTATGATAATTTAAAGACGAAAGCTTCTCACATATGAAACTCATCAGACCTCGATAAAGGTGAGATACAACAGCACATGCCATCCATAGGGTTTTGCTCTTGCCAACCAAGAACCGGAATCTGTCCCTACAGTGGGCACACTGTACATTTAAGCATGTGGTGAAAAAGACCAGGCAATATGTTATAGATTTTTAGACATTTGTGTAAACATTAAGTAAAACTGTAATTGTCTTATTATGTATTTCGAACGACATGGCATTTCTGAGTCACTCGTGTTAAGTTTTCCGTTCTGGCATTTCCTACTTCATTTTTGCCTTTATCACAAAATGATTTGTGCCTGTAACATATGCCATGTATAATGACGACGTCTTTTGAATTTGTGAGAATGCTTGAAATACAGTAGGTTAGATTTACACTACACTACACAGTATGTGCCTAAATGCCAATAAGAAATGAATCTGGCATCATGGAGATGGTGAATGAGGTGGTTTCATGTATTTGTTTTGTACTACTGCAATGCATCACCAATACTTTAAACAAATCTTTTTTGCTGACATAAATAGCATTTAATACTGAACGAGAAATACAATTTGGTAAAATATTGATGTCTATCGAAGTCTTCAGTCTAAATGCCCTCTTCATTTGAAGTTCCTTCTATGAGTAAAAATGTATTACTGACTTGGTATCAATGTATTGGCTGATTAAGAACTGAGCTCCACTTCCACAGCATTGGGTTATGGGAATTTAAATGTAAATTTTTTTCACCCCTGATTATTGGTTTAACTAGGAGTCAAAATTTGTATTATGATTAGCATTAGTGATCAACAGAGGTGGGTGCAGAACTCTATCTTGTCCACTGCCAAAGACATTCTGATTAGCGCTCCTCCTGAATCTGCTCTTGACCAACCTTGTCTGTTTTTTTTTTACATATAGCGTATAGCTAAAAATGAATAAATTAACACGGAGAACATACTGCCAGCTTAGCTGGTTCTAGTCACCAGCAGCCAAACAGTTGTATCAGTGCCAGACTACTCTGTCCATTTTGCAGTTATTATGCATATTTAGACCCTATGACTTTTATTGAGTAGTTTCAAAAATACAGAAAAAGAAGTATGGTGTCCCCCAAATTTCTATGTTAGGACCATTTTAACTATTTTTATGGCCACCTCTAAGAACAGCAACACTGTCTAAAAATGGAAGGCTACCGGATTATTAATAAAACCTGTATTGTTTATTTTATGGTAGATTTAAAATTATGGTTAAAAACTCGAGATTCTGGTTACTAATATAACTTGACTAAAATGAAAACATACAGTATGCTTACTTAATGGATGACTTAATAACCTGTATATGAAACTTGACTATTGAAATGTGTTGCAGTCTATCTATTTCCACATTTAAACCACCAGTGTCTTACAATGTTTAAATCTTTGAATCTTTTTATACTGGCGTATCGTGCTTTTACTTCTGAAACAGGGTAGCCCATTTACTTTCAATCCAAATGATCATTCACGAATCAACCAATGGACAACCAATTATAGAAGAGCTTGCTGCTGAAATGAACATATTTTGCCAGCCAAGAACTTCTCCTTTCTCTAAAGAAGCTTACATGAGTTTCTATTAAGACGTAATGTAGAATGTGCAAATGTGGGTTGTATATATAGATCCAGAAAAGCATGCAGGTATTTGATTGCGAATACTAATTTCTATCAGACATTGTACTTTATTAGGTAGTTTACTTAATTTAGGTGTTTTTTTTTTTTACTTTTACTTAAGTATGTCTTAAATACTGTAATAGTACTAGAACCCAGCTATTACCTGGTTTAGTTTGTTCACTTTTTTGACCCCTCTCACCTATTATTGTAGTGTGTACTCCACCTATCAATAATAACAAATTGTATATCAAATGTGAGGGGCCACGCTAGAACTGGTGTCATCTGCAAAATAGATGGGAGGTGGGTGCACAGGGAGGCGTGGAGGATGGCTCGGGCAGCTACTTTTACTTATATAAGCGTTTCCATATTGTGAGATGTCCATAAAGACCCTCTTACCCTTTACCAGTTACTTCCTTCAATGCGCAGTTCTAGTGCACTCCACCTGACAACTTCCTCATATTGTGCTCGTGAAGTACTTCTTGTGTGAACATATGGATAAACGCTTCCTACCACTAGCTACAAATAAGCACTAATAGTATACAGAAAGTCACATTTCAAAATTCAGGTACTTACAGTTAGCCATTTCGAATTTGTGCATCTCTTTGCCAAAGTATTCCTCTTCCTCCTGAAGCAGTGAGTCAGGACCTAGCTCGCTCTCTTGGCCAGTGTTGGCCTCTACTGTGCTGTTGTAAAGCGAGATGATCGGTTCTGGGATGTTTTCTTCTTGGTCATCCTCTTCAGGCTCGGGCTCCTTGGCCATGCGCAGCTTACTGAGGATTTGTCCCCGAATGGCCTCAATTCGCTTCCTTTTCGCCACCTCTAGGTCCAAAGTCTTGCAGGTGGACATGGCTCCAGCTATAGATGCCAAGCAAGCAACGACTAGCACCAAACAAAGCTGCCTCATTGTGATGGTGATCTGGTGCTGAAATGTACCCAGCTCAGTTTAAAAAGCAACAGGTGAGGCTGACGTCAGGTGTGATGGGGCTGGAACGTTCAGGTGCCGATTGGTAAGGTGATGCTGGGATGTTTCCTGATGTTGTTGATGATGACAACGATGCTGGTCATGGAAAGCACCTGTAGTATTGGAGTAAATTAATGCTGGGGTGTATTAGTGGAGGGGGAATCCCAGTTTACACAGAGAGTCTGTTTGTCTCCTGAACCCAGACAGTACACATTCAAATGTGTAGAGTTTGTGTGTGACCAGCCCTGGTGCTTCAGGTCCTGCCAAAAAAAGAGTTGATTTGTCTCGCTGTCTCTCCCACACACAATTAGTCAGAGGGTGGACGCAAGACAGTGCTCCCCAGGGTCTGAGCACATGTGATGTCAGGGCCACACTTGAACTCAAATAAACACTGAATATATATACATTTGCTCAAAACACAAGCTTGAATTGGTAGCTTTCTGTGATTCTTTTCTTTAGTGCCTCCCTGCTGGCAAACACACACAGGAGCACTTGTTCACGACCGCAAGTCTGGCTGAAATCCCTTTCTTTCTCTCCCTGTCCTGGAGACCTCTTGCTTCTCAGGAGAAAGGCTGCTGCATAGAAACAATGACAAATCTGTGTGCAAGTTTGTGCTTCTTCGTAGCCGGTTGTGTTTTTTTTTTTTTTTTCTTTCTTCACAGGTTCATAGGTTGTTGTCAGAAAAGTCTCTTAAAATATCCCTCTTTTTTCCCTATAGTGAAACTCTTGATCTAATGACCAGTGCTTCCTAGACAGATTCTCCAAGTGGCTCTGCTACAGCCTGTGGACAAATCGGATAGCAATAACACAAAAAATGTAAGAGAAGACAAACAGAAATGCTGAGTGGACAAACATAGTAATCCTGACACTTCAATGTTAAGCATGTGAAACCAGTGAGTAAGATTATTGTGCAAGGCTCAACAGAAAGAGATATACTTCAGAGTCGTAAATGCATGGTTCAGAACATGTGGTTAATATCTTGTCATTCACTGCAACATCAAAATAGTAACAAAAAAATGAAACAAAAAAAACCCCCACAAACAAAAAGAAGAGCTCCTGCATGCTCCTCTCCAGCAACCCACGTTGTTTCACACACATCCGAACATTTACATACACACCACACACTCACATCTGAGCAGTCAAGAAATCGAAAGGTAAAGAAATCCTTTTTGGAAAATACCTTAGAGTTTCTCTGCTCAGTGATGTAACGGTGAAACAAATGCTCTTTGGAGAACGAGGGTGTTAAGGTCAATAAAACTGGAAACGAAAGCAAATGAAGCAGCCCACAACGACATGTATTGGATGAAGAGTCAGTAGCAACAGCACTTAGTTGAAGTTATGAGTCGAGCGTTTTCACTGCCGGCAGTGTGTAAGTCCTGGGATCGGGTTGCACTCCCACTCCCTCTCCCTCTTTTCCTCCTTTTCTTCTCCTCCTTCTTTGCCCGTCCACTTTTATGCTTCGAGCCCTGATGAGGACACCTTCTTCACACCTCCTTTTCTGCGCTATCTCTCGCTCTATCTCACACTCATACACTCACTCATTCACTCTCTGAACCTCCGTAATCTCAGGGTTCACTCTTGTTTCTGATCCCGGCAGACTAAATAGTTATTTTATGACAAAATGATTAGTGAACGTTGTCCTTGTGTCTCTCTGAACTCACTTCTAGCCCTCTCGCTCTTATATCTTCTCTCTTCCTTTTTTCTTGTTCCTGTTACTTCAGCTATACAGCACTGAGATCTCCACGCCCAGGAAATGAGCATAACGGACTCTGCTAAACATCTGCTTTGAACGGAGTCCACAGCAACAAGTGATGGGACTGAAAGATCGAACATAAGCAGAAGTCTCGATGACTATCTCACACACACATTAGAAGGACAAGACAGACAGGTAAACAGGATCTGTGCGACGCTTATGTCGGCCAACCTAACCGCACTTGAAACTGCCAGAGTGACACGTCAAAAGTGTGTTGATGTTAGACACGGTTTTGCCACAAAGACCTGTCCTGTTTAGTTGTGAAAAACTCCAGGCCTTGCAAACTTTACTTATGTTTCCTTTAACAACAAGGTACAGCCTGGGAAAACACTCTACAAGGACATATAATAAATGAATAAATGAACAATGCATTGTTTTTTGAAGTGTTTCTTGTCTCTAGTTTTTGAAAAGATAAAATCACCCGTCTTCATTTAAAACATAATCACTTTTATGCAAAAACAGCATAACCTCCGAAATGAAAAGAATGACCACTTTACAATTTGAATCGAGCCCTCAAGACATTGAATCACAAGCCTTATGTGTGACTGATCACTATTCACTATTCAACACTAGTAGGAAAACACTGTTTTTTTCCCCCCTGTTGTATACATTTTATTTTTATTAAAGTGTTTTTATTAGGTCATTTATACATTTGAACTCTTTGCCTGCTTAAGAATTTGATCCATTTTGGTATATATTTGAAGATTTTTGATAGTAAAACTGATTTTTTGTCTTTTTTTTAAATCTTTTTCAGAACACATTTGACGGGTTTTCCAAGTGTCCCTCACATATGCAAAACTGCAACAGTCAACTGATTGTGACAGGGTAGTTTCGCTGAAACTGTGACAGGGTAGTTGAGTTATGACTGACTATGTATTCTGTGTATATGTTAAGGTAAATATCATTTTATTATCCTATATGATGGAGTGCATGGAAATCAAGACAGCTAAAACATCGACCAGGGAGACAGTCAGTTATTGATGTGCATTATATTATACAGTTTAAAGTTTAATCTTTGTATTAATCTCTGATCTCGATCTTATCATTTGTAAAAAATGTGGAAACATGGATCCTAATGTATAATGTAATGACCAAAATATGTTTTTGTCACTTACTGCTACAAGTTGCAATGCACAAATTGTGCAGTATATGCCTTTATTAAAGCATACTGCTTACAGTAACGGGGTGATGTGTGAATCAATTATCAAAGTATATTTCCAACATGCAGGCATAGGAATCCAATATAAATAATGGCGAAAAACTTTTCACCCTTAATGATGTAAACTTACAGGATATAAAAATGAAAAATGTAAAACATGGTGGTGGTAGCATAATGCGTCAGGGCTGTCTTTCTTTAGCCTGAAATGCAGCATTTTATTAAGTGGATATGATAAAAAAAAAAAAAAAGCTACAACTACCAGTTGATTTTAGTGCAAAACCTTCAGGAAGTTCACCTCTCAGAATGACAACGACCCCAAGCATCCATCCAAATGAACACAGGAAATTGTACACGCAGTTTCAAAAACATCAGACAAAAAGGTAAGAAAAAAGTTTTTCATAAAATTTGCGAAGGCCAAGTCTCACAACTGTTTGTCACACTGTTTAAAATATATTACAAATATTTCCATTTGAAAAAAAACAAAAGGAGGTACAAAAATAGCACCCACGTTTATTACCCACGAAGAACAACGTAGTTCATTAGCTCCAATGAATCTCTTAGTTTGTGGTTAAAAACCCTTAACCTTATAAGCCTAAGTGATGTTTCAACTAAAACATTTATTGGTGCAACTTTTGATATATTTATATATACATATATAATATATATATGCAATCAGGTAGTTTGTTTGGTGAGTTGTTTGTTGTTGGTTTTCCACCTTTTTTCCCTAAAAGTGTCTCTGATTGCTTTCCACTGTGTCATTTTTTACTTACCTTGTTTAGACAAATAAAGACTCCCTATAAAACAGTACTTACCATGGCGTTGTATGAATTGTTGGATACTTGGCTCCCCCTAGTGTTTAATTTCTATACCGCATGTTTCCTACATAATATAAAGAAATACTTTATACAGCATTTCATATAATCTTTCATATAATTATCCAAATGACTCATTATGTAATCAATACAAAGTGTGGGTCATGCTTTTAAATGAATTTTCTAACCAAACATTACATTGAGGATACAATTCTGATCTCTGTGACATGACTATTTCTGCTAGAAGGACCCAGATTTTTGGATATTAACAAATGCCATATTTAGTTTATACTCACTGTTAACTGTATTTGTTTTTAAATGTCAGAACCACAAGGTCATAGCTGCGTTGCTTGTAATGAATAAAATATCAAACATCCTCTGTATTGCAAACTAGTGCACATTTGTTACATTTACATTTATGGCATTTAGCAGATGCCCTTATCCAGAGCGAAGTACAAAAGTGCTTTGAAGACTTTAGCAATCAACATTGATTCACTAGATTGGAGACTTAGCATAACATCAACCTTAAACTCTGTTGGAAGGAACTATAGCACACTTTTTTAAATACAAAAATCAAACAGGGAAAATAAATGTTTTTCCAGGAAGAGCCCATCGATTGAAGATAGACAGTGACTCAGCTGTTCGGACGTCTAGGGGAAGTTCATTCCACCACCTCGGAACAGAAAAGAGTCTTGATGTAGTGTATACCTATATAACCTATATTATATACCTATATTATTAGAAATAGTAAGATCAGGATTTTCTTAAATGCATCATTTTCATGAGAATTATGATGTATTTTGTAAATCTGCCTCTGGCTATAGTCAAATCAATAGCCCAGGTGAATTACAGCAAAAAAAGCAAGTCAGAAAGGTTTGTGAGTGTGTGTGTGTGTGTGTGTGTGTGTGTGTGTGTGTGTGTGTGTGTGT
>JAAIIK010000425.1:1931746-1952130 GCA_014706435.1 Silurus glanis
ACACACACACACACACACACACACACACACAGTGGTGTGAAAGTGTTGGCCCCCTTCCTGATCTCTTATTTTTTTGCATGTTTGTCACACTTTAATGTTTCAGATCATCAAACTAATTAAAATATTAGTAAAAGATAACACAAGTGAACATAACATGCAGTTTTTAAATGAAGGTTTTTATTATTGTGGGAAAACAAAATCCACCTATTACTTTTTGTCATACAGTCAAATCAAGAACAGCCCGGCAGGCTAAAATGAAATGGATTGTCAACATCATTTTCTACATTCTTCAAGTAAGTTGTCATGTTTTGTTCCTCATTTATTGCTTAGACATTTTAAAATCAGGCACTTATTGAATTAAAAACAAAAGAGATGCAGTTTTGCCCTGTCAAGGAAAAAGACCAAAAACTGTAAATGCATATGTGTAAATTAGCCTACAGTTTTTTACTATTCCAACAAAAACATATTTAATGCTGTATTAAAAAAAAATAAGTAGAGGATTTTCCACTGTTCTAAAAAGATACAACTCTCTGATACTTGTCTAAAATCTGGAATATAATTTTCTTAAAGATCCCTTTATGGTTGGTCTTCATGTTGTTGTAGTAAATGTATTTGCAGGGTTGCCTTGCCTTGCTTTAATCAGAGTTTCTACAGGGTAATAAAAAAAGTCTAAAATGAAAAAAGTTAAAGTTTAGGCCTTAAAGTATAGATATTCACTGTTCTAGCTCTTAAATAATGCTAACACCGCTAATGCTCATCGAAATGTTCCCTCAGCGCTAGAATGTTTTTGTTTGTTAGTTTCCATGGTGGTGTAGTTCTTTCATTCGCTAGTCCAAATGTACAACTGCAAATTAGACCAATATGCAACAGCTAATTAGCTTTCTGTCTCATCTCTATTGGCTTGTATAATGGACATAAAACGGATTTTATCTCAGACCAGTTGCTAACTATGTACTTCTGTTTGTGATTTTGTGATATAGGTCTTAAATTAGTCTTAATGGTCTTCAAAAGGTTTTTAAAAAAAATCTTAAACTTGACTTTGTGACACCTGCAGAACCCCGGTTAATGCTGCTGCAAATTTTGATGTGTGATTGCAGGCGGTGCTCATGATCTCACTTATCTGGAAGTATTACGCAGATCCAGTCACTGTGGTTCCCAGCAAGTGGATTTCACCACTGGAAAGACTTGTAGCTTTTCCATCTGGAGTTGCAGGTAAGGACAGATGGATTAGATACAAAACATCTATACAGTGAGGGAAATAAGTATTCAACTTTATGTAATTAAACAAAGTTCCACTGTTGCAATTCACATGAATTTTTGACCAGACATTAACATTAGCTCAAGAAATCTACACAGACAAAGAAATCATAATATTAACAAATAAAAAAATTTATATTTGATAATGACAGGAAATCTATTTTTACTAAGGAGTTCCACTGTATAGTAACCTTTTTCCTGTACAAATTAGTCAGTTGGGTTGGTGCATGTTAATAGGTTACACAATGGCTTTATCCACCTCTGAATATACAATGATCTGATGATGGGTAGAGGCAACGTGCTTTTCCAAGACCTTTGCAACAAGAGAGTTTCACTTGATGAATTTGTCAACTTCTAAATCTTCTTGTCTGGGCCTTCCAGTCGACGGAACATCAATCCGATATCCAGCAGCCTCGCACAGGAGCTCCTCGCAATAGTTCTGTTCAGAGAGTCAGAAGATTAGAATAGTAGCACAGACAATGCATGCTCACCCCAGAAGGCTTCATGCATGCATTTTCTTCAATAATTCTGGGGTGATTGTACACAGAGTCTGTTGCTGTCGATTACATTATTATTTGTGATTTTGCCTACTGTTTTACTCTGTGACAACTGTACCTGCTCCCACCAAGACTTTCTGGAGCACAATGTCTACCCAACATTTCATGTGAATTGCTTCATTAGAACCTTTTTAAAATAATTGTTATAATTAATTCTCTCAATGTAAAAACTAGGGGCGGCTCGAGACGATACCAGAATGTGTAATACCTCGATATCGATACTAAATCGCTTACAATAAGTGACAAATAACCAGCCTCAAAAGATAAGTGAATTAATAACTGTAACAAAAAAAGCTACAGGGAACACAGGTTGCATTTTGATGTTGAAAAAATGTATATATAAAAAAAGTAATACAATGAAAATATATTAAAATCTTATCTTTTAAGTGTAAACACAGTGCCAACAAAATGTAACAAAAAACCTACCTAAAATGCAAACGAAATAACATAATTAATGCATGTGCATATCTTTTCTACTTAATTTGGGAAGCACATGAAATTCAGCAAAATTATGATATCGTATGATTTTGAAATATAACATGTACTGGTATATCAAGCAGCTCTAGTATATACTGACCACTACACTGGTGCAACAGTGCAGGCACCTGTATTAGAATTATCAATGTAACACATCTTTAAACATTTTATTTGATTTTGGAAGTAAATAGGTCTCACCTACACTAGCTGCCTACGATATATACTGATTTAGTAAGGAATCGAAACATTTGTCCCTGCCTTAAATACAGTAATCTCCCGCTTTACCGCGGTTCAATTCTCGCGCCCCCGGTTTATCTTGGAATTTCATTTGTGACATAACTAATTAGTTTGGCTAATACGTCCGGTCTCTCGCGGATAGCACGATAGACCAAAAAACTTATAGGGAATAGTTTTAATGGAGTTTAATGTTGAAATAATGAAATTTCTTAATAAAAATATAATCATTAATTATCAAATGAAGTAAATTGTTAATACAGTACAGTACTGTATACATAAAATTGTATTTTTGGGGTGGCATCCGTTTAAGAATAAAACGGGATTACTGTACTTATTTTTTTTTCAAATAAAGTATTTAAAAATAAATTAAAGTGAAACTATGCACTTGCTTATGGGTGCTCAAACATATGCGTATTGTAAATATTGTGTACAGTGCATAATTTGTTATGCATGTATAATAATTTTTTTCTAAACTCTGCATTCAAGTCATTGCTAGTTCAGGGATGAACCTAACACATTTCCTGTCTGATTCCAGGTGGTGTTGGAATAACATGCTGGTTGGTTGTCTGCAACAAAGTGGTAGCCATTGGTATTCATGCTTTTAGCTAATTCCTGTTTTGAGGTGGCTCTCTACAATGATGGAAATTCTTCGAGATCTCAAAAAAGGGTTTACACAAGGTGTTACTATGGGAGCTATGAATTCATTTAAGCCAAACTATGCAGTTTGTTTAAAGACATTTTGGCAAGCAAATTTCCCAATTTAAAATTCAAGGCTGACCGGAAAAACGCTTTTGGTTGTATTGCAAACAAGGTTGGTTTTTGTTATAGATTTGTCTTTTCGAACGTAGAATTAAAGAATTATAAATTGATTTTGCGCCTCATTTACACATAAACCATCAGTGCTGTGAATTGTGAAGGGGTTATGGTTGATCTCAGATGTGAATATATCTGTCCCCCTTTATTGCTCTTGTATATAGATTAATATATTTACTCAATAGTTTACAGCTAACAAAATTATCATTCCTGAATGCATAGTAAAACAAATAGAACTAGATAATGGAAATACTAGTGACTTAGATATCTGGGGTTCTAGCAACACTAGATTGCAGCCAAGGATGGGGAATGCTATATTGGAAACTTTCTTGTGTGCATGGAAAGGTAGCCTGGGTAGCAGTTGACATTCATACGCGATATCCATGAGGAGGAGACATTCCTTGTAGACTGTGCAGTGCGGTTATGAAGTTTGCCTATATGATTTTGTAATAGTTCATCGCACAAGAAGACGTGCTCTTCAACATTACTCCATTTCATCCGCATAGTACCATAGGGTACATACATAAGGACTGTTCCTGGATGGCGCAAGACAGAACATTTTATCCACAAGGTCAGTTAAAAAAAATTTGGCCCTCAGTGTGTGCAAGGGAAGAATATTACCAAGGCCTGCTAATTTTATTTCGGAGACACAGTTCAAAATCCTGCACATGTTCCTAAAAAGGCTTCCTAAAAAGACCGATATTACATTGATAGGTTCTTGGGGGGGAGCATAACAGTTAAAGAGTGTTTCTTGTTTCTTTTAGAAAGCTTTTGTGATCATTTTACGTGCCTCAGCAAGACACCAATTTGATTGCTGGGACATAGTCCTCAACCTGCACTGTAATCTGAGAGGCCAATCAGATTGGCAATTCAAAGAAGCTGGTCAGACCACCAGAGAGAGTAGCAGTGGAAACCAAAGACTTACTGGCCATTTTGGGGCCAAGAGCAATTGTGATTTCAGAATTTTTGCAGCATGAGTTTCAGCCATGTTCTCCCAAATTTTCTCTCTCTCCTGAGTGCATATGTATACTCATATGCTGGGTCATTTTGAAAAATCATTAGCATAGTCAATGTCCGTAAACCAGTAATCAGACCTGATCTGACTAACTTTTCCAAGATCACCCCATTGTCAGAAACACCGTGTCCCCAGTGAGCTGGAGATGAGGAGACACCTCTGCCTGGGTTGCTCTGGGATTAATGTCAGGCAACTCACTGATTACTACATATTTAAGGAAACTACCCCTGAAGCTGCAGTCAGTAATCCTAGTGAAGTTAACTGGAGATAATATCACACTCATGTCTGATTCTGAGATGACAAAGTGGCTCAAGCTGCACACCAGTTAATTGCCTGGACTTCCAAACTTTGTGGCACTCATTGCTCCTGGATGGATATCTATTGGCTGAATGAAAATTGCATTTGTAGTAAATGCTACATCACATAGGGCCTACATGCACAAGAAGGTATCCAGGTTGTATTCCTCAGCCCTGCTGGTTAACAAATGAAAGGGAATCTGCTTTATATTTATTAGGTTTTGGTTGTAATTGTTGATTTTATTTTTAATTAATTTAAGTAAAAGTGCAAACTTCAATTTGAGGAAATCTCCCTAATATTATATCTTTTTGGGGGAAAAAAAGATTATTTGTAACAAGATCCATACAAACAGTGTTCTGTATTTTAGTTATTTGAAAAGGGTAGCATTGGTCCACTGTGAAAAAAAGCATAGCGCCCTGGTTAGATGTTTGAATTTATTTGACTTTTTGGATGTCTATATTGACGATGTTACACTCATTCATTCTTTGTGATGTTCGGTTTGAGTAAATAAATGCAATCTGATCAACCGCATTTTTACTTTATTTGCATAACAATGTGCTAAGAATACTGTGTATTGATTAAACAGGCTAAGCGATAGCCTTCTACTAGCAGTATAACATCTATTCAATTTATTTAATTTTAATAAAAAAAAAAAATTCTGACTTCCATAAGCATGTTTCCCCGATGTGGAGGTTCAGGATGGTTCCTTGAAATATGCAGTGCTTTCTGTTCTTGACTGGGGGTTTGGTGGCCTTGTTTGCAGACAGTAAATGAGTGAAACCTAAAATCAGGAAACTTAATCATTAATATTTACAGGATATGTTCTTGTATATGTTTTAATTACATTTAATGTTCCATTCTTTTTATATGAGCTTTTTATCTATGAACAATTGTTTCCTCACCAGTATTGCTTTTTCTCTCTTGAAGTCAATACCAAACCCCCTGACACAGCAAATTTTACAGAGAAACTGTCTGTGAAGTGTGAAGAAAAACGTACCAGATGTTACAAAGCCCTGAAACCCAGGACTCCATTAACTACAAATGATAAGCATCTTATTATGCTATCTAATTATTATTATACATGTTACTTTTTTTAAACTCTTTTTTTTTTTTTTTTTTTTTTTTTTTTTTTCTTTTCTTAGACCTTGATTATATGAAGCTTCTGCTATACAAGTGTTAATGAGTTGTTACTGTAAAAAAAGATAACATTAAATTGTGTCTTACTATAAACATGTGAAACAGCTGAAGCTACTGTGGTATAATCTGGGGAATAAATACAATAAACACGTTTCCAAACTCAAACTAAAACCAGTCCAGGGTCCTGCTGTTCTTCAAGCATCAGTATGCAATAAATGAACTTTTGCTCTCTCAAGCGGAAAAAGGATATAAAGTTTATGTAACAGTGTATGTAACAGTATCGTCAGCAAACTTGGCAATGATGGTAAAGTTGGAGATGGCCACGTAGTTATTGGTGTACAAGAAAATTCCACTTTATTCAACCTGTCTCACTTCAAAATATCCATGAGATGGTACTTTGTTTAAAACCAACATTTAACCTTTGTGTCAGTTGGAGTGAATCTGTTGTTTAAAATAAAAATATATTTGTCTAAGTAACCTCTTATCTGAATTATTTTCAGTTGAACCGCATAAAGGAGTTTATTTTTTAGCTATTTTCTTAATACGTCTGAATTAGTAAATAAAACATTTATTATTTTTTTTTTTTTTTTGCCTTAAGGTATTAAAAACCATATTTGTGCCATAGAATTGCACAAAATTGTTCTTTATTATTGCTTAATGCTTAACTTACTGTAGCACATTGCCTAATTTCAATGTGAAGCCTTATAACTGTCCTTTGATTCATATATTCTTAGTTTTAGCTTGTCACAGGCCTGTTCCTTATGAGACTCATGCATATTCCTTATGTTTATATGCAACAAACTAGGGTAATTCACTAATAAATTTCACAGCATCAAAATGTCACCTTAGACAATAACTGTGGGTTTTCAAGTAAATGTAACTGTCACACTCCAAGTTTCTATTTATGGAGAACCTATTAGATACATGTAGGTTAAATGATAAGAGATACTTAACCAACATGGCTACCATTGTTCTATACTTCAGCGCTATGCAATTCCATCTTCAGTGCAGCTAGTGTAAACCAACTTCACCATACATCAAGACAATGATCTGAAGTATACTGTACGTCCAAGTTCTGCTAATGTTATTTACAGAGCAAACCGTTGGTTTAAGTGTTCTCTATTATGCAATGGCCTGCCTAGTCATCACACCTAAATCCTTTTGGGCTGCTCTTGGATGAACTCAAGGTCAGAAAGAAAAATTCAACTATCGATGAACATCTTTGAAAAGTTTTACAAGTATATCAGCTGAATGTTGGAGAAAGAACTGTCCAGATGCCAAGAAGCTGTTATCCATGCTAAGGGAGGCTTTTTCGTAGAAAATAAATGTTTTTGAACTGTTGATCACATTTTTGTGCCAAAATCTGCACATCTATACATTTGTTGGCCAAAATAATATTTACTATTATTCATAATTGCATATAAACAAAATAATTAATGTCTTAATAACCATAAAAGATTAGGTGTTCCCCTTATTTTGACAGCCACTGTATAATATGCAATTTGTTTTTTAACAATGCAAAAGTAACCTTTATTTATTAATGTTCTTTTGTTTGTTTCAGTATTTGGTTTGCTATGAGTGATACCTGTCATATTGCCTTCAATTATGCAAAATTACGCAATAGAAAATACCCAATTTATTTTAACTCCATTTTTGTCTCCAAAGGCAATAAACAAAAATAAAGCTGTTTTTCAAACGGGTTATTTATTAACTACAGGCTTTCAAACTTAGTCCTGTAACACAGGCTGGCCTAACTTGCTATTTCTGTCCATGTACGAGTTTGCAGTGCCCCTCAATGCTGACAGACAGACAGCTGAAGTTGCCAGTCATTCAGTCAGAGCTGCTATCATGATGCTCTGTAGGACAAAAATAGACCTCAGTGCCTCCAGTGCGCTCGAGCCGAGTGAACAAACTACAGCCTCTTCCAACAAACTTCACAATGGTTATTAAAGTGTTTCTGGCCTCTTCCTCAGGATCAACAGCGGTAAGTCAGGACGACTTTTTATTGGCTGGCTTCACTGTGCAAAAATCTGAACTAAATCTCTAGTTTTATTTTAGACTACTGATATGAAATTTTGCTGGTAAGTTAGACAACTTATAACTTATAATTGCAGCCTGTAAGTTCAGGAGTTTCTATAAGTACAAACCAATCAATTGAAATGAAGCTTTAGGCTGTATTAGTTATTCTGAAAGAATTGAGTACATACTGTAAGTTCCTAGGCCTCCTCCAGTTTCCTTATATATCTGTGCAGTCACTGAGCTGGATCACATACCAAACCTGCAGAAACACTTAGACTAGCAGCAGCACACAGAACATGCTAGAACACATGCCACACTATTTAATCCAATATAAGGACATTTTACATTAAATATTAATCCGCTTTTATACTCTGCATCTCTTTCCCCTCAGCATTTTATACGTATGTAATCCTCAAGGGACCATTCCCCACGAGGGCATATTTATTCGTACATTTTACACTAAGTGTAATAGTTTTTTAAAATATTTATAATGAATAGTAATCGATAGTGAAGAGATGGAGAAGTAGAAAAGAGGTAATTAGATACAATTAATGTTTAAGAATTAATATATAAAGTATATATGAAGTAAATAAAATTGATTATCTTATTACAATAACACTTTTCAAGCTGTAATATATATTACGAAAAAACAGTTCAGTCCTCAGAGTTGAGGCCAATTTATGAGAGCCAGATGACAGGGTCAGTGCAACTCCAAAAACGACAGGTCATATGGGGTGTTCCCGCTATGCAGTGGTTAGTAAAATGAACCAAATAAGGACATGTGGACTGGTAACAGGGTCATGGGTGCCCAAGGCTGAACGCATTAAGACTTACTGTGTATGGGGCTGTGGAATTTTTTTCTGGAAAACCTTGGATAGGGGCATTTATGTGGATTTTACTTCGACACATACCCTCTACCTAAACATTGCTGCAGACCAAGTACACCCTTTCATGTCATTGAGAACTCTAATGACATTGGCCTCTTTCAGCAGAATAATGCAGAAGTTTTTTGCAGTGTGGCAAGACAGTAAATGTAGAACATATCAGATTGAGGGACTTTTACAATAAGAGGAAATAAGTGAATCCGCTGATACTTTTTTTAAACTGGATATGATGTTATTCTAGATATGCTGTGAACATTGCACATGAATAATTAGGGTATGCAGAGAAAGAAACCTGTTTTTTTTTTTAAATCTACGCTTTCCATACTGAGTTTATGCTAATGGGTGTCTGAATTGGCAATTTTGAGTACTTCATAGCATCAGCTATGATGCAGTCCTGAGCTTTGGTTACTGTGTGGAGTTTCGTTGCATGGTGTCCTGTATCACTTTCCTAACACATACTAATAGGTGGATTAGCCGAAATGAATTGCCCATTAATGTGAATGATTATGTGCTTGTGAGTTTACAGTATATTGTGCCCTTTGATTGACTGGCACCCTTTCAAGGGTAATATTTGCTTTTGCTGTTGTACAGTATCTAAAATTGCTCATGTATTCTTGTTTTTTTTTTCACTTTTGGTCCATTGTACATCTGAATTTACATTGTAGTACATCTTCAATAACATTTCACAGAGCTTTGTCAAGAAATATGAGACAGGCAGACAAATCTGAAACGAATCCTTAAAAAAAAAAAACTAGATTAGGGCGAAATGAGATGCAAAATCACAAACAAAACATTTCACCAACAAAGTAAAAACAGAGATTAAAGGCTTGGTAAATATCAGTGAACAAGAGTTACAGTACAATAAGCATACATTTACATTTACATTTGCGGCATTTAGCAGACGCCCTTATCCAGAGCGACGTACAAAGGTGCTTTGAGTCTCTAGCGATGAATAAATCTACACTGGTACACCAGATTACAAACTTAATATAAATATCTCTTGAACTCATAATACTAAGCACTTGAAAGCTAATGCTAATTACTAAAGCTATTGAAAGCTAAAGCGAAATACTAATACTTGAAAGCATAATACTTTTCATGGTTTTTGTGAATAGGAGTTCTTTTTTATAGTGTGTGTGAGTGTTTCAGAGGTATCAGATGCAAGGAGACTAAGAGTGGGAAAGTATGGGTGTGTGTTTGCATTTGGATTTGGTGGAGAACATTCTGGTAGGCAGCAGTGGTTGCTGGGAACTGGAGTGCCTACCGAGCTGAGAACTGACATTGGTATTTGATAGTTGCTACTACACCTGAATCAGTTTACATAACTTTTGGGTCAGCTGAAACTCAAACACATTTTTATTACCATTGTATTAAAAATGTAAATAAAAAAATAAAAAAGGATTGTTGCAAAAAAGCACTAATTTCAAAACAAACACTTTATACTTCGTTTTTGGTAGTATATGTATTGACTGATTTCGTTTTTTGAGTTTTTTCCCATTTTATATTCTGGTTACTAACATTTTTATTTGTAAGCTACAAATTTCATTAACTTCCACAGATCAAAAAGAAGCAGCAGGATGTGCTTGGGTTTCTGGAAGCTCTCAAAATTGAATATGCACAGCTTGACATTGCTTCAAATGAAGAAAATCGCATGTGGATGAGGGAAAATGTACCAGGAGAAAAGAAGCCATCTAATGGAATCCCACTTCCACCTCAGATCTTCAATGAGAGCAACTACTGTGGGGTAAATAAGTTAAAGATCACATGGTTTACTTACTGAAATCAAGATTTTAATCGAGTTTCGCAACATACAAGATTTTTCTTGTAGTTAATTTTTTCCCATTCCATTTAATTCTCTTGCCAACTATTGTCCCAAGTTGTAACCCACCCCAATGGCTGGAAACATGCATCTCTGTTTGGAAAATGTATGAATTCTTTTTTATTTTGTTTTGTTTTTCTTGAAGAAAATGATTGTGTAAGCTCCATAGTTTTTTGTTTGTTGAAAACGCACATGTCTTGTATTACAGGACTATGACACTTTCTTTGATGCCAAAGAGGACAACTCAGTTTATGAATTCCTTGGTTTGACCCCTCCATCTGGCTTCAAGGTCAGTATTGTCAGTTTGTCTGTCTGTATTTTTTCCATTACTTAGTATAAAACAGGGCATTTCAATTTCTTCAGATTTTTGTTAAAACACTGTAAATGTGTGCATTATTCGAACACGTATCTATACTTTATCAAAGAATTTTCAATTGGTGAAACCTTTACTTCACTGTGTTTTAATGGGTAATATCTTACTTTTTACTCCACGACATTACACAAAACTTGCTGTCCCTTGCAAATTTTAAGTGAAAGCATAAACCGTGTAAAATGAGAACCTGTCACGAGCCCTCATGGTTCTGGCAAAAGTTTGAGAATCCTTTTAATGTGAGACTATAACAATAAAAAAACTCTCTCCTTAATAGATTTCGTGTTGCAGAAGACTGTAACCATGAATTGCATAAATAATGAAAGTAAAGTTTTCATACTGGTGTGATATTCAAGCAGGGGATTTTGTCTTTTACTCAAGAAGAAGAAATTATCAGCTTCATTCTACTTGAATAGAAGAAGTCCGTGTTTTCTATTAATATACGTACTGTACATATGTCATTACATAAGCCCTCTAAACCCATCTGGATTTCTGTAATTATTAAATTAGGTTTTATTTTATCCGTGTTTCTGCCTAAACCAATAACACATACATATGTATATTTCAAGTCTTTGTTGATCACATTGTGTATCATTTAAAGCATGAAAACATTTTATTTAATGACCAACAAATAACAGACAATTTCTTCTTACAACAAAATGTATTTCTGGGATTTGTATGTACAGTATCTCACAAAAAAAGTGAGTACACCCCTCATAAATTCAGCAACGATTTTAGTATTTTTGTTTTTTGTTTTTTTTTGCAGGAACTGTTCTCTTTAGGCCATACCACAGCATCTCAGTTTGTTTATATTTGCATTCTGGACTCTTTGTTGCATGCATTCAAGAATTCTTGCATGTTTTGGCTCAATGTCATTGCATCATCAAACCTCAGGTGAAATTCAGTTGACAGACTGCTGCTCTGACTTGACTTTTTCTTGTAAAGTTTATTGATTTTGTTGTTGCTTTAATGATTGCAAACTCTTTAAGCCTGAAAGCAAAATAGCAGCCTCAAACCCTGATACTTCCTCCACCATGACTTTATAGTTGGGAAACAGTTTTTGTATTAGCATCGCCTGCTCATCAAAACAACAAAAAAATGAGAATGAAATGAATGAAGCTTAAATCACAATCAAACAGCCAGAACAATATGAAAAAAAAAAAACCTCACCTTCCTTGCAACCTTTTATCCTGTTATCACTAATGTTCAGGTTTTTTTGGTCAAAAAATGTTTTGATTTAAAGGCTGTGGGCCATAAAGTAAATTCATACATATTTATTTAATATTTACTGCTTTCATCTCTATAATTTCTCTATAATAAATAGACAATTGTATACCATATTTATAAAGTCAAACTATTAGCTGATTTGCAAACTGAACTGCTTATCAACTTTATTTATTTGTTTGTTTAGAGCAAAATGGGGGCATTTTCCTGTGTATTGATATTTGGGCATACATTTAATATTTCCTTTATTTCCTTTCTGTTTAGGTAAAATCTTTTTGCAGCAATGTTTTCCTTTTTGAAACAGGCAGAAAATTGCTGAAATTAAACAACATAGACAACATATGTAGGGGGACAAAGAAAGTAGCTGTGTTCATATTATGAAATTTCATTATTCTTCTACACTCATTCTCAGGTTTTATTGAAATCCTGTGTCCAGACATCTGTTGTTTTCTAATGTTTTCCTACTGCTGATACAACTGCTTCTGATCAGTTGAATTTATTGTCAGCATAAAACACAACCACATAAAACACTGGTCCAGTGTGAAGACCAGTGTGACTGTCACAACCATTATGTATACATCCTTCCACATATTACATGTGTTTCACCTGTTTTTTTGGGTGGGAATGCTGATTTTCTTTGCCACCAGGAAGAAGCAATCACAGAACAGGTGCAGAATGAAAATACATCTGAGGTGTATTCACCAGAGGTGGAAGGAGGAGAAGAGATAAATAAAGAGGTCGTAGAACAGGTGGCACAAGACGAGCTTTCAGACGAGCCTAAAGAAAAAGAGGAGATCGAAGAGCAAGAAGAAGAGGCAGAAGAAGAAGAAGAAGAAGTGGAGGCAAAAGAAGCTGATGATGAAGAAGACGACAATGATAAAGAAGACAAGCAAAAAGAAGAAGAGGAAGCAGAAGTAGTACAAGACAGTGTAATTTAGCTCTCAACACTTTCCTCCTGGTGCACTGACTTCTTTCCTCTTCCCCTCATTCCTTCCCTCAATAATGCTTCCCTTTCTGTCTCCCTGATCTCCCGATCTTTTGCTCCTTCACATTCCTCCTTTAACTTCCTAGCTGTAATGTAACACATTCATTGAGAGTTTGTTTTTCTTCAGGTTTGTTGGACATGCAGTCACATCCAATTTTAACCATTTCCTCATTTCCCCCTGTTCTCACCTAAGCCCCTAAACAGCTCCCACTGCATGACCATCACTTTTTATATGGATTATAATTTATGGCCAAAGGCTTCATTCAATTCTAAATAGTGATCAAGGATCAATATCAATAGTGATCAATAGTAATCAATCTTCCTTTGTTTTTCTAACAGAAAATACAGCATGCAGAGGAAGAAGAACAGGTAAATGACTGAATCTTTCTCTCATCCTCTGGCTTGGCCATATTGAATTCTCTTAATCAGTTCATGGGAATTTTTGCATTGTCATTAGGGGAAAGATTTTTTGCTTTGGATCCAAGGGCAAGAATAGACCAGAGTGAGCATGGCTAAAATAAGAAATGTGAAATTTATAAGTGAGTATGAAAGTTGGGGGTCATCTGTCATCATGGTTTCTCCCATAAAACACATTAAATTCACTTAAATGCACTTAAAATCTTTTATTTAAAAACACTAATTTCTCAGGCCAGATTTGCGGTTTTTTTTGTTTTTTTTTAAAGGAGAATTGCCTTCAATTTCTTACTGATAGTGTTTTTCTCCTGTTTTGACAGGAAGGTGAAGTAGAAGAAGAATATGAACAGGTAATATTTATTTGTATTTATTTATTTTACAATTTTTAAACATTTAACATATTTGTATATTTTTTAAAACCCTCTGGCATGTGTATAATAACTGAAGAATGCAGCATATAGATAGATATAGATGCCCCTGCCCCTAAAAAAAACCCAGAAGTGTTATAAATGTTATTGAACCTAATTATTTTTAATTACTGCTTAATGAAAAAACTCATGTTTAATGTTTAATGTGTATTTAAGATCTATAAAACAATTTACTCAGTGCATTCTGACTTCTAAACTCAACTCAAAGTCATGCAGACCATCAGCTTGTTTCTTTTTTCCAGCTACTGTATGTGTATATGGATCCTTGTTTTTGGACTGCTAACTCATCTTTGCTCTCTCATAGGCCATTATTTATTTTTCCTTTTATTACCTTTCTATTTGCCCACAGTCTACAAAAAAAATCATTTTGGGTTTTGCATGGTGACTTTTAACACTTCTTTTTCAAGACACACCTTGCTTTAACAGGACTTTTTACATACCATATTTGATGGCTGCAAGTTTAATTAGTTAATCTTTCTGTTTTAAGCACAATACAAGTGTCTAACATAAAGGTTCTCAATCATTTTGACATCCATGGACCCTTATAATGTGAACATTTTGAAAATAATTTAAGAATAAAATTTTTAATTATTAAAAGTAAAAACTTAGCAAGTAGAAACTTTTGACAAGGACCAAATTCTGATAACTGGGTCTAAGATCTTCTGGTAAGTACCTACCAAAAGTGGACCAAGAAAGGACAACTAGAGACGAGGCCATGGTTGCTCAAGGCTCATTAATGTGTGTGGAAGAGCAAGCATTTACGAAAGAGCTACTAAAACACAAATTTCTCAAAATTTTGATGCTGGCTCTGATAGAAAGTTGTCAAGTCAAGTCAAGTCAAGAAACGACAAGAAAGTTAAGTTGAGAAAACACACACTGCACTATAGCTTGCTGCATATGTTGTGTAGTAAGTATGTATCTGGAGTTGTGTTGTTAGACTATCCTTGCTGACCTCTGTATTCCAGCGAATATGCTTTATAATGGGCATGTGAGCATAATAATGGAATCAATGGAAAAAGGTGGTTTAATGAATCACATTTTTTCCACATAGATTGCTGGGTGTGGGTGTATAGTTTACCTGGTCGAGGGATGGCAACAGTAGGCAGGATATTGTGTCCTGCTACAGTGTAAAAACCTGTTCAGGAAAGGTTTGTGTAACATAACAGGTGATGACTTGGCCTGCAAATTTCTTACATCTCAATCTGAATGTTAGAATGTTAGTGGGATGTGCTGGAAGAACAAGCCAAATCCTTCGAGGCCCCACCTTGTAACTTCCAGCACACCTTCAGAGCTCTTGAGGAGTCCATCCCTCAATAGGACAGAAAGGGTAAATATACAAAATTGAACCGGTGTATAAATAAAAGTATTTTTTTTTTTAATCATTTTATGTGTGGCAAGCAATAATTTGCACTTTACAGATTTGTTACATTTACACACCTTATTTGGAATATTAATAAAAAAAAAAGCATATAAATTAATGACATGGCCATGTTTCTGATTTTGTCGCTACTGCTGGAAGGTTGCGAGTTCAAGCCCTGGTATTGCCAAGCTGCCACTCGAGGCCCTTAAGCAAGACCCTTAACTATCTGTGCAACAGGGGTGCTGTATCATGGCTGACCCTTTGCTCTAACCCTATATGGGACATGCAAAGAAAGAATTTCACTATGTGACAAGCATAAAAGTCCTTTCTTTGTTTTACCACTTTTTCTTTCATCAGGCTTTACACTTACCACAGAACACTACACACTCAAAGAGTCTCCTATATGTCCATGTACACTATATGGATAAAGGTTTATGGACACCTGACCGTTAGATTCGTGCGTGCTTTTTGAATATCCCATTCCATATTTAGTTCCCATTTGCCGTTGTAATAACCTTCACTCTTCTAAAACATTTCACTAGATATGAGTGTGTTTATAGGGATTTGTGCTCATTTAGCCACAAGGGCATTAGTAAAGTCAGGTACTGGGGTGAAGTCAGTGTTCCAATTCACCCCAAAGGTGTTCAATAAGGTTGAGGTCAAATCTCTCAAGCAAAACACACAAGATCTTCCACTCCAATCCATGTAAACTATATCTTCATGGAGCTGGCTTTGTGCATAGGGGCACTGCTATGGTGGAGCAGGTTTGGATGGGTGTCCCAATCCCTTTGACCATATAATGTATTTTGTGGCAGGTTTTTGTTGTTGTTCTCTGTCTTGCATAGTGTCTTCAGTCCTCAGACTAGACTAAACTGTATAAACCAAGAAAATCCACATCCTTTCACACCTTTAAACCCTTTTTGCCCCATCTATATGTTTGCTTTCTTCCAGGAAGAAGAGGACTTAATGTCTGAGGTAACTTGGTTGTGTGGGCCAATTTTCATATTAAGCACAGATCTGAGTTTATTTCTCATTGTTGACCCTTTAGACCTTTCTCTGCCTTACCTCTCTCCTCTCTAACCGCCTCTCTCCCTAGTCCTGCACCTGCTGGTTTGATTCTTTTCCATACACACTATACACAAAGCAGCTCTTTCATTCCTTTCATTGCATGTGTTTGTTGTGTGTTTTGTGTATGTCTGTATGTTTTCTCTCTTTTGCCTATCATGCGAAACCCCTTTGACCCACTGCGGTTGATTCTTTAGGAGGAGGAAGAACTTCGACAGCTTGAGGTAGATCGCAACACTCTCTCTTTCTCTCTCTCTCTTCATGTTTCTCGGGTTTCTATCCCTCTATCTGCTTGTCCGATGTGGTAATATGGTTGTGGACCAAAGCTGATACGGAGACACACATTGATAATGCTTCTGCCAAATTGCTGCTGAATTCTGATTGGTCAGAGGGGGTTGATTCATTATCTATAATCATATACCTACCTGTGAACTACAAAGCAAATCACAACTATGTATACTGTAAATCCACTCATTCTAAAACTTTATTGTTTATATAGTAACAACCAGAGGTGCGCTGTCAGGGCCAGCAAGGCCTTCTCTACATCCCTAAACTCTGTCAGAATAACTAACAACTGTTTTTATATATACACACATACACACACACACACACACCGTATTTTTCGGACTATAAGCCGCTACTTTTTTCCCACGTTTTGAACCCCGCGGCTTAAACAACGAAGCGGCTTATTTAAGAATTTTTCCTGGGTTTTTCCCGGTTTCACAAACTTCAAGCCAAAACACTGAGCGACATAACATTAGACCAATGAAATTTCCGAACGGAAACGAAAAAACGCACCTCACCTGTGTTCTGAGCTGCACGGCATCGGCACGGCAATTTTTAAACGCACGACGATGCCAAAAGATAAACTCCCGAGAGAAATAGTTGTTTGAAAGGAAGGAGGAAGACAGTGAACAATGACTTTCTTGGTAGGCTACTGTTTAGATACAAGCCGTTGTAACGCGTTGAGTCAGGGTGAAGGGAGAGCTCGCTAACTCCAGTTGCAACAGAAATCATATAAGCACAGACAGGTTTCCAAAACTCGTGCTTTGTTATTTTTCTTGGCAACAGCATTACGGGTTAGTCAAAGAAATTTAGAAATGAGCATCAGAAAATAATAAGGACATAATCCTCGGTCTTGCACACATGCAGTAATACCGGAAAAAATGCGGCGGCAGGCTATTCCCAAAATGCCGCTCTGCTCTTAAAGAAGCCACAACATATTTCACCCGTTACACCGTGTAACAGACACTGTCTTTCGTTAAAGCCTGTGTAAAGTTCATTAGTTTCAGTGTAGACACTGCGGCTTATAGACAGGTGTGGCTTATTTATGTTCAAAATAAAAATCTTTGTCAAATTCAGTGGGTGCGGCTTATATATGGGTGCGCTTAATAGTCCGGAAATTACGGTATATATATATATATATATATATACAGGCTGTCGATTTAAATTGATATAATTGATATAAATATGTAATCGCGTGATTGTCAGAGTTAACTCAACCTAATCACACATTTTTATCTGTACCTTAAATTAATACTTTTCAAGTTTTTAATACTCTAATCATCAGGGGCGTGGACAGATATGGATACTTTATTCAAATTTATGTTTATTATTAGTAAAATCATCCTCAACATAGAGCTTGAAGACAAAATATAATTGTACATTTTTTAATGTAATTATGGTGTTTTAAATGACGTTAATCATCAGGACACCAAACATAACTTTTGCTATGTTTTCACACGGACGGTTTTAATTGCTGGATGTGTGCATCATGGCGGATTTTCGTGCTGATGTGAAACGTGGTGCATCAGTAAAACAAATGTTTAGGGATCAAAAATTCATTTTCGGTGGAGTCGGTGGATTTTTATATCAAAGTAAAAAAAGTACATTGTGAATAAATGTGTGTTACGTTGAAGGTTTCAATTTCGCCTCTTTTATAATTATGTATTTATATTTGTAATTTTTAGAGTTTCTATCCAATCAGATTTCAGCCATTACATCTATTGTTGCTGTAAGGCCAGTAGAAATGAATAACTTGGGCTTTTGGTGGTTTCAAATATATGTTCCTTGAAGCTGTTGCTTTAACCAAACAGACTGCGATTTGGCAACTCCGAGGCCTGCTAGCTGGCACCCAATCAAGTCGCTATTTTCAAGTCTTTGAATTGGATGGTCAGAGAGTGCGCTAGTCAGACTCGCAAACAGCATCTGTAGCAAACTGCACAAGTTTAAATATGTTTGTGTGGATTTAATCGTGAAGCCATTGTGAAATGAAAGACTACAATGGCTCCATGATTAAATCCACACAAATACATTTAAACTACAGAGGAGAAGAAATTAATTTGTTTGCAGATATACTTACAAAGACATTTACAAGATGGACTTTTAAAGAAAAACTGGCATTCATAAGGAAAGGTCAGCCAAATCAGTTCAAAATAGCTGTTAGGCTTTTTAATGAACCATTTATACGTTTGTATTTTTTCCCCTGTAGATTTTGGACCAAAACGCACAATTTGCCATCATCCCCAGGAAAGCCTTAATGCACAGAAAAAATTCACAAAAATATTTTTATTGGGTTATTATTGATGCTTCTGCTAGAGATCATGTATGCAAATGGTGGGGCTGTGGCTACAGTGAAAGGAGACTTGAATTGTGTTCAATGGGTTTCTTGCTTAATTGAAGGCATTCATTCTCGCTGTTTGAGATACCTGTCTGTCATGCAGCGCTCTGTTAAACTTCGTTTCTATATAATATTGATGGTTTCTATAGCCGTGACATCAAAATAATGGTATTAAGAAGTGGATTGATATAGATAGGACACCACTGAAGGCCTAGGTGTGAAATGTATGGCCCGCCACTGGTAACAACTCATTCACAAGGACTTCTATGGCAGAAGATTGAAAAATGTGTTATTTATTTAGGCAAAAAACACCACATCATTCAGTATGGAGTGTAACAACAGTGTAACAACAACAGGCATTGCTGGAATTTGAATTTTTTTTTTTTACCACAAGACAGGACAGAGGACATTGTGAATTCTCAGTAACAAGCTGCAATGACGTGGTGGATGTCTACACGTGGATGTTCCAAAGTAAAAAGAAGCTATAAAATAATATGTCTGTCTTTAATAAATAAAACATGGTTGTGTTATAAGAGAAGTAAAACTAATTGAAAACATGGCTCATGCCGGAACACATCACACTACCCTATCTCGTTTTATTATTTCATTCGTTACTTGACGCAACACATGCACTAGCTTTTAGCTATTAGCTGAACCGGGGGGGTAGACATTATGCTATCATTTAGTACTGTGTTTTAGGAGTGTACTCATTGTATTATTTGTCAAAGTATAATCTCACATGGACAAATAATACAATGAGTACACTCCTAAAACACAGTGCTAACTGCTACCATAATGTCTAACCCCCCCTTGATTTAGCTAAAAGCTAGTGCATGCGTTGTTTCCTCCATGAAAAAATGCTTTTAGGTGGATTGGATATGCTAAATTTGCCCTTAGCTGTAAATGTATATGTGAATTGATGTACGGATGGTGCGCTGTGAATGATTGGAGGGCGGATTGCAATCTTATGTCCTCTGATCTTGGGATATGCTTTGGACCTACTGGCCCTGACCAGGGAGAGGTGCCTACTGAATGAAATAAATGAATGTATTACCATGCGCTCATGTTCTCTTTCCTCTCAATCTGCTTTCTTTCTCTTTTTTGTTCTTTTCTCCCACGTTTTCAAATAGAAAAAAACATTTCCTTCATTCTTGCCTTCATTTCTGCTCAATTATCTCTTCTCACAGTCTGAAATCCATCTCTGCTTATGCTGTCTCTTAGCATGCTTCTATTTCCTGTCTACTTGAATCACAGGAAGAAGCATCACAGCCTCTGATCTCATTTTCTACACATAAACACCCATTAACCCGTTTTGCTTTTTTCCCCCCAGCACAACAGATCCCCATTTCAGCCTGATCTCACACACACACACACACACACACACACACACACACACACACACACAC
>JAAIIK010000425.1:1959515-1970880 GCA_014706435.1 Silurus glanis
ATAAAACCACAATATTCATTTGTTAGCAGGGGAATATTGCTCACATTATCATCATTACAAGTTCCAGCTGTAGGCTTCTGTTGTCATTTATGAACTGAAAAGCACTTTTCTTTCATGTAATTGCTGAAATCTACCTGAATGCCAATAAAAAAATATGTGGCATTAGATGCTGTGTGTTTCATTATTTGCTGCATATTTAAATCTCCCCTGAAAGGAATTATTATTTTCTTACATACATTTTTTTTAATTCAATGATGTTACGTTTATTGACTGTGTAAGCAAAGCTAGAGCATTCTTTTAATAATATTTTAGCTTTCCATAGACATTTGGTCAAACATTTTTTCTTAGCATTTTAACTATAATTATCAGTCAATGCTGATTGCTATAAGATATAAATTTCTTATTTTTATATAATATATTATATATATATAATATATTATAATATTTATAAATATTTTTTTTTAACACTTCACAGTCAAATTTTTCCAAACACACACACGAACAGACAAAAAAACCCTTAAAACCTTAAAAAACATTTAAGTTTAGGTGCAGAAATACATTAGACATAAATTACAAATACTGCCATTTTTTTTTACAGGATCTATTATCATTTCTAAGATTATTTTTCTTCCATTTATTTTACCTTTTTCTTTTGCTATCCGAGACTAATATTTGGTATTGGATCATTGGTATCTCTGGTTTAATGTTTAATGCTAAAATGTGCTGGCTCCTTCAGCTGCTGCATTCTGGTTCGGTCAGCTGCTCCATCATATCAAAGTTCACTACTACTGACACTGGTGCCTGTGGGCCCTGGTTTGCCTCCAACCCTATTTGCATTACCCAGTCCTGCTCTTAATTATACTACTGAGAGTTCCAGACAGTGGTTAAAGGACTGGTCACAGTCTACAGAGATAATTTGGTAGCATCATTAGGTGGCAAACTTGGATATTGTGATTTGTGGTGAGAGTAGGGAGCAGGTGGAGATACATGCTGGATAGAAGGGGAATGAAAGTCAGTAGGAGTAAGACAAAATACATGTGTGGATGAGAGGGAGGGCAGTGGAGTGGTGCGGTTGCAGGGAGAAGAGGTGGTGAAGGTGGATGAGTTTAAGTACCTGGGTTCAACAGTGCAAAGCAATGGAAAGTGTGTTAAAGAAGTGTAGAAAAGAGTGTAGGCAGGGTGGAGTGGGTGGAAAAGAGTGACAGGAGTGATTTGTGATAGAAGGGTATCTGCAAGAGTGAAAGGGAAAGTTTATAGGACTGTGGTGAGACCTGCGATGTTGTATGGTTTAGAGACAGAGGCATTGAGTATAAGACAGGAGGTGGAGCTGAAGGTATCAGAGCTAAAGATGCTGAGATTTTTGTTGGGAGTGACGACGATAGGCAGGATTAGAAACAAGTTTGTTAGAGGGACAGCACATGAAGGATGTTTTGGGGACAAAGTGAGAGAGGCCCGATTGAGATGGTTTGGACATGTGCAGAGGAGGGACATGGGGTATATCGTAGGAGAATGCTGAGGATGGAGCCACCAGGAAGGAGGAAAAGAGGAAGACCAAGGAGGAGGTTAATGGATGTGATGAAGGAAGACAATCAGGTAGTTGGTTTGAAAGAGGCAGATGTAGAGGACAGGGGGGCGGGGTATGGAGATGGATGATCCGCTGTGGGGACCCCTAATGGTAGAAGCCGAAAGAAGGAGAAGATTTGGAGATTTGGTGGCAAACTTACACTTATAAAAAACAATCTTATTCATTCTATCTTACCACATTATCTGTGTAAAGCTGCTTTGAGACAATGGTCATTGTTAAAAGTACTATACAAATAAAAATTAATTGAATTAAATTGAATTATGTGGGATCATAAAGCAATAGAAAATAGATTTGCCCTGCCCAAATATTTTCATTAAAAAAGAAATATCACAAAGTTTGTGATAAAACTTTTCTTTATGTCCCCAGTGAATACATACATTACATCGCCACATTCATTGTCCTTTTTTGTTCAATTTACCTGCTTGTAGTGTTTGCATTTTACTCTTCTTTATGATTTGTACTAGAGAATTTTGGTTTTCATCTTCTAGGTAACTGATACAATGATAGAATTAAGAAATCTGCAACAAAAGATACCATACAGATATTCTACTGTATAATACAAAATATTTTTTATATTTTATTTCTGTTGTTGTTGCAGCATATTCACATCTTTGCTTTAACTGCTGCTTGCAGTGCATCTGATTCTGATCTGCATTATTCTTTTTTTTTGCATTTACTAAGACATTTTTCACAGAGAATTTATTTGCTCCAGGCTGGGAGGAGACAGTTGCCCAGGTACATTTGATCAGGGATATGACACTGTTGATGCCAGTGAGGGAGGTTTCTGGAATGAGAATCGATTGGGCAGTGTCATTAATTCCCATGGCAAAGCAGTTCTGTTGGGTTGTGGGCTGAGATGCAAAGAGAAGAATTTGACTCTGATAGGAGATTTAAAGTCCATTAGGACATTCTTGATCTATGACTTTACCCAGTCAGTCTTATTCACTAACATCCAAGCATTCTGCTGACAAGGTAACAAGTCGAAAGCAAAGGTACCAAATCTTACCTTATTGTCTTGATAATTCACTTATTTCTGTCTTGTTTTTTACCTCCAGAAATGCGTCACAAAGATCACGTTTTTTTTTTGTTTTGTTTTGTTTTTTAACACTGTGTCAAGCCTGAAATCTCCTTTACACATGCTTTCTTGTATCTTACTGCGTTTATAATCTGGTGACAAAAACAGTATGAATAAAATAAAATCCAGCTTTTAACTAAAAATCACTCCTGTCATGCAAAGCTCTGATTGCAACTAAGCAACATACCAAGCAAAGATTTAAGTATTGGCCAGAACAATGGCTCAGGGTGTAATAAATGTATTGGTTTTAAACCCGAAGCATTTTTACAGAATTTGATTACAGTATTTACTGGTGTTTGTGCAGTATTATGGATTATAAAATGGCCAATCAGATTTTAGAACCAAAACTATTTATTTCACAGGAGCCCTTTTCTAACTTCCTGAATGGCTTTCCTATGTACTAGGTTTGAAATTGAAAAGGAAAATATGTGTTTTAAATGCTTATATACAATGTCAATTCAATTCAGTAGTATTTGTGGAGCGCTTTAAACAATAGACATTGTCTCAAAGCAGCTTTCCAAAAGTAAAAAATAGATTACGAATGTAGGAAAAACAGTGGCAGTGGCAAGGAAAACTCCCTGAGATGATATAAGGAAGAAACCTTGAGAGGAACCAAACTCAGAAGGGATCTATCCTCATCTGGGTGACACTGAATGTCCATTCATTATAGTTCCATCATTGTTAAGGTTATCAAACCTTCACTTATGGACACTTGAGTGTAAGACAATTGTTCTAAACTGTTGTAACAAACTGTTTACATGAATTACAGTCCAAATCCAGCTTCATGGTTCTTAAATGTAACTCCGCTCAGTAACTTCATGAATCTTCACTGTTCATGTGGAAATATCCTCAGCAGCACCAAATGGTCTGTACCACTCCATTCAGAGGTAAGGCACTGAAATAATAATGAATTTAAACAATTATTCTTATGATATTCTTATGATCCTATTTCTAGGTCTATTCAGCTTTGTATATTTCATAGTTTCCTTCAAAATAAATGTGTCTACTTTTTTTTTTCAAGATTAAATCTGCTTATTTGCCATGTTTTAATCATAACTTAATAATCATCAAACAGAATTTCTTAACTCAGCTAAAATCCAGGGAAATAAAAACCACACAATAAAGAGAAAGCATCTTTATTGCCCAGCTCACTAATTTTCCCCGACACAGGCATCCATTAACATTAATGTGTGTTATATCACTGCACTATGAATGCTAGGCAGGGCTCTCTTCTGACAGGGGTTTTGAATAAATTTGTGCAATCTTGCAAGTTAAGATAACAATCTAACCCAAGCTTTGATTTGTGGTACCATGTGTCCGATATTTTACTGGATGAGAGCCAGAGATTTAAGAGAAGAGATTCCCTCTTCATAGACAGTTGGTCAGCACATGAGTTGCTAACATGCCATTTTTCAAATAAAATGCATGTGCTGCATTAAACACACACACACACACACACACACACACACACACACACACAAACACACACACACACACACACACACACACACATTCTTTTATGTATTGCTCAATTTTATCCTTCCGAAAAAACCTTTTTTGATGTCATTGGTATTCATTTGTGTAATTATTTTTATCGATTTTGTAGTGCTGCTATACATACAACTAAACACAATTTTAACCATAATCTTATATGGCAAATAAAACCAATAATGAAAAGATCCATTGTCCTGTTTTGTGTTACTGTAGTAAATGTGACATTTTAAAGTAGTCTGTGTGGGAAGTTAGCTAGGGTTCACATATTAGCACTACATTGCAAGGCTTAGAAAGTTAGGAAGTATTAGTATAGTATAGAAAATGTAAATTTTTAAAGGGCCTTTTAAAATGGATCTATAATGAAAGTCGACATGAAAATTGGAAATATTCAGAAATATATGCTAACAAAATCAACTAGCAATAAATGCTTACAAAAATATTGTTCTAGGAACAACATGACCATAATGATCCAGAATGTCCAGAAACCGTGTTTGTTGTAGAGAAAAGTCGTCCCTGCAGTGAGAGTAAAACAGAGTACACTGAAAAGGCTACCCTGCACAGGATCATACTCTCTCATCAGTTTTTCCCGCTCAAGGCAAAAAGCCTCTGGTGTAAATCAGAGCAGGTTAAATGTGCGTCAGCTTCCTGGAGCAAGATTGCTCACAAAGCTTTTCATTAAGCTTTGGCAAGCCATAGATCGTTTAGATTAAGTGTTGTCTCGGGCAGCCCCAAATCTGTAGTGCTTTGGGGCTTGCAGGCTGCAGGGTTTGTGCCATCCAAACTGGCAATCATATATGAAATATGGCAATATAGTGATATAAAGTCTGGAGGTTTAAGTTTTTGACTCATCATATTGTGATGTCCTTCAGTTTTTTTTTTATTTTTTTAGAAGAATTTTTTCATCTCTTTTCACTAAAGCTAACACTTGTCAGGGTAAAGGAGTGAAAGCGTTTCAAACCATCATTGTTCATGGAACCATAAACTATTACCATAAACTATTTACAAAGGAATGATTAAGGATGTAATAACTCCCTTTGATTGTTTGTGAATATCATGAAAAATATATATAAAAAAAGAGGTTTTTAAACACAAAAGACAAAAAGTGAATGAACGGGACAAACAATCAAAGGGAGTTATTACATCCTTAATCATTCCTTTGTAAATAGTTCATGGTAATAGTTTATGGTTCCATGAACAATGACGGTTTGAAACGCTTTTACTCCTTTACCCTGAAAGTTAGACACTAAGGAAGTAAAAAGAAAGGATTTATATTGATTGGCCAGGCAGAGGGACCGAGCAGGGAAGGATGTGCTGCAAGTTAGAGCAATAAAGGATGGAGATGGAAATGTGTTGACTAGTGAGGAGAGGGTGTTGAGAAGATGGAGGGAGTATTTTGAGTCTCCATGGACTATGATGTTTGCGGATGATATTGTTATTTGTGCTGAGAAAAGGGAGCAGGTTGAGAAGAGCCTGGAGAGGTGGAGGTATGCGCTGGAGAGAAGGGAAATAAAAGTCAGTAGGAGTAAGACAAAGAATGTGTGAATGAGAGGGAGGGAAGTGGAGTGGTGCGGTTGCAGGGAGAAGAGGTGGTGAAGGTGGAGGAGTTCAGGTACCTGGGGTCAACAGTGCAAAGTAATGGAGAGTGTGTTAGAGAAGTAAAGAAAAGAGTGCAGGAAGGGTGGAGTGGGTGGAGAAGAGTGACAGGAGTGATTCGTGATAGAAGGGTATCTGCAGTGGCAGTGAGTAAAAGACAGGAGGTGGAGCTGGAGGTAGCAGAGATGAAGATGTTGAGGTTTTCGTTGGGAGGATGGACAGCATTACAAATGAGTTTATTAGAGGGACAGCGCATGTAGGACATTTTGGAGACCAGGTGAGGGAGGCGAGATTGAAATGGTTTGGACATGTTTAGAGGAGGGACATTGGTTATATCAGTAGGAGAATGCTGAGGATGGAGCTGCCAGGAAGAAGGAAAAGAGGAAGAACAAGGAGGAGGTTTATGGATTTGGTGAGGGAAGACATGCAGATAGTTGATTTAAAAGAGGCAGATGTAGAGGACACGGATGATCCGCCGTTGCGACCCCAATGGGAGAAGCCGAAAGAAGAAGACTCTAATCTCTGTGATTAGATCTAATCTCTATTGTGCAGATTACAGAATTTATAGATGCTTAATACACTGTTGTGAATGTGTAGCTCATAAGTATGGAATACATATAAAATATATTCCTGTTCTTAAGTATACACTTCTTGTTTTCCAATAAGAGAAGAGAAATTCAATATTGCAGTGAAGAATTCAGTTTTTGTTGTTTTGTGATTTAAAATGAGAACACATTGCATGTGACAGACATCTTGAATTATCACAGTCAGTTGCTAAAAGCAATTAACATGTGTTTTCATGTTAACAATCTTAAACATTGCAGTTGAAAGACTCTTTCATTGTTAGGACAGAAACAAGTGTAAGGGGGCTATCAGACAAAAATAAAATAACAACCAATGAATGTCTCATAAATAGCTTGTAATGGCATACAAACCAATAAACCTGTCACTTACTAATGCAGTTATTAGTCATTAATTACTGTCTAATTTATGACATTGCCTGATGCTACACTTCTGAATATTGCAATTATGACTTTCTGCAGTACTGGATGAATATAGAATATTACAGTAAATACATGACATTATATATAGCGTAAAGATTTGTCATTCATAAAAACAGCTTAATTCTCACCCTTGCTTCATTAGGTACTCACTTGTATTCTGTGGATTTATTCCTAGTAACTGCTGCTGCAATCTTGCTGCTCATGCTGATTCTTTTTCACAGCAGTCTTGGTGTTGTTTAATTATATGGTTTATAATTCCACATTTTGATGTCACCCAAGTTTAAGGTTTGATAGCACTCAAGGTTTCTTCATCTCAGTGATTTTTTTCTTTGTCCCTATTGTGTCTGCTTTGTTCATTTGGGATCTATATCTGAATCTGGATTTTGGTCAAGCTTATTTCTGTATCTATTACTAACAGAGCTGTACAAATAAACGTGAATGAACTGTGTCTGATTTATCCGATTATGTAATGGTGTTAGGATTTATGCTGCATTTTGATCTCTATTTGGTGAGGACACAGATTGTGCATCTGAAAAATGCGTCAGTACACTTGCTATTAAGCGCTCATCTCTTCTTTGTAAGGGCCAGATGGCCTTGACATGAGGAACAGCTTTCTAATCAGCTCCACTGTCAGATTTATAAATGTTACCCAATCCAGATCCACTCATTATTTTCCACTCTTTTGAGTTATACCCAAGACCTGACTGCTCAAAGGTAATGAGCTCGAAGTCACTGCATATCATATTCTATGCAGAATGTGTTCTCTATAAAGAACTAAATTGAATTCAATTTAATTTGGATAGCACTAGTAATAATAGACATTGTCACACAGCATCTTTATATAAATGTATATGTAGATCTATAAAGAGCAAGCTAGACATGAGGGTGGCAGGGAAACTCTCCCAAAGAGGACACAAATAAACTTGCTTGTGTGTCAAGTCTGCAATCATGCCATGTTTTATTTTCTGTATAGCAATCTATATTTATCTATATCTATCTATATTTCCAAAAGTATTGGGTCACCTGTTCATAAGTTCGGTATGCGATTTGTGAGCATTGCATTCCACATTTAGTTCCAATTTGCTCTTATAATTTCCTCCACTCTTCTGGGAAGATGTTCCACTAAATTTTGGAGTGTGTTTGTGTTCATCAGCCACAAGGGTATTACAAAAGGCAAGTACTGATGTTGGTAAGGAGGCCTGGGGTGCATTCAGTGTTCCAATTCATCCCAGTGGTGTTCAGTAGGGATGAGATCAGAGCTCTGTAAAAGGCCACTCAAGATCTTCCTCTCCAAAGCATATAAACCAGATCTTCAAATAGCTCACTTTGTGCACAGGAGCATTGCCATGCTGGAACAGGTTTGGGTTTCCAAGTTCAAGTGAATGAAAATTTTTATTATAGCGCATGAAAAGACGTCCTATAGAATTGAGTGCCTCCAGCATTGTGGTAAGAGTTTCGAAAAGAACCACATATAGCAAGAAAGGTCAGGTGACTCAATACTTTTGGAAATATAGTGTATTTCACATATGCTTTTTCAATCACTGCTGAGGATAGATTATGGATGTATCAGTGATGCAGGACTCAACAACTGAGCTTTAATGCACCTGAAAACTTTGAAACTTTGAAACTGAAACTTTATTTTCTGTATTTTTTTTCTATTACTTTCTTTAACAATGTTCCACTGCCTGAACATTATACAGTGTATGTGGGAGAGCATTGATATACACTGCCACTCATCACTGCCAGTCGTGCATCAGCACACTTTGGCACATGAGCTCTCAGCAATAAGGTTTTAAAAGTGCTGGCCTTGGCTTTTGCAGCAGTACCATGCCTGTAAAGCATCTAAGCAGCACTATAGTTTACACAGTCAAGGCGAATTTCTTTCTGGGACTATTTATCTTGATGACAGGACCATGTCTCTGTCTTACCCACTCTCTCATTATATACACTGATTTAATCTTAGAGCAGCTCAGTGTGACAGTCAAATTATATATTTCAATTGAAAACAAAAAACACTAGAGAAAAGCAGTGAGTATTATCAAGCTGTGAAAGTTAAAATCATCTTTACATTGCCTCTGAGACTGATTATGCTATAAAAATGACTCCTCAGACAAGTTAGCATTATGAATGCAATAAATCTTGAGTGATCCCAGTTCTCTTCCATGGAGTGAGTACACCCCTCACATTTCAGCAAACATTTTAGTATATTTTCTCAAGGGACAATACTATAGAAATGAAACTTGGATATATTTTTTATCAATGTGCAGCTTGTAGCAGTACAGATTTACTGTCCTCTAAAAATAACTCAACATGCAGCCATTATTGTCTTAATAGCTGGCAACAAAAGCGAGTACACCCTAAGTGATAACAGCTGTATGCCGTGTAACCGTGCAAAACCACACGTCCGATTCATCATGTTCATGTTGAACATCCAGTGGTCAGTATGAGGGAATTATACTCAAAGCACCAAATTTTAACTGCTCTAATACACGAGACACAAATTTGTATGGTCCTGTCAAGCAGACAAAAACATGAACGTGACGAATAGGACATGTGGTTTTGCACGTTTACATGACGTACAGCTGTTATCACTCAGTTTTGTTGGCAGTTTGTTAGACAATAATATGTTGAGTTATAAATAGAGGACAGTAAATATGTACTGCAATACAAGCTGCACACTGACTACACTACAATATATCCAAGTTTCATTTTTATAGTATTGTCCCTTGAGAACATATAATTAAATTGCTGCTGAAATGTGAGGGGTGTACTCACTTTTGTGAGATAGTGTATGTAAGGAATTATCTTATCATCTGCCCCCTGGACAGGATCACCTTCTGTCGTATAGACAGGATACCCCCGAATTCAGCCTTTCCTCTCGATCCCTGCTCTCCTACAAGCGCTTGGGGAAGTCTCAATGAAAACACACGAGGCAGTTTTCAGAGAGAAGTTCCAAAGCCTTATTGTGTCACACATGAATATATATCACAGATAAAAGGTGACAGGGAGGTAAGTGTGGGTGCGAATAGAGGAACGGCGCAAAAGAAGAAAACAGAAAGAGGAACTGTCTAGGGTGTATGTGCAGATCAGCACATATCAAAAGGCGACAGTCTAGGTATGCAAAAATAGTAAATAAAGACAAGAACTGAATGTTCGGGGTCACAAGTATTATTCTCGTGATTAATGTCTGACTAATGCTTATAGATATAAAATAATTCTCATACTGTATATACACTATATACAACCCCAATTTAAAAAAAAGTTAGGACATTGTGACAGAATGCAATGATTTTCAAATAGAAAACATATAAAATAATTACACTGAGGAAATGTAGCATTTTAAGGAAATAATAAAGTAATTTTGAATTTAATGGCTACAACACGTTTAAAAAAAAAGCTGGGACGGACCTACACAATTCTTGAATAAGTGTAAAATTAAACAGTTTGAGAAATCATCCTGCAACTAATTAAGATAATTGACAACATGGCAGTAAGATGATTGAGAAAAATAGTGTATCTTAGAGATGCATCTCTACGGTATCTCATTCACATTATATGAGCTATAAACAGTCATTCCCTTCCCAACCTTTTTTTTCTTCACTTTTGAAGTTACTAATAAACCATAAAACTTGCTAAATACATAAATCTCTTTTTGCCAAAAACTCGAAAACTATATTAAACTCCATACACCAAACATATAGGTTACTATTACTGAAACAATAATATTTAATGGCCTCATTAATATAAGCTTGTGTTTTTTCTTGTCAGCTTGATTTCATATAATGATATCACTTGATAATTCATGAGCAAGGAAGTAATATCTGTCATAATGCAGAAGCCTGAGGGACAAAGCTGTTTCTAATGAAAGAAACTTCAATAAAATTTTTTTTAAAAGGTTCTGTGATTGTGGCTGAATTGTAAACTGTAATGACTGTGTATGCTAAGAAAATTCAGGTTATAACTAAGATAGCACCGATCTTTTTGGTATAAGGACTTACAAATGTGTACGTAATGTGTAGGCAAGGTTATTTCTGTACCGATTTTGCTTATGGCCATGAGCAGTGCAAGGCAATATGCGCAACATTCAGTAGCATTCTTCCCAGAAGCAAATCAGAAAGAGGCCAATTATGGTGTACTTTTCTCTAATTTCTTAATGTCCATGGCAATACATGAATTGGCAGCTGATGAATAAATTAGGCATACCTCCAGTAGGTTGCACGGAGCGGCTGTGATATGAGAAGGGTGATACTTGACCCTGCTGTTTATGTTTTCTTTTCAGCCCAGTGTTAGCTTTCCTTTGACACTCACTTTGCTAAAGGTTTTATGTTGCCTTTGACAAGTGGTATACTGATCTCAATCTCCTCTGAGAAATGGCCTGCATGAGGGATGTCGTATGTTTTTTCAAAGAAGCCCGCATCTTTCCATTTCCTACTGTTTTTTTTGTTTTGTTTTGTTTTTTTGCAAATAAATTGTGTTAAAGTGTTAAAATTTCAAGTGTTGCCTTTATTTTCTATAACAGCAGCTTTACCATTTTATAACTTTATTAGTTTATTATTTCATTCGGAATTAATAATAATAATAATAATAATAATAATAATAATAATAATAATAATA
>JAAIIK010000425.1:1975756-1986040 GCA_014706435.1 Silurus glanis
TAGATAGATAGATAGATAGATAGATAGATAGATAGATAGATAGATAGTCAGTCAGTGGCTCTTTCTATTTATTCATTATAGGCAAAGCATTGTTCTACAATCAAGGCAATTTTCTCCCCAATTTTGTCATGGCCAGTTCACACCCAAATGCAATTTCTTGATTCCTTTGAGGCATGTAAAACTAGCTTACTGCATATTTTTCTCATGCAACATCAGGATGTGGCATAACACATACATAAGCATGATGAACGTGGATGTGTATTGGCAGGAATAGTTTTGATTATGGAGATGATGGTAGGCATGAGTGTCTACAATGCCAAAGCAATCCGTTGCTTGGGAAAGCAACAGCATTTTGAAGAAGTTTCAACCATTCTTGTTTGGGGAAGTTTAGCTAGTAGGTGGGAGCTACCAAGACCCAATTGGGGAGAAAAAAAGCAAAATACAAAAATCCAGTAAAATTTATTGAGAACAATAAAACAATACAATGATTTGTATAATCTTTGGGGTGTAAAAAATGGTCATAGTTTAATCTCTTACTTTATCTTACTTGCTATATTTAATGTGTGTCGTTTCACATTTTCTGCATCCACATGGCTTTTTCTTAAATGCATGTGAAAACTGTACTATAGTTTGTGTGTACATGAATGTAAATGTGTAATATCTTGCTGTAAAAAACAAATAAGCGAATGACAAAGGAAAACTACAACATAACATTTTCTGTTCTTGTAGACCAAAGGATCAGCAGCAATTGGTGGAAACAGCAAAATGTCTGGGGGACAAGGTAAATAAAACACTAAACAGACTAAAAAATTCGAAAATAGATATTTAAAATACTGTATATTGAGCCAGTCATGTCACTGTATAGATCAGAGGTGCCCAAACCCATTCCACTGAAGGGCTATACCAACCATTATATTAAAATTAAAGTTGCCATGGTTCCTCTCATTTATGATTTCATATAATTTTATATAATATAATAAAACTGGCAAAATGGCATTTTTCCATTTCCCCCCTCTTCTCATATATGGCATGGCTGGGCCAACTCAAAGGTCACTGCAGGCCCTAGTTTGGGCATTTTTGGTATAGATTAGCATTATATTTGTTGCTCATTGTAGTGGTTTACCGGAACTCTCAGAACTCTCTCTGAGAGAAGACTGGCTCGTGCCTTTCCTTTTATTTCTGAAAATAATATACTTGAAACAACAGCATGAATATACCAGCAACATTTGCAACATTATTTAACTCATCCCTTGGGAAGCTAAACTTGTCAAAGTAAATAAAAAATCCTGCTATGCCAACTGAGTTTTGGGAAGTTTTGAATGCTTTAAAAGTGCCTATTATTGCTTCATGATTGCACTATTTTCCCTTCTAGTAAATATATACTGTACATGTCATTGCAATAGCAGCTAAAGCAACACTTGCAGTATTCAAAGCCTTATTGAGATGTGATTTTGCTGACTGAGCACAATATATCATATTCTAGAATAATGTAAAGAGCAAAAATATTACTATAAAAATATAATTGTGCACCAGATTCCAAAATACTGAAAAGTAAAGAAACATGAGAGCTGTACATTATATATGTAACTATGGTTCAACAACTAAGCATTATTCCTGTCAATGTCTAATTTCCTTATGTTCTGGAATGCTTAGGCAGATTTCTTTCAAGCTTGTTGTGGCTACCAGATGTTCATATCAGTAACGCTCTATATCTAGGCTACTAATTGATCAGGGTTATGATATTTATGATGTTATAAGTCAGCCAAACCCACTACAGTGTTCATGCGATGCAAAAATCTGTCAAAAGTAGACAGTGAGCAAATTGTTGCAATATCTGTAAACAACACCAGTGCTGCCACGGTGTAGCCATAAGATGTGGCGTACATAAGATAATAAGAATAAGGCATCTCATGGTATGTCTGGGTGTGATTGCAGACAATCACATCCTTAACTGGGTTTTGATGGTGTTCATCAGTGCATACAAAGTATTTGGAAGCTGAAAAACCTTTTGTTTTTGCAAACAACTCGTATGCTGTATTCAGTGCTCGAATCAAAGGGGGACTGGGGGGGATCAGGCATTAGGGACCCCTATGAAAAGTAAAAATAGACTTTCCCAAGATTATTTTAGTAAAAAATATATGAATTACACAACAACTGGGGACCCCATAAGACTTGACTCAATTCGAGCACTGGCTGTATTCATTGAAAGCTTGTTTTACAGCATGAAAACTACACAAACCATAACAAAATAAACTCTAGAGTCATAAATTGAAATGAAGTTGAATGTGTTTGCTTGAGCTTTTTTAATGAGCATTTACAGTTGTATGCAAAAGTTTAGGAACCCCTGACAATGTCCATGATTTTCATTTATAAATATTTGGGTGTTTGGATCAGCAATTTCATTTCGATCTATCAAATAACTGAAGGACACAGTATTATTTCAGCAGTGAAATTAGGTTTTTTGGATTAACAGAAAATGCGCAATATGCATCAAAACGGAATTAGACAGGTGCATGAATTTGGACATCCCAACAGAAAAATCACATCAATATTTAGTAGAGCCTCCTTTAGCAGAAATAACAGCCTCTAGACGCTTCCTATAGCCTGTAATGAGTGTCTGGATTCTGGATGAATGTATTTTGGACCATTCCTCCTTACAAAACATCTCCAGTTCAGTTGGGTTTGATGGTTGCCGAGCATGGACAGCCCGCTTCAAATCACCCCACAGATGTTTAATGACATTCAGGTCTGGGGACTGGGATGGCCATTCCAGAACATTGTACTTGTTCCTCTGCATAAATGCCAGAGTAGATTTTGAGCAGTGTTTTGGGTCGTTGTCTTGTTGAAATATCCAGCCCTGGCGTAACTTCAACTTTGTGACTGATTTCTCAGCATTATTCTCAAGAATCTGCTGATATTGAGTGGAATCCATGTGACCCTCAACTTTAACCAGATTCTCAGTACCGGCACTGGCCACACAGCCCCAAAGCATGATGGAACCTCGCCCAAATTTTACTGTGGGTAGCAAGTGTTTTTCTTGGAACGCTGTGTTCTTTTGCCGCCATGCATAACGCCCCTTGTTATGACCAAATAACTCAATCTTTGTTTCATCAGCCCATCAGTGTATATTCAAGATGAGCGAACAAACATGCACATTCCTGTTCGCACATAAATGCAGCACAGCAGTTGCTTTCATCAAATGTACTGATTTGATTTTGGTTTCTGACACTTAATTCTGCAAGTACCCATTCTGTAGAACATGCTAAAGAGCATCAGTTCGTCAGTTAAATCTAATCCTACACCTAAATTTGCAGCTAAGAGCCAATGGCATGTATAATAGCCTGATAAATTCCCAAATAACAGAAAAGTTTTTGAGTTAAAGTGATTTGAAATGATTCGTATATACATTTAAAGATTTTGCCTCGAATATACCATTTACCACAGTTACTAAGATTTACAGTACTGGCAAACGCTTTTACATGTATGCTGGTTTAAAGGTCTACACATAGATCAGAGTTGCTGGATCAATAATCTAATGCTTTCTCAAGGTTTGTCAAGTAAACTGCTTTCCAGCAGGAAACTGTGAGGCAAAAGCATTGGCCACAGTATACCAGACATAGCTGAAGCATGTTTATTGCCTAAAGAATGGAACAAATCAGCTAGTAAAGATCAATGCTTATGTGTTGCTATATCAGCTTTCAACTTATAGGAGTTCCACAGAAAGAGAAACTGTATATGGCAGCATAGATTACAATTTTTTGCTTTTTATTTACTCACCTAGTTCAGAGGTGTGTGAAGACAATTTCATTACATCCATTAAATTGCCAGGGAGAAAACATAGGAACAAGATTTGTTAATGTGAAAGCAATTTCATAGAAGTAATCAAATTACTTCAGTTACGTATGTAACCATAGTTCCCTGAGGGAACGCTAAAGTTCACTAAATACTAGCAGATGTATTTCTGCCAGGTTGGGGCTCTGCCAGGGTTCAGAGTCACACAAATGCAGAGACACACTTTTATTTAAATGTCGACAATTTTATTTAAATGTCTATACAGAAATATAGAGAAAACACCTAACCCCAGACCCCCACTCCCCAAAACACACACACACACACACACACACACACACACACACACACACAAACAATTAAAACAACCAGGTTCAATAAAATATGTGAATAGTATAAGACTTCAGTGTTTACAGTTACACCTGAGACCAAACATTTCCCTACACTCAGTTTACATACATCACACCTTTATATGCATTTCTTTAATCAACTCTATTAAGGCATCTTGGGACATTTTAAACAAAATGGTAGCTGTATTTATTGCCCAGTACTTTTTGCCCTTTGTACTATGGGAAAATCCAAGTGACAGTCAAGCCAGCTCAACCAAGAATTCTGAAAAAGATTTGTGGACCTTCACAAGTCCAATTCCACCAAGAGCAATTTTTAAAGAACTCTAGGTACAGTTAACTTTAAATGAAAAATCTTGGGACCCTGCAGAATCTGTATTGTTCAGGGAGGAAGTAGAAATGACAAACTAGTTTAAGAGCTGGAAGCATAAGTTACATCAAGTTATGTACCTCCAACAATAAGTAAGTCTTACATCACCATTGTCTGATAGGTTGACAGGCAAAGATGATGCAACTTCTCCAGGACATGGCATTGAAAAGCCAGACTAAGGTTTTTTTTTTTAACATTTTAACATGTTGGAGTGTTCACTTGTCAGATAAAATATAAACTGAGCTTTTAAACCTAAGAACTATGAAGCATGGGGGTGGGAGCATTTTGTCCATGTTAGATAAGCAATGGCACCATGAGCAGGAGGAATGGCTAGAAATACAACCAGAAAGTTAAAACTTGGTTGCAACAGGGAAGGGGGGGTCTTCTAGCAGAATAACGATTCTAAGAATACCTCTAAGTAACACAGTGGCTTGAAAACATCAAAACACGTATTGGAATAGCTATTAAAGCCCCAAACCTGACCGATTTACTGTACTCCAGTTAATCCTGGAGGAACAACCAACACATTTGACTAAATATTGTGAGTGTTCTAGAAGACTACACCAACAGCACAATTAAAATGTAAGTAATTATACTGTATGTAAACTTTGTACTTTTACTAATATCAAATCTGATATAGTATACAGTATAGCGGAAATAAATCTGCCTTTTATCTATAATTTAAAAAAAAAACCTTTTATGGAACTGAAGTTCTAGACATGGCATGTATGGTAATGTAAAATGTGTGGAGTAAAAGTTTTAAGTATGATTCAACAGCCTGTATATACAGTAAGCCAACATTTGGCCTTTAACTGTATGTGAATATAGAGAAATTTAATGATTTGTATATGTAGTGAGTAGAAAACATTAGCTGCAATAAAAAAAAAAAAAAATGAAGTAAAATGTAAATAACTAAAAATCTGACCTAAGCACAAATAATAAAACAATATTGCTTTGTTACTTCCATCTCTCCATATTTTTATATTGACTACATAGCAATTAATCTGTCTAATGGTGCACATAAAAAGTGAAGCTCCATTTAACTGCTGTGTCAAAAATTAATTGCTGCTGGATGTTTCAATCCTAATGCCATCCTTTCTTCCCGCTAGACACTTGCTATTGAAATGTCTTATTGTCATTTGATATGCACTTTGTCTTTGACTTCGGTCTCACAGAGTGGGGTATAGTCAATTAAATAGCTAAAGCTCTACAGCAAATATCAGTGGATATAATACAAATGTCTTAATGTACTGGCTGAGATCCTGAGGCACTAATAGTTTATATGCATGAACATGCAGGCTGCAATGGATGGGTCATTTTTGATGATCATCAGTAGGATGGATGGATCTCTTGATGGCTAAAGGGTCAGAATATGTACTTGCAGAAAATGTATAGTAAATATGAAGCATGATCTGCCATTTTGACTTCTTTTAAAATGCAACAAGGCATTTCATTGCCGGACTTGGAGTCACTAAATTGGACATCCTGCCATATCAGAATCCAAAACACCAAAAAGCATTCAATTTTCACATTATTAGTTTCTAACTCTTCTTAAATAGCAGCTCAAACAGTAATTTGCAATTATGATGTAACATGTTTTGCATTGCCATTTATCATTAACTCAAAGTATTGTAACAATTGGCTTTCAGCATAACCATTACTTCTTATTAGTATAGCATAATGATGATGTGATTTCCCACAGCTGAGCATCTGTTTTCCCTAACAACATGTGCTCGACTCAGTACACGGCCCTCGTTTAGACATTCTAAAAGCCATCTGCTAAATGATCCGTTGCTAAAATGAAACAGAACAGTTATTTTAGGATCTGCTCAGCAAAAGACATTCAGTGTATGAATATATGTAAAGACCTATGTCTCACTGCAGCTTTAATTATTAATATTAAAAAACAATAAAATATGTTATTAACTAACTAAGCTTTAACATGCATGGTTTGTCTATATAACCATATTAATTAATTTATTTACTGAAACAATAGCTTCTATATACAGATTTGAGATGTTTGAGAACATTGCAAGTAAATTAAAGATTCTAAATAAAAAAAAAATATCTCCTTTATTTCAAGATGCATCCAAGAAGGATGTCCCAGAGGACTTTGACATCGACATGGACGCCCCTGAAACAGAAAAGGCAGCTGTTGCCATCCAGTCACAGTTCAGGAGGTTCCAAAAGAAGAAGACTGAAGAAAAGTCCTAGTGGCTGCAGAAGAAACCTATCCCTGATTAACACACCAGATAGGTGTGGCGTGATGCTGCATGTGAAAGAATTTCATTCTATATGGACTCAAGGAGTATGGTGGAGCTGGAGCAAACACAACCTTTCAACCTTTTGAGAAAAATTGTTATGCAAAAAAGTCTGTTATCTGCATTTAGAATTGTCTTGTAGTCAGATGTTCTTGTGTTCCTACAACTTGCAAATATCACTATAATATTAACAAATTGAGAGAATCATTGGGTTTATCATATTGAAACTGTTTCTCACTTACTATTACCTCAATACTGCTTTATATTTTAGTGACTGAAAAATAAAGAAAAATCCAAAAATCCAGTTTTTTTTGTTGTTGTTACTAGTTGTTATACATTGCAGAATAGAGCTTTGACAACCTTGAAGGTAGAAGTGAAGTGTAACAAACTACTATATGCTAGTCCTCTTCTTCTTCTTCTTCTTCTTCTTTCGGCTGCTCCCATTAGGGGTCGCCACAGCGGATCATCCGTCTTCATACTACTCTGTCCTCTACATCTGCCTCTTTCAAACCAACTACCTGCATGTCTTCCCTCACCACATACATGAACCTCCTTTTTGGCCTCTTTTCCTCCTTCCTGGTGGCTCCATCCTCAGCATTCTTCTACAGATTACCCCATGTCACTCCTCTGCGCATGTCCAAACCATCTCAATCGGGCCTCTCTTACTTTGTCCCCAAAACGTCCTACATGCACTGCCCTCTAATAAACACATTTTTAATCCTGTCCATCCTCATCAAACCTAACGAAAACCTCAACATCTTCAGCTCTGCTACCTCCAGCTCCACCTCCTGTCTTTTACTCAATGCCACTGTCTCTAAACCATAGAACATCGCAGGTCTCACCACAGTCCTATAAACTTTCCCTTTTACTCTTGCAGATACCCTTCTATCACAAATCACTCCTGCCACTCTTCTCCACCCACTCCACCCTGCCTGCACTCTTTTCTTCACTTCTCTTACACACTCTCCATTACTTTGCACTGTTGACCCCAGGTACCTGAACTCCTCCACCTTCTCCACCTCTTCTCCCTGCAACCGCACCACTCCACTGCCCTCCCTCTCATTCACACACATGTACTCTGTCTTACTCCTACTGACTTTCATTCCCCTTCACTTCAGCGCGTACCTCCACCTCTCCAGGCTCTTCTCAACCTGCTTCCTATTCTCACCACAAATCACAATATCATCTGCAAACATAGTAAATGGCACAAAATGGAACATTAAACACAGTAATCATACATTCTGGTTTAGATCTTAATAGTCTTTGAAGAAGCCATTCTTGAAGCGTATTGTGTTAGTTCATTGTGCAATCACTCCATTTTAAAGTCAACAGTGAATCTTGCATCGCCTTCAATTAGAAAGATAGAGCACTTGACACTGTTCTTATCTTTATCTGTTTGCTAAACATCGACAGTTGGAAGATATTTGCATTTTGTTCCTTAGTGCAATTCAGGATTTTGAGTGAACCTAATAATAAATAGCCTTGAGTCTCTGGAATTATGTCTTTTCCTTTTTCCTTTAATTTCTAACACACTGTAGTTTATTCAAAGTAAGAACCTTTCTGCTCAGTGGTAAAGTGCCCTAGCCCAAACTTACCACTTCATCTGATTGTTTATTAATTCATTATTAGGAATCACTTTATCAGTTTTAGGGTTCCAGTGTATCTGGAGCCTATTCTGATCAAATATTTGTGGACACTTGACCGCAAACATGTTCTCTTTGAATATTCCATTTCACCTTTAGTTAGGTCTGCTATTTTCTCCTCAAGAATAAACCTAAAAAAAAAATGCATTTGCAATGCTTTTGCATGAAGTAAAAAGAGTGCTGGAACACTGTTCTCTGTCTAGAGATAGGAAAAGAGTGAGTGAGAGAGAGAGAGAGAGAGAGAGAGAAAAATTTAATGAATCCTAAATAAACTTCTGAAATATAAGCACACCTCTAATCCATAGATCTATTTGACTCGTATCATTATCACTACCTCCAAATAGCGTGCTTTAAAGTAGGCAAAATTCCTCAAAACTCAAGTGGCTAATAATTGAAATGCCTCTATCTGTACCCCAAATTGTCATTCGAGTGATAAATATTTCACAAGAACCTCCAGCACCATCTCTCGGCCACCACATTACTAACATGATCCAGTTTCTCAGTCACGACAACAGATATAGAATTTTCCTTCACCAGTCATTGTCAATTTTAAGGGATCGTCAGTTATTATGTGGAGAATATCATAAATTGTTTTTTTTTATTGTCAATCATGTTATGCTTAATCTCTGGATTATTTGATACATTTATGTCTGTTAGTACTTCAAGATGTTCAGGATGTAAGAAATTATTAGTAAATCAATTGCCTCCATATTGCTCAATCCCCCTAAATACATCTATATATTTGAACCCCAAAGAGACCTTACATTTTAGGGTGTAATGACCCAGCGTATCATAATTTAGATTCTACATGACTGCGTATTGAACAATACATTTATCACATTATATATAAGGGAAGTTTATTTGTTATAACACATTATGAGATGTGTAATAAACTTTGTATGCTATTCAAGCCTGGACGCCTTTATTCCTTTTTACTCCTAGGCTACAAAGGGTTTTATTTTACTAAGTCCCCTCTATAATGGCATCCTAGCATCATAACTTGAGTAAAGCTGCAAGCTGGAAATTCCCTACAATCAAAATGAGATATGGTGAATTTGAGTGCTTTTCTGGTAAGTTATAATAATAATGACCAGTAAGTAGTGGACAAATGTTGTTATACTATTTCTAATACCAATAACACAAGAGTGGCAGCTTGTCATCTTTGACCAAGGTCCTAAAAACTCTGTGCTCCGGGGATGCTGTATCATGACTGACAGCACGCTCTGACCTCGCTGGGATATGTGAAGAAAGAATTTCACTATGCTGTAATGTAAGAGGTGGTATCGAAATGATTAACACACTAACAGATGGTAGCACAAGGCTCCACGCACAGTCATAGGGCTCACCGACTTTCATCTGTACATCTGGAGCTGTGCAATTGGAGCTATTCTGACCACGTGCGTAACCACGCCTGCAATTGCATCATTGACAGCATAATAGATCCAGCAAACTGGATTTTTTTTTCACGACGACAATGCACCCCGTCACCGAGCTTTCATCACATGTGAGTTTCCTGCCGGAAACATCATGATCTCACTTCCACATCCACCCTACTTGCCAGAGTTTGGCTCCTGTGGACTTCGCCCTCTTCCCGAAGATGAAGATCCAGCTCAAAGGTTTTTGACACCATTGCGGAGATTCAGGGTGAATCACAAAAAGGTGCACTTCCAGGACATATTCCAGAAGAGGCAGGAACGCTGTGAAAGGGGTCTATTTTAAAGGTGATAGTGTGTAAAAGTAGATAAACAAAGTACTTTCTTGTAAACAGAGCTAGTCTTTTTGATACCACCTCGTATATGTGACAAGTATAAAGCACCTAGTCAGCCTCACACACACACACACACACACACACACACACACACACACACACACAC
>JAAIIK010000425.1:1986050-2016767 GCA_014706435.1 Silurus glanis
CACACACACACACACACACACACACACACACACACACACACACACACAGCTGCCTTTCCTCCAATTTAATTAAGGATTCATTGCAGGCATTTAAATGTTCACAGCTGCAGATCTGAGATGTGACAGGGTTCGTGTATAGGGCTAGCAAGAGATTGACTCTGACAACAGCTAGTTAGGAGCAGAATGCAAAATAAAAAGCTGTGTGTAAAAACTTTGCCAGAGAGTTTAATTATCTATGTTTAATTCTCTTGTGTTCTGTGGAATCTAAATGGATCACACAAATACTGAATCAGTGTCCTGGGTCATTTCATGAATATTTTTTTCCAACAAGTGACAATATAAACCTAAGGCACATATTGAGGAAATGCTTATTGTATGTTTTGTAGTGAGGCACCACAGTGCTTTGATGTTTCGTCTGATCGAATTTGAACTTTGTGTATCATTACACCCATATTTAAAGTCCACATAGAGGCAGTAGTATTCAATATCTTTCCACCTTTTTCGAAACTTCCTGCAGTGCTTGTGTTGAGCAGGCTGAATTCATCCCTGTCTCACAAACTAGTGAAGAGAGAGGGGCCAAAATAAAGACAAGTGAACCCAATTTTGATTGCCTAATCAAACCAGATGTGTGCAAACATGACTAAGGACTTTATTTACCAAACCATTTTCCCTGGATTATCCACAAATAAAAGTGATCTCTTTATATTTATATGAACATTATTATAGAATTCCTTAGTATGACAAATAAAAATGTCTTTTGGAATTTTTTCCATTTTTTTTTTTTGTTCTTTTTTTTTTTTTTTCTTTTTTTTTTTTTTTTTTTTTTTTTTTTTTTTTTTTTTTTTTTTTTTTGCCGACACTTTTACTCGACATTTCAGGTCCCCATGCAGTCCTTGGAAAGCTTGACAATCTGACGAGAAAGTGGACACACGTCATCCATCTGTGTCACTCTCACCGGATCCACTCTGTCTCCTCTGTAAATCTTTGAACATGATGCCATGATAAAAAGCTAATCATTCATCGATCACATCCCAACAATAAAAAAAAAAAAGAAAGAAAGAAAGTAAATGAAAAAAATTAATGGATAAAGACTGGAAAATACTTTCCCCAGTGAATGTTTTGCACCCTTTCACCCTTCTTTTTAATTTTTTCATATTTTCATCTATTTTATATAATAATAATAATAATGACTATAGAGTTATCCTTGATATAAATTCAAAAGTAGTACCTCTGTCAATTTTTAAATAAATAATTTTAGCAATCTTCATAACGGTGTTATTTAAAATAATGATAAAGATTCCAAAATGCAAGCTAAAGAAAGGAATGAGAAAGAAAGAAAGCCAGAGAGAAATGCTGAGTGCAAAAGGGAAAAAAAAAACCCTAAAGAATATATAAGGGGAGTGATACGCAATGGAAAGAGAAAACAAATGCAAAGAACATCAAGTTTGCCTTTTAGAATTTTGAAATATGTATATACAGGGCTCATCTATGTCTCTGAAAAGTGCTCTTCTTTGCAGCAGAGCTTTTTTTTATGTTTGTGTGCTTGTGTGTGTACGTATGTTTGTGTGTGTGTGTGTAAATGTATTTTAGTGTAAATGTGTATATGTAAATATGTGTGCGTGTGTAAATATGCGTGTCTGTGTGTAGTACTGTGCCCAGTGGTCCATGTTTTATAGTCCTGTGTTATACCAGCGTATAGGACTTTGCGTATGGGTTGTTGCTCTGTTTCAGGTGTCCTCTAGAGTCTAACAGTGATTCCTGCGAGCTGCTGAGTTTGGCAGCCTGGGCGAGGTCCCCCGGCTCGCGGTGTGGCAGCGTGGAGGCCGAGCCTGGCTGCCACTGCTGCACTGCTTCCCTGCTGGGTGGGCCAGAGGAGGCAGGTGCAGTGGAAGGCGTCTCGGAGGGCGTCGGGGCTAACACGGCCGGCCTCTTTGCTGTACGACTTCTCTGTGGCTCCAGACACGTCTGACCCGTGGCTTCCCGGCCTGAATGAGCTGCTCCCCGGTTCAGCAGGAAGTCCATTCGCAGGTAAGGAGGCAAGTGGACCAGTTCACCTCCTGCACAAAGGATTTATAGTTTATCTCACTGCAGATGATTCTTGAGCCTGTAATGTTACACTACAGCTGCACAATTACTTTGTATTGCAAATACAATTATTACAAGTGTGAAAACTATGTTACCTGAAAGCATTTATGTAACTTTATTAACAATTTTTTTTATTAATTCACAGTAATGTTTTATTGTTTAGCCCAGTTTTACTATACTTGGCTTAGCTTCATTGTAAAGAACCACGTTGAATGGCCACCAATCAGGCATAACATTATGACCACCTGCCTAATATTGACTGGTCTGTGGCTACGCAGCCCCATATGCAACGAGCTGCGATGCACTGTGTATTCTGACACCTTTCTATAAGAACCAGCAGTAACTTCTATTAGGGCTGTCAAATAACGTGTTAACGCAAATGAATTTTTACTGCACTAATTTCAGTAATGTGCGATTAATGCAGTGCACATTTCTGTTTGACCATTTTTATTTAAAATATAAATAAATACACAAGAGGCAAAATTAAAACCTTCAACAAAACACACATTTATCCATGACATCATTTCTTTACTCAGAAATGAAAATAATAAACTTCAATAAATGATTATTTTTAATCACTAAACAAATGTTTAACTGATTTGAGACGCCAAGTCTCAAATCAAGCACCAGAATCCACCATGATGCACACATCCGCCAATTAAAACCGTCCGTGTGGAAACATAGCAAAAGTTCCATTTGTTGTCCTGATGATTTACGCTATTAAAAAACACCATAATTACGTTAAAACAATTAGAATAATATTTTGTCGGAGGATGTTGAGAATGATTTTACTAATAATAAACACATTTGCATAAAGTATCCATATTTGTCCATGCCCATGTTGATTAGAGTATTAAAAACTAAAAAGTATTGATTTAAGGTACGTTTAGAACAGATAAAAATGTGCGATGAAGTTAAGTTAACTCTGACAATCATCCGATTCATTAAGATGAAATATTTTAGAGTATTAAAAACTTGAAAAGTAATCATTTAAGGTACAACAGATAAAAATGTGCAATTATGTTGCGATTAATCACAAGTAAATATTATAATCGATTGACAGCCCTAACACACACACACATTAGATTTATTTTAGAACAGTCAATGTGCAGCTTTTATACCAGTATACATTTACTGTCCTGTAATAATAACATACAGCCATAATTGTATAACAAAATACAAAAGTGAGTACACACTAAATGATAACAGCTGTACATTGTTTAACCATGCAAAGCCACATGTTCTGTTCATCCTATATATATTTATATATATGTATAGGACATGAACAAGACATTGTGTAATATATGGAGCACATGCTGGTATAGGAAAATATCAATAATGGCTGGTGTCATAAGTCCCACTAAAAAAGTTGGCTATTTCACTATATCTGTCACTATAATTTATTTTAATATTTTCTCTCTAATACCAATTGAGATTTGCCAATAACTATTCTCTTCTGTCTTGAAATCTTTCCCATGTCTGACAAATTACTGATTGTAAAGTTACTCACCCCTAAAATGCTTTAAATAACTGTGCAGTAAACAGAAACAAAAAAACAGAAACAGAAACGAAAAAAAAAAAAAAGGAAATTGTAGCATGTATAATCATTTTTAAGGCATATACTGGTAATTGGTACTGGTAATTAATTGAATGGCAAATTTAAAATGGCGATAGTGTTTCAAAAGACCATTTCTTTTGTTATTTAAAATTAGAAAATGTTTAGCAAGGAATACAATAGATTTAGTAGATTAATGAATTTAGTAGTCAAGAAAAAAAAATAAACGAATACCCCAAAATAACCAATAATTATACCCAAGTAACATTTTGAGTTCTTGTGCTTCAGCTATAATTGCTCCGTAATTTATTTCATATACCAAAACGAACGCGACAAGGCTTTCTAACACGTAACCTCTTCATAATTCAAATTCGGCTCTTTAAAACGATCTTACAAAAAGATTTTTTATTTCCATGATAGGGAACATGAGGATCTGTATTGTTCTCTTTTTCTTACATGTCATATCACATCTAATACAGAGCAATGTGTTAACAGCGAGAATTTCAGCACAATGTCATCATTCTGTCTGCCGTGAGGGGATTGAATTTTTTTTTCTTCCCGAGTTCAAAGCTCATTATTTAACACAGCTTTTATATGCAGTGAAAATGATGAGTGTATAAAAGAAATGCCTGGCACTCGATCGAAATTTTGTGTTCGAATTCAAACAACAAAAGGACTATATATTATATCTTGGTTCTATACATGTATATACAGTATAATATGCTTTTTTTAAATATAAAAGCCAGAGATTTCCACCAATCAATAGTTCTCAGCCCTGATTTAATGCAGGTCCAGTAGGTATGCTGACAATAGAGAGCGCACGTTTGTTCTCGGTTTCAGGAAGTGAGGCAGCAGCAGTGTTTTGTCACACCAGTCAGTCACATAAAGGCCGTGTGCTCATTCCATCGCACATTCAATGAATCCATTGTGACAGTAAACTGCCATTTTGTACTGCAGACAAAAACCTTTTCCAATAATGAGCACCGGTGGCCTCTATTCACCCTCTGTTCACGGTGCACAATGACGCATTTCACAATGAAGCCTAAACTGAGACGGGTAACCCAAGAATCCAACACCCTGGTCGCTGTTCCCCCGTCTTACTTTTATAAACAAAAATGGACACACATCCATTTGTGTGTGTGTGTGTGTGTTTGTCAACACAGGGAGCCAACAACAGTGCAATCGATACACCCAGGCATGCAGGTAGCCAAAGAGTGACAGGGTTCACTGAGGCAATGTTCAATAAGGAGCAATAAATCTAAATGTCATGCCAAATTAATTCATTATAGGCTAATAGTTGATTGACCTGCTTATAAAGAGACTGAAATCATGCAGGTAATTAAGTCAAATTTTTATACCTATTGTAAGAAGTTTTGCAACTTCTATCTATTTCATTTATATTTTATCATTTAAATAGCCTGAAGGACAGAATTGAATAATTTATTGTGCATTCAGACCAAGGAACTGGCCCTTAGTAAATTAAACAGGCCCTGAATTAGGTGAGTCTGTACAGCAAGTTACCTGATATTCAGGCAAGATGCTGAAGGTAACATAATCTAGAAGATTAGTGCCACTTGGCCTGGCATGAAAACCAACCAGAAATGTACATTAAGTGGCACAACGTGTGCCATTCACAGGTCTAAAACGTACACTTGTTTCGCTGTCCGTTGTTCTCACGGCAATGTTTATATTGCTAGATTTCGAATTTGTTGATCATCTTGCACAATGCAATGCAAAGTCAGAAGAACAGACCAACATCTTTGGAGAAAAGTGACTTGCTGACTTTTTGTCAGGATAATGAGCTTGTTCGTTTCTGTATTCTGTATTAATTCACTTACAGTATCTCAGAAAACTGAGTACACCCCTCACATTTCAGCAACCATATTAGTGTATCTTCTCAAGGGACAATACTATAGAAATGAAACTTGGATGTATTTTAGAGTAGTCAATGTGCAGCGTGTACAGTATAGAAGTATAGATTTACTGTCTGCTAAAAATTTTAACTGATTGAACTGTCCCCTAAAAACTACACATGCAGCCATTATTGTCAAAATAGATGGCAAACAAAAGTAGTACACCCTAAGTGATAACAGCTGCATGTTGTTTAACCATGCAAATCCACATGTCCTATTCATCATGTTCATATTTTCGTCTGCTTGACAGACAAAACTTTAGGTATATAACAACAACAACAAAGAATCGTTTTTCTCTTTTTTGTTTCTGTATTTGCATCACTTATAGACACCAATACACAATCAATGTGTTTGATCATTAGGAGAACACCTTTAATCTTTAGTTTTTATATCTGAACGCAATATAGGCCATTTTTGTTGCTTGTGATTATTAAAAAGACCCTTGTAAAATCTCACATGACATGCCGTTGCATCAAGGAAATGTTCTTCCAGTTGTATAGCTCTATGATGAGAAAAAGAGGCCTTGACCATTAGTAAAAGACAGAACCATCAAAAATCTTAAGCCAAATCAAAGTTACCAAACCAACTTACCAGGTCTGTGTGCTTTGGGCACGGCCATGTTCATGACCCGGCTGGCATCCTGTGGTTTAGGTGGCGAGGCGGTGAAACGGCAGATGCCTGACTCGGAAGGCGTGCTGGATGTCATACTGTCTGTGTAGTCGTTGGTGCCGGCTGTCATCTGCTCAGATGATGTGTCAGAGATGAAGCACTCTGTGATGGTGAACTTAGCATGGCGCAACTGTTCTTCCATTTTGGCGTGCTCATACGCTCGGGCGAGTTCTTCATATGTGGAGGAAGCACTCTCTGTGGACACCATGCTGCTCCGAGCACGATCTGGAAGGGATGTGGATGCGGTTTACAAACACACATGAAGACATAATGAGACACTTGTGCATCTTTACATCAAGTGCTTCAAGTGAATTTAAGGGAACTGTGGTTTAGTGTGGTTGATGAAGATCATTTGACATGTGTTTCTAATGTCTAAAGTAATGACTGTCAGTGGTGGACAAAGTACACAAACCATAGTTGAGTTAAAGTAGAGATACTCTCAGTAAAATATGACTCCAGTAAAAGTTAAAAAAGTGCTCCCATTAAACTTTCACTTGAGTACAAGTACAAAATTATTTGCCTTCAAATATATTTAAGTAGCCAAAGTACTATGATTTTGTTATGGCTATAATGTTCCTATTATCATTTTTGTCACAAACTCTTAATCAACTCATTTTATGTAAAAAGACTCTAATGTTACTCTTAGCACAACAATCTATTAATACAATTATATTAAATTGCCAAACACTGATTGATCTCTATTAAAATGATCATTAGCCCGATATGTTCTACTTAAAAAAGTTGTGAAAATAAGGCCATGGGTGTTGTGGCAAGTTAGAATCAGGAGTTTCTTCCATCATTTAATACTCGCAAAATGTTTTGCGTGCTGTTGAACTGCCGCTGAAATGTATGTAGGTGATAAGTAGATACACCAAGCGCCAATCAAAACAAGTTCAAAACAGAGAGCATGCTCCAGCCTGATTGGTGGATTGCTGTGTGTTTGACCAATTAAGTTTTTATTCGCTCAAAAAAAAAAAAGGAACAACTGATTTCGCAAAATGTTGTTGAGTAAAAAGTAAGAGATACGACTTTGAATGTAGTGAAGTTAAAGTGAAAGTCTCCCCATATGGAAATACTTCAGTAAAGTACAGATACGAGAAAAAAAGATCCTTAAGTACAGTAACAAATTACAGTGGTACCTTGACCTACGATTGCATTAATGTACGAGTTTTCCGAGGTACGAGCGGTCACTCGGTCGATTTTTTGCTTTGTTACGCGAGCAAAAAATTGAGGTACGAGCTCGAGACGCCGCTGCTAGATGCCGAAGCGAAGCCAGAAAGCGAAGATTGTGACGAAAATTTTGATAAGCAAAGAAGAAAAAGTAAAAAATGTAAAGTTTAGGGATACGTAGTGTACAGTAGTGATAGTAAAAAACGAGTTTTCCCTCCGCCCCCGCTCATTGCCTCTGTCTCGGCAATAACACGGAACGAATTCAACTCGTAGGTCAAGGTACCACTGTACATTTACTTCCTTACTGTCCACCACTAATAGCTGTCATATACTATTAGGATTAAGCAATGTATCATAAATATAATTACTATAAGTAGAAACAATAATCTTCCTACAAGAAATCAGGCTACTTCTGTAACCCTCTTATTTCAAGCTAAACTGAGTTGAACTGTAATTGTTATTGTCCTACATGAGAAACAAAAATCATGTTTTGGTAGCACTGTTCCGATCTCAGAGATTTAGTGTTACCTGTGTCCTGAGAGGGACTGACACTGTAGCTGTCACTTTCCTTGTCCACAGAGCCTGTGGCCCGCGGGGTGGGCAACCTCCAATCCGTAGTGAGTGTGTGTGAGGACATGGGCTGATGAGGTCTGTTTAACGTCCATTGGCTGGCATAGCGGCTCCGTGTCGCAGGACCCGCTTTAGCCGTACGACGGGCAGTGGGATCTACGGGACACCAGCACCAGGACTGAATAACGTCTCGTTTAAAGTTATTTAAATCCAGCAGCTTGAAAGTGTTTCCATAGTGACTCTTGGTATTGTTAATAAACACAAATTACATCAGGGGAAATATTATTTGAGTGGGCTCATAAAACTTCCACTGGAGCTACAGTATAGTTCTGAAAATCCTATGTGAGGTTGTGGGATTTGTTAAGTCAATATAGTGGGTTTAATCAAATCCCACAGCATGAAGGATTGCAATCGGTTTGTGTGTTTCTGTATTAGATAGATTGCCCGACCACTCTACTTATGATTAGTTCAGCTCCACTGGATATCTCTGGTACTTTCCCTATGGCTCATTTCAGCCTCATCAGCAATAACATTAGCCTGAACACCATCTTAACGAGTAAAAGATCACCACAGATGCTGAGATAAAATATTCTAATGACTAAGCAACACTGTTAACATCATAAAAAAACCCAACCCTTTCTTATATATTAATTTCCAGGAATATGGAACATGTACAAATGTACAATAGATTATTAGTTACTTACTTGTACCAGGCCGAGCGTCTGAGACGTCAACCAGTGGGCCAGTTGTCTGGGACAGCGACTGGTAGTGAACCGTGTGTGTGACTGTGGAGGACTTTTGCTTAGATGTCTCGCCAAAATCATTATCTGTCAACAGCACTGTAGATCGGTCATCTGAGAAAGAAAAACATACACAAGTGAACTCATTTATACATTCATAACATGGATTATAAACAATTATATATATACATACCGTATTTTCCAGACTATAAGCCGCTACTTTTTCCCCACACTTTGAACCCCGCGGCTTAAACAATGAAGCGGCTAATTTATGGATTTTTCCTGGGTTTTTCCCGGTTTCACAAGCTTCATGCCAAAAAACTGAGCCCCATAAAATTAGACCAATGAAATTGCCGAACGGGTTAAAGTGAATCAATGAAACTCTTTATATTAAATCAGATGCGCTCCCGCTGAATCGGGCCGCACCACATCATAAATATGGATGAGGTTCCTCTGACGTTTGACCTGCCGCTCACTCGGACTGGCAACAGGAAATGCGATCATTCGTCACGCTGAAAACAACCGGGCATGAAAAAACGCACCTCACCTGTGTTCTGAGCTGCACGGCATCGGGAGAAAAACTTCACCGATGGTGATTTTTAAACGCACGACGATGCCAAAAGAAATACTCTCGAGAGAAATTGTTGTGAAAGGAAGAAGGAAGACAGTGAACAATGACTTTCTTGGTAGGCAACAGTTTAGATACAAGCCGTGTAACATTCACTGTCTTTCGTTAAAGCCTGTGTAAAGTTCATTAGTTTCAGTGTAGACACCTGCGGCTTATAGACAGGTGCGGCTTATTTATGTTCAAAATAAAAATCTTTGTAAAATTCAGTGGGTGCGGCTTATATTTGGGTGCGCTTAATAGCCCGGAAATTACGGTACACACACACATATATACACATACACATGGACTATAAACAGGCCAGATGCCTTTCTTTCACCATGAAATGCTATAAGCATTACTTAAAAGTGTGTACCAACATCTCAGTTTTTCCGCCTTGTGTCTGCTGCTGGAGCAGCTGAAAAAGTCAGCTGTCATTACGAGAGCGGCCTCCAGAGGCGAATCACTGACGCCATGTGCTATTTGTTTTTTAAACGTGAGACTGCGTGCTGCACGGAGAGCACACGGTGTACGGAGAGCGCTATAATTTACAGTAAAATACATCAATACTTGTCTGTAATTCGTTCTGGAAGTCGTGACGAGTTGAAACTCATAAAAACCGAGCGTGTGGTAGCATTTAAACACTTCAGGACCAGTGATTTAGACTTAAAATGCACAGAAATCACAAAACAGTATGCTCTGGCACTGTTTGCGAGCTAACTTGAGACCGCAAAACTGAAGCGCTCAAAAGTTTTAGCTTTGTCGAATTCCAAGCATGCAACGAGTGCGAATACACTTTTTTCAGTTCCGCAGCCGACAAGTACCGAGGTTTTACTGTATTTATTATTTACAATTGATTATATAATTACATTTATTAATTAGTATATTAATATTTATGTAATTTAGCACATTTTCATGCACATAAAGTTCAGTAACATTTTACATGGAGTGTTTGTTATTTTTATCCAGTATTTATTTTAAATCGGTTGATTTATTGGCAAGTACGTTCCAACCTAGCTATTGGTAAAATCCACTATTGGTCAACCTCTACTATTTACATGTATAACTCTCGATCTGTGAGTCTTCGATAACTGCCAGTGTCATTGCTTTATAACCAATGCCAACTTCAATAAAAAAAAAATCATTGAGAAGGTTTCAGGACTTGATGGCTATACGCCAATCGTGATTTTTGCAAACAACGGGTTATACATCACTCTGCGACTATAAAAGTTCTCAGCATTTAAGAGCACATGCAAAATTAAATATTTCTCATGGAGTATTTAAAATTATTTTGCTCTATCTAATTAAAGTAAATGTCTGCAAGTTTTGACAATTGTTAAACTCTTGGAAGCACTTAAGCTCTTACCTATTGTTTCCATTGTGTCTCTCTCCTCAATGAGCAGTTGGGCTCGTGGGATATCAATGTGCATTCTGAGGGTTTGCTGTTGTTTATTTACAGCATCCGGAGTCCGTGTGTTCTTACTGCAAATACAAATGCAATCTGGTTAGAGTTCTAATAACTTCAGTGACTTGGAATTTAGGAGAAGATCATTCAAATGCATCCAGCGTATTATAGTTTATTTACCTCATCAGCATTTCTGCCAAGCTTTTTGCATCTGTTAATAAAGGAGAGAAAAAAAGGACAGAAGAGATTAAACCAGCACAAATGCTTCTAATAGAAAAATGTAAGTGAAGTTAACAGTAGACTTATGTGTAGTCATTATGCGTTCAGTTTACACACCCCGTAATCTTTTGAGCCTCTGTTCCCGCCTTCTCCTCCTCATAACAAGCAGCACGATGAAAACCATCGCAATGGCCACCAGGATGCTGATGATAGTCACCATCATTTTCAAGCCCTCAGTGCCTTGTCGGTTCTCCTGGCTGGGGTCTACGATCTTCAGCAGTGGAGCAATAGTGCCTGGAAAAGAAGGAATGAGGGAATTTGAGTTACAAATGTTTATTTTATTCAATCAATCATATTGTATGCCAATTTTCCTTCCTAATTTTATCACCCGCCAAATTTGCTCCCTCTAGCCATCTCTTCCCTCTTTTATGAGAGCTAACAACTGGGGGTGGAGGGGATGGCTAACTTTTGGACTAGACTAGTGCATCTTTTCAATTTCTGGCATTTCTGCATCACAGTGCAGCACAACACATTAGAAGGAAAGAGCTACTGTATATGCCCTCTTTCACATATATGTTCCCACGGACATCCATGATTGGCCAGTTTAACTTAATTGACAGGGGAGAAAGAATACACCAGTCCTTCTCTCCCTCCTTCTTAAACATAGACTCACTAGCCACTGAGATTTGAACTTGTGATCTCAGGATTCTGCTTTTCCATTGGATTAATCAGTAGCCATGTTTATCCCCTTGTAGCTGTACTGGTGCTCTGCTAATTGTATTATTATATGCCTGAATTAGAGCTCTAGAGTGCTCTTTCTTTTATTACATTGCTTTTAATGTAGATTTTTTTTTAACCTTAGTGTTCTACATGACACCTGCAAAAGGTTGTCATGAGAACATCCATCATAAAGGCTCTTTACTGTAGTAATCATTAGTGTTGATGTTGGTTTGATGCTTAATTTTTTGACATAAGGATCTGTTATTGCAGTGCCAGAGCATCGTCCATGTTTCTCTTTTGGCGATCTACTGTAAATAAAAAAAAAGTTTCATCAACCCACTTTATAAAAGGGCTACAAAATATATAGTCATGTCATATAGTTGCATTTTCATGAGCATTCCTAAAAAAATGTATTTTATATTTTATATATATATTTTATACGTTTTACTCATGGACTAGACTAAATATACTATGTATAATAAGTACATAGTACATATAGTATGTACTATGCACCTGTTACAGTGCAGTGAATCATGTGTATTATAAACTGGACAACAAAATAGACCATTGAGGATTTTTTTGTCAGCTCCTGTTTTTAAAGTATGATTTTAGAAATCATTATGTAGGTATGTCATTGCAAATCAAAATTAGATCTGGTGTCCTTTTCACCAAATTCTATTTAAAAAAAAATTAATAAGGCCAGGTAGATTTAGCCTTCACATTTAGGTCACTACCTACAGTAGGAAAGAATGTTAAATGGACCAGAGCATCAGTTTAAATGTTAAAGCAATGATCTATATCCAATAGTCTGTATATAGGTTGACCAATTAAATGCCACCGATAATCGATTTTTGGAACTATCGGCTATCAGCAAAAACACTCCGAGTCCGGAGTCATTACGAGAGCGCCTCTAAAGGAGAATCACTGGCACTACGTGCTGTTTATTTTAACGCGTGCTGTACGGAGGGCGCATGGTGCACGGAGAGCGTTATATTATATTTATTATATTGAATACATTATATTATGATATTTTTTAAATAATAAAATCATATTTATTCTCTTCAGCACATTTTCATGATTCAGTACTTTTTTTTTTTGTAATAAAGTTCAGTATTATTTTACATGAAGTGTTATGTTTTTTTTTTTTTTTTTCCAGTATTCATTTAATCGGTTATCGGTATGATCCAACCTAGTTATCAGTATCAGTGAAATCCACTATCAGTCGACCCCTAACACTGTATGTCATCCTTATCTGTTTATAAGCAGCATGCAATATGCATCTGAATAAACACTGCATACATTCATTATAGAAATTCCATTGATAATATAGCAAAAACTACTCCAAGCTCTATGTTGCGTATTTGGTAAAACACTTACTGCCGTCCATATTCAGTGTAGCAAAAAGCACTCTCTTCTCAGCTGTACCCGCGCTGTTGCCCACCCTCATTTGCAGCTCGTACCAAGTTCCTTCCTGCAGGTCATACAGCACGTGGCTCTTGGGTAAAGAGGTGCGCTGCATTGTGGTCCATGGTGCAGTGTCTACTGGTCGGAACTCCAGCGTGAATGAGCTGATCGGACAGCCGCCATTGTTCCAGCCTATCAGATTGAGCTCCACACGTGTTGAATTGATGCTGGAGAAAAGCTCATGGTCTTTGGCAAACTGTGGTTCTGAGGAGAGAGAATGTAAACACACATATCTTTAGGGGATTGGAGGAAAATATGATATTTAAATAGTTACAAATCGCTAAATTTGTACTTTAGGACTTTCAGGTTCATCCTGAAAATTCAGCAAAATATTAATTACATGCTTGTGCTTCTGTTTTGTTTAATTAGCTTATTGTGAAGCTGTGATACTAAAACTATTCCCATATCTGAACCCTCTGATGGGTCCTCAGAGATTCAGGAGGACCAGAAGTGGGACAGTTGATCATGATGTTCACATTTGTGGTCACTCATGTAAAAGCAACACCACTGATCATTAACTTATAAGCTCATTATCTTATTGCATATCCAAAAACAGGAACAAGCCCATACCGGAAACAAAGGAACTTGGAACAGTCACCATTGCGACAAAAAAGAAATAAAATACTCTTGTGAATCAACAATGGAAAACGTTATGTAAAAGTGAAAGTAAAATGTATGATGGACACTTTTATATCGGTGTCCTGGATAGCCAGTTCACAGTTATAAGACTGAAGGGATTTATGCAAAACCATCCTGATAATTTCACAGTGCTGCCTTCTTAAATGACTACTTTTTCTGCACTGCTTCTCTTTCTCTACCCATCCTAAGGCATCCAGATCGGGTGAGCTCCAGTTGTGAGACATCTCATAAAGTTAGAAGTTGCCGACCCCACAGGGACTCTGAGGCATCTAGAGGTAGTGCCAGCTCCAGTTGTGTCCCACCTCATGAAGATTTTGGACCTTCAGAGAAAAGATGCAGACCCCGCAAGGCCATCCTGAAATGTACCAGCACCAGTTGGACAATCAATACTCAGAAAACATTCTACATTTGCTGTTTTTCCATCATTGAACATGTAAGGACTCGGCCATGGAGGAGTTGGTGTTGAATCTATAATGATCTCAGGTGAGATAATTTATGAGGAGCATCTGGTTCCACAACTCCAACTGACTGTATTAGACTCTAGAAATGACATTGCTCATAATCACACACTCTGGTGCTCATGATATTTCTCACTCTCTGTTGTTTTGAATGATTTTACAATTTGTTATCATACTCTTAGTATCCCATTTGTAGTCTGGTTCCTCTCAAGGTTTCTTCCTCATATCAACTAAGGAAGTTTTTCCTCACCACAGTCACCCCAGGCTTTAAAATTGAGGATAAATACATATAATTTACTTATATTAGAATTTTTGTACCTTACATACTGTAAAGCTTCCTTGTGAAATATCCATTGTGAAAAGCGCTATAGAAATAAACCATAATTACATTGAATACTTTTTACCTTTGCCATGGGTTTTGGCTTCGATGATTTCACTGATGCGTCCCGGGCCCACGGCGTTCTGAGCAGTCAGGGTGAACTTGTACCAGGTGCCACACTTCATATTCTCCAGCCGGTATGATCGTTCGCTGGGGCTGATGGGGAAGCTTCCCCATTCCTCACTGTTATCCTCTGAGTACTGCAGAATGTAACCTTAAATAGAAAAAGCAAACATACTCATTAGAAACTAATTACAAACCATTCGGCAAATTTTGAACTCATCCATTCGTTACTCTGCTTTGTTACATGTTTCTTACTTAAAATGTGCCAATTACTTACGCAAATCCGTTTTGTGTGAGACTGAATTTTTAAGGTCAATAATGAAACCAGCAAACATGGACGTCTTACCTCTGATTGAGCTTCCTCCGTTGTCTCCAGGGATCCAGGACAGAGTGATGGACGTGGTGGTGGTTTTAGTTACAGTGAGACGTGGCTGGTCCGGAGGTACTGCATGTGCAAAATGATATTTTATATTACAAAATTGTATTTAATTTTATTTGAACAACAACAACAACAATAATTAACAGGGCTTTCGTAAAATCTTGAGTGTGCTTGATTCTAAAGGCATGCGAAAATGAAAGTACACCCTTGATGATTGATGATTTTATATATCAGGACATCTGGTCCTTTTCAGGTCTTGAAATTTGGAAAATACAACTTCATATGAAAAACAAAATACGTCATTATTTCGTTTATAAAATAAAGCGAAAATGGAAAAGCCATGCATTGAAAACTACTGTAAATATACCTTTACTGCTTCCATAGGATTTTGGTGCTAATCAAAAGCCTTGGATTAATTGATCATCATCATTTATTTTCTTTAGAGTCCATTAGAGCTCATTCACAGACTCACCTTGAACCTGTAGATTTAGTGTGATATCGTCCGAACCCCAGTTGTTGCTTACAATACAGCTATAGTACCCAGAATCCTCGGCTTTCACTGTGCGGATCACAAAGCTGCCGTTGCTATGGACACTGCGCCGACCATCGATCGAGACTGGAGCAGGGGTCCCGTTGCTAAAGGGGAAATCAAAACAAGCTTCTAGCAAACATGCTCGCTTGCATTATATGCTGTATGGTACATTTACAGAATGCCAGTGTGTGCTGATAAGTTTTTATATCAAAATCAAACTCACTTTCCCTTTAGCCATTTGATGGTTGGAGGAGGGTCTCCTACAGCTCTGCAGGGGAGGACTATGTCCCTCATCCATGGTGTGGTAACAGTGCCACTGAATGTTAGAATACGAGCAGGAGCTAGCAGAGGAAATGATGTAAAGCCACAGTTACTTCTTGCTATTTTTTTAGGTTTAGAATGTTTCTCCTGTTTAAAGCCATGTTCCAACATTTATTAAAAGCAGGATCCTACAGTAAATGGATTTTATCTTCAAACCAAGCCTTCGTACACCGACCAGGCATAACTTTATGACCACCTGCCTAATATTGTGTTAGTCCCCCTTTTGCTGCCAAAACAGTCCTGAACCTTTGAGCACAAACAGCATTAACTTCTTTATCAGTTTAGGCTACAGGAGCTCGTCTGCTGGATCGGACCACACGGGTCAGCCTTCGATCCTCACATGCATCAATGAGCCTTGGCCGTCCATGACCCTGTCACCGGTTCACCACTGTTCCTTCCTCGGACCACCTTTGATACTGACCATCGCAGACTGGAAACATCCCATAAGAGCTGTAGTTTTGGAGATGCTCTGACCCAGTCGTCTAGCCATCACAATTTGGCCCATATCAAACTCACTCAAATCCTTACGTTTGCCCATTTTTCCTGCTTCTAACACATCAACTTTAAGGACAAAACGTTCACTTGCTGCCTAATACGTTCCACATCACTAACAGGTGCCATGATAAAAAGATAATCAGTGTTATTCACTCACCGGTCAGAATGCTATAAAGTCGATGTAGGTAATAATAAGTAGAAAATGACTACTTAAAAATGACACATGTATGATGGATAATGTAAAATGTTATGCCTCTATTGAAAGAATTATACTAAATATCCATATAGGAGTGAAAATTGTGTTACACGAGTTACATACTGTTTGAACACTTAGATTTCCATTTTTACAGAAAAATAAAATTTCTTTTTTTTTTAAATTCGTTATATTGCACACCGATTCAACGGCTGTGCCAGGTAGTAAAGTTTCCAACTCATTCAGCTTCATAATGACAAATCGTTTCTTTCTGTACCTTTAGCTTGCGGCTCCACACTGATGATCTCACTCGCATTCCCTCGCCCGGCCGCAGTCACTGCCACCACCCAAATACTGTACTGCCAATTCTGGTTCAGGTTGGTCACACGGCGGAAATACACATCGGGCGCGGCCTCGAACTCGCTGATGACCTGCAGTGTGGAAAATCGAAAATCAAAAAAGAAAAACTTTTTTTTGTACTTTAGTTTTCACGCAATCTCTTATACATCAGTGTAAGTATGTCTTATTTGTTCTCTTCATCAAGTTGCTAGAGTTAATCTATAAGTATTAGCCATAGCCAAGCAGAGGATATGGAAATGTGTCCTGTGGTGCACCTTTCAGAAACTTTATATAGAAATAACTAAAAACCTCTGTAAAAATACCTCACAGAAGACACAATGATGACAACAACTGAACATTACACTTAATTATAAACACACTGCTGCTGTAAATAAATCAGTTGGTGCATAAAAGATTGTAGATAGTTTGATATTTATATTTAAAACACAAAATACCTTGGGTATCCATTCCAAAGGAAGAACAATTTGAAAAAAAAAAAAATCTGTAATATCTAGCTAATGGTGATGTTCCAAAAAAAAAAAAAGGTTCATTACTGATGCTCAGATTTGGACCCTTAGAGCCAGACTATGTCACAGTTTCTTCCCATAAGCCATTAAATTCCTCAACAAAAGATTGGACTAATACACAGACACACACTCAAGCACATTCAATGCAATTTCTTTTGCACAAATATCTGCTGCTGATCATTACCAAAAGTTTACATGTACAATATTTATTACTATATGGAAGTTCACGTTTAGCTGGTCGGTGTCACATTGTTACAGTGTAATTGTGTTGTGCTGTTGCACTCAATGGTGTTCACACATCTTTGCACACAAGCACTTTTTTTGATATCCTATGTATTTGTCTGTATGTTCTGATTAGTTTTTTTATGTATATTGTTTAATGTGTTTTATGTAGCACCTATGTAGTTTTGATGTAGCACCTACTGTATGTAGTTTTTATGTAGCACCTGTGCAGTTTTTATGTAGCACCTATGTAGTTTTGTGTCCTGTACTGTATATTGTTGCAATGACAGTAAATGACACTCGACTTGACTTGACTTCACTCAGTCATTACAAATCCACCAAATAACACTTTGGCATTGAAAAACTGTAAAAAAAAAACTAAATCTCTTCCGGCCATTTCTTCCCATTTTTTTTAGTTAAGTGTGGAAAATTAATGTCGCTTGGCCTATTTAAAAATCCTATAAATTATTAAAGAGAGGTAATGCACAGTGCATTCAGAAACAATACAAGCCTTTTCTTTCTTTTTTTCTTTTTTTTTACATTTTGTTATGCTCATGCATGAGATTAGTGCAGAGGGTTAAATTCATGAACCATGAAGATGGATTTGGACTGTAATTAATATGAATAGTTTGCAATGGCTTGCAATTGCAATGATCAGTTTCGTATTCAATTGTCCACTGAACTAATGATACAATGATAAAACAATGAGGAACTTAATGTTACAGCCGTATGTTAAAATGTTTTTATTTCCACGATTATACCCAGTGAATGTCTACATAGAAGCCATTACAACCCAGTGAACTCGGTGCCAATGCACCTGTTTCACATTCACAATCTTGTTCTCTGTATAATATTCTTTATATAGTAAAAAACAAATGATAGATAATCTACTTAAAAAGAGGTGTGTCTTGTGCTGAGATGTTCCCAGTAATGGATAACCTTCTCAAAGTTTCTCCCAATTTCAGACATGATCTCTCGAGCTCTACCAGAGTGATAATCAGGTTCTTGATCACCTCTCTTATCAGCAACCCCCCCCCCCACTTGCATGGTTTGATCGGTTAGCCAGCTCTAGTCCTAGTTGTTCCAGACTTCTTTCAAAATTATGGAGGTCACTGTGCTCTTCATTACCTTCAGCGCAGCAAAAAAATTGTATAGCTCTTCTCAGATCTGTGCCTCCACACAATCCCACCTGAGCTCTGCAGCCAGTCCGTTTGACCTGATGGCTTGGTATTCTGATACGCATTTTTGTCTGTTAAGCCTTATGTACAGTGGTGTGTGTCAAACTATGTCCAATCAATTGGACTTGCCCCAGCTGGACTCTAATTAAGTGATGAAACATCTCTGAGATGATGAGATGCCTCTGAGCTACATTTCAAGCATTATAGCAAAACGTATACAGTATATGGGTCTAGAATACATAAAAAAATTAGTTAGGTTGTTTTAGTCAATGAGTCAATAAAATCTGATTTTTGCTTGTCAATTATAGAGTATGGAGTGTAAACTGATGTAAAAAAATATATATATATTTAAAGCATTTTAGCACACAGATTAAACACTTTCTAAATGCACTGTACATTTAGATTTGCAGGTTTCCTTTTATAAGACTTAATGGAGCATATTTCGATACACAATTAGTATTAAAAATGAATTCCTTCACCAAAACTGGGTGATTTCTTTCAATCAAAAGACAAGTGGGTTCAAGAGACAAGTAACTGGTACATTAACCTGTAATTGTTTTCAAAGCTTCATGTTTTACAGCTATGTAGCACCGACATGCCATAATGATAATCCTGCTATAAAGAAAATGCCACAGTATTGTGGTTTGGCTGCATACCGTTGGATAAGGGTTGGAGCAGAAGACGGTATACTTCCGGATGATTCCGTTGAGCTTCAGTGGAGGAAGCCAGGAGACAAAGACCACAGAAGCAGAAGCCGCAGCAGCCTTCACACCAGCTGGTGGACCTGGAACTTTGTTTGGAGACAAGCGCAACATTTTATTTACACTTTGTCATGATATAAAACCTATATTTTGCAATATATTATATATGAAAAAACTTAAATTGAAATCTTGTAAAATGGACAAAAAACTGTCAGGGCTAAGCAGAAATACGCTAAGCAGATATTTCTGTTTATCAGAAATATCCTGGTTAATATAAATCTGAACAAATACAACTGATCTCTTACGCAAACCTGAAAAAAAAACTTTTCTTTATTTTGTAAGTCATGATGCATTTTTTTACATGTGTGTATATGTAATTATGTCTGTATGTGAAGTGTAAAACGTAAAATGTAAAAAGTAAAAGTAAAACATCTCACCATCCTCTTTGGTCCTTGTGTATATTTGTTCGCTGCGAACTCCATCCCCAGCTCGGGTGAAAGCCAGTACTTGGATGCTGTAGTTGGTGTATTTCTCCAACCCTTCGAGTTCCAAGGAGGCTTTTGTGGTAGTAATGTTCTTGATCTCACCAAGTTCTAATAAAATACAGAAATAAACATGCACTTCAATGCCTATTCTAGCAATTACAATGACATATAGTAATAGCTATTATCTTACACGGCACTAGAGCTACTGTTTGACTGCAGCTGGCGTTAATGTAAAGTAAAGGTGTTAATGACACTGATTTAAAAACTAATAGTAACAGTCAACAGCTACTCTTTCTTTCTTTCTTTTTTTTTTGTGCGAGTTATGTTTTTAGGTTAAAACTTACTTACTTATAAAGAACATATTCACTTTTAATCACCACATTATCTGTGTAAAGCTGCTTTGAGACAATGTTCATTGTTAAAAGCGCAATACAAATAAAAATGAATTGAGAATTGAATTGAATTGAATTGCGAATATGTGATATGTGATCTTTAAGGACTAGTATGTACCAAAACCATGGCAATAAAATTTTCCACACAACTTCCTACACCACGGGGTTTCAAGTGTATTCGGGAACTAACAGTGCCACCTACAGTTTAAGACTAGAAATTAAATAGCAGCATTGGTTATTTTGGATTGGGTTTTTTTTTGGTTTGTTCGTTTTCTTTTTGCTTCTTTTTTTGCTATATTTAAGAAATGACTTTAATATTGAGTCAAGTGTATTTCTTCTCAGAATAATTGACAATATTTTGCAACGCATGTCAACTAAGAACCCTGAAGTGGGCAGCTAAGATTGTGGGTAACCCTTTTCATCTTAGACACAAACTTTTTGAGCCACTCCCCTCTTTCTTTCCATCTGCAACTTACCTCATCACCAATCCTAAGGGTTTGCACTACGATTACATTAATGTAAACCTCACACTGTCATTTCATATGCATTACATTAGCGATTTACATGACAAAGAGATTACTTGTGATTATCTCTATAATTTGTAAAACTAAACACTAACTACACACAACAAATTTGATGCTATAAAATGTCTTTCCTGAAGCTTTTCCTCCTTCTCCCTAGATAACTTTCCGATACAATCCCTTATCTTTCTACTGGTTTTCCCAGCTGTGCTCTTTCCACACTACAAGAGTTCAAGAGTTTTTAGTGGGAATTTATTTACTTTATTTAGCAACCGAAGGTCTCAGAGTTTTTTTTTTATGCTTCATATGTTTCCACAATTTCTCTTCCAGACCGTTACTTGAAGACGTAAGATGCATTAAAAAATTTAGTGAGTTTGTAGTGTCATCAAAAAAATCCATTCAAAAAAGAAATATCATATAAGATAATTATAACCCAAACCTGTTCCAGCACGGCAATGCCCCTGTGCACAAAGTGAGCCCCTTGAAGATCTGGTTTACATGCTTTGGAGAGGAAGATCTTATGTGTCCTGCTATAAAGCTCTGATCTCATCCCTACTGAACAGCTCTGGGATGAATTGAAATGCTGACTGCACCCCAGGCCTCATCACCTACATCAGTACCTGCCTTTCGTAATATCCTTGTGGCTGATGAACACAAATATCCATAAGCACACTCCAAAATCTAGTGAAACATCTTCCCAGAAGAGTGGAGGGAACTATAAGAGCGAATTGGGACTAAACAAGAAATGCAATGTTCAAAAATCACATACTTATGACCAGGTGACCCAATAATTTTGGCAATATAGTGTACAGTATGTATGTGTCACAGCCACTGCATATAATATAGATAAATATAGATCAAAATCTATATTCAATCACATGTATATATATGTTTAGGCATTAGAGATAATATACTGTCTCACCTCCGTCTAATAAATTGGCCCAGTAGATGACCCGGTAGCCAAGAAGCATGCCATTTAGAGCTTCTTTTGGGAGAGGAGCCCAGGACAAAGAGATGGTTTCTGGGGTTGTGGCCGTAGTCACGACGTTCTCAGGCGGTCGGCTTGGAACTGGAAAAAGTGGACAAAAGAAAATCAAAGAGAAGGTTTATGGAATGCACATAGACATCCTGAGCACTTGATAGATCAAATGTAAACGAAAGATGGTCAGTTTTTATACTGATGTGTAAGTGCATGTGGAACCAATGTGGAAACTAATGCTCAGGTCTAATGCAAAAGATGAGTGTAAAAACAAGAACAAAGACAAAAACCTTGTGACAAAAAACACTGCGAGATGTACAAAATCATATAAATATGAAACTAGGACAAGGAGGGGATTAGCGAGAATTCCAATAAAGAAAGAGAAATTGATGGGATATGCGAATGAGGCAAATAAGACTTTAAATGTATCTCAGAGAAATATGTAAATAATCAAAGTATAAAAAGTGAGTTTTTTGGGCTGTGATTGTAGGACGTGCTGACTGAGTACAATTAAATGTGTCCTCTCAGAGACACAGAGTTCAGACAGAAGAAAAAAAAAAAAAAACGGAAAACAGGCACGTATACATAAATGAGATAAAGAACAGGTATATATGTATCAGTAATAAGAAAAAGTCAAATCTGATTGATTTATAATGTTTTAATCATGTATCAGAATTAAGAAAGAATTCCTAAACTTTGGATTCACTGGTAAATAAAAACTGAAATAAATGTTTCTATGATTAATCATTTCTTTTTCCTGACAAAAACACTGAGACAAAAAAAAAAAAAAAATCAGAAAAGAATTCATAGCGTCTGCTCTCATTCCCTACAAATCTACTACATTTCCTGAGCTTTTTGATAAAGTTTAATCGACACTATTCATGTACTATGACTTGACTGACCGTCTTCCAGTGTGGTGATGATGGCTTCCTCAGATGTGGGCCCCATTCCTGCCCGATTGGCAGCCTGCACACGCACTTCATACTGTGTGTACTTCTTCAGGTTGTCCAGAGTGATGGACTCCATGTCTCCCGTTGTGTCCAGATTGATGGTGTTGTACTGGGGGCTTCCTCCTGTGCCATACTCTCTATAGCACACCTGATAGCTCCGGATCAAACCGTTTTGAAGGTGCTTGTGAGGAGCCTGAGATTTGATTTCAACATGGACAGTGTGAGCCGTATGTTTCAGCATGGAATTTTACCTGTATTTAGTTTTTAAGAAATAATAAGTGGTATAAAGATTGTTTCTGAATGCAAAGATTAAACATATCAATATATAATTTTTAGCATCCTAAAAAAGTCATGTAATCTTTATTCTATATTTTATGAAAAAACATTGATGATGTAATTAGCGATTTTCTTGACATCCTGCTTTTTAATTAACAACAATGATCTTCGAGGTGCTGCTATAGGACAGTATTTTTCCATGGTGTCAAAGAAATTGAGTTTAATTCTACATAAGCATGTTGTCTCTTGTCTTCCCTCTTCCTCTCCTTTTTGCACTAAATGTTGCACATTTGCACTTTGTGTTGTTAGTTATGTGAAGAGTTGTGTGGAGTTACAGTTTGTGTAGTTCTGTGTTCCTCTAGTTAATTTATGCTGTTTGCTGCAGCACCTTGGTCCTGGAAAATGTTGATCCGTTTCACTGTGTACTGAACTTTATATGGTTAAAATGACAATAAAGCCTACTTGACCTTGAATTACTTGAACTTACTTGAACTTGAATGCTGAATTATTATACATTAACACACAGCTAAGTGTATCTGCCAAACCATATGAAACGTTCCCATTGAAAAAAATGTGAGACATGTCTAGTGATTTACCTTACATAGTTCAGACAAGTGGGATTATTATTGTATAGTTTGCCAACTTGAGAGAAAAGGGAATTTTTTTTCTAATATGATGACTGTGCGCAGTTTACTCAATATTTACATCTCCATATGGATCACCCTTTTTACCTTCCATGCTACTTTAATGCTCTGGGATGATATCGCTTCCAGCTGCACATCCAGGGGCGCGCCATCAGGAGCTGTGGAAATCAAACATCATAAACACCACGGCTTGTTAGAAAATAGATAAATTGATATAAAAGATTCCACTAGATGGCAATATTTTCACATCTTTACAGACCTTACAACTGCAAATGTGCAAGACGTACATGGACAAAAGTATCAGGACACCAGTCATATGTGCTTCCTCCCCAAATTGTTACCACAAATTTGGAGGCACACAATTGTATATAATGTCTGTGGATGCGGTGGCGCTAAATATTCTATTTACTCAAACTAAGAGACCCAAACGTATACTAGCATCACACTGCCCTGCGTAGAAAGTGAGAATTTTGTCTGCAAAACTGGGGAAAAGTAGAGCATAGTGTCCATGAACATGCGTGTACTCACGGGCTTCATCTGTAGTAATGGTGAGCTCGTTACTGGGCCGACTCTCTCCAATCTGATTCTTAGCAAACATGCGGATGTTATAAGTCGAGGCAGGGTGCAACTCAATGATGGTGGCCTGGTTCAGCTGAGGTGAGACGTCTTTGGTAGTTTGGGACAATGCCCAGGATGCTGTAGGGAAAAAAAGTGCACACTTATGCTGCAAAGCATTCACACTGGCACCATTTCCTTCCCACTGTAACAATCAAGCTATCAAGATAATAAGCCTGATACAAATTCTGTATATGCTGAATTTTTGGTGCAATGTATATGTAAAGAAGTGATATAGTTCCATGCTCTTTACCTGATTTGTTCTTGTAGTTGATGTCATATCCGGTGATTGGACTGTTGCCGTCAAATCCCATTGTCCAGCGGAGTGCAATGGTTCGATCTTTCACCTCTCTGATTTCTACTTCAGGAGGGTCTGGACGATCTAAAATTATAATATAGAAAAGAAGTCGCAGATGTTCACATTATGTCTTATAAGATTTTATATGAATATTGTGGCTTTTCAGAGACTGTAAACACAGTCTCAAAACGAAAAAAGAAAAAGTGCTCTAGCTTAAAAAAAAACCTGTTCGGGCTAAAATTGGGAAAATAGAAACAGCAAGCAAAGCTAACATCTGATCCAGTAAAAAAAAACAAAAACAAACAAAAAAAACCCTAATTAAGATAGTGTTTATAGTTTTTTTTTACTAGTTTGGATTATCTGTGTTATGTTCATTTTACAGGAAATATTCAGAAGCTATTAAATATTAATGAAATGCCTTTTTTTTTATTTTACATTTTTAAAATGTCTCTGTCTTAATGTACATATTATATATCTACGTTAAATGTGAAAGCAAAGCAATAGGGTACATCCTTGATTCTAATTTTCTATCCCATGACTTCATTTGGAGTTTCTGTTCTGTATGTGTCTGTTCAAGTACAATGTGGAAATACCTGTACCTGCCAGATATTTTGAATATGCTAAATGGAAATCCCTGAAAATCTCATTAAGCAGAAGCCGATTCTGAATATGAGTAACTTTACTGGCATAAATATATATCTTTAAGCTTACTTCACGTGAATAATTCTCCCCAAGATTTTTCAAAATAGATTTGTCTGATAACAGACTGATCCATGATTGTTTCAGACGAGACCTCACCACGCATTTGCAGTCCCCTTACCTTGAACTATAAGCTGAATAATTCCCTTGTCTTCACCGTAAGAGTTAATGGCAATGCAGGAATAAAACCCAGAATCCTCTCTGACTGTGTGCAAAATCTGTGAGGAAACAAAAAAAAAGCATGGACATACTGTAAGGATCATATGTACAACAACAGTTCCATATATGTTCAAAGTAATCTGCCAACACTGTTCCAGGGCTGAATAGAACTGTGACTCGCTCACCTGTAACGTAGAAATGACCTCATCAGCCACTTCCTTGACGCTCACCACGTAACGGTTGATGTCAGGGTTGATGATGTGGGATTCTTTCTCCCAGCGCACCTTGATGGGCTTCTCACCATGCGCTGTGCAGCTCATCTCAGTCATGTGACCTTGTTCTGCTCGAGTGGTGTTAGGATAGGACGTAATCATGGCAGGAACTGACAAAGAGGGAAACAGAATGAGAGAGGATGAGAAACTGACCGATTTTTTGTTTTTTTTGATGATCAATAACGCATTTTCATTTTTCATTTATTTTAATCAATGGCGGAATGTCAAAAAATCTGCACGATATGATCGTTTCATGCGCATTTATTCATTTGCATACAGCAAATGTGACCTTTTCTGTTTTTAAATGAACTTTTTATAATTTCAATTACTCACAAGTGCTATTTAATCCAACCAGTGAAAGAAAAAAAAAAACTCAACACATGAACTTGATTGAAGGCTTGATTGAACAAAGTATTAAATTTTTTTTTTTTAAAGAAACATGCCATGAGTGACACCAGTAACACAAGCTCATATAGAGGATAACAAAATGTAAATTGAGTTTTGACAGATGTATCAGCAAAAATCATTTCTCTGTTAGTACTGTTGATTTGTTACCTTCTACATCTTGTCATCTACAAGGAAGTTACTGTTTCACTTTATGATTTCTCTAGGCCTGCTTCGTCTTAAGGGTGAGCACCACCACCCCCACCCCCCCATACACACACACACACACACACACACACACACACACACACACACACACACACACACACACACACACACTGAAGTTCCATTTAAGTACTTTTTTAATGCAGTCAATTCATACTGTCCATCACCTAGATACATTTCTAACATCAGTAACTGAAAGGACATCTCCTTTCCTTTCCTTTCCTTTCCTTTCCTTTCCTTTCCTTTCCTTTCCTTCCCCCCTCCTCCCCTCTCCTCATTGGAGCCAATCACATATTTTAATCTAGTGGTTTGTGGCTTAATACAAGAAGTCCATACCAAAAGATTAAAAACTGAACGCTTTAATTCATCTCTATGTGTGCTCTACACTGGCCTACAGTCTGTTCAGTGAAGTGGATTTTAAGCTCGGTTTACTTTCTGTCATATTTTTCCGAATGTTCTTCCCGTGTCCTGTCCATTGGTTTCCTCTGGGTTCTAAGGTTTCCTCCCCACCCACAAAACTTGCCAGAAGTAGGATGCTAAATTGCCTGGAGTTGTGAATGTGTCGTATTTCTGCCTCGTTCCCAACCCTCTGGATCCCTAGTGTTTTTAAAACTTAGAAAGGCACTTAGGCCTCATGTCCTTATCTTGTAAAGTGATGGGGGAATCACAAAACGATCATTATTTTATTCACTCATTTTCAGTAAGCACTTCACCCTGGCTAGGGTTAGGATAGATCTGAAACCTAATATAAGCTAAAGAACTTCACATTAATTGGGTCAGTGCTTCAACAGAGGACATGGTGAAGGTACACATTCACATACTACAAGCAAATCAGTATATATCCAATTACCCTTCCTGTACATTTTTGGACAGAGGCATTAAACCAGAGAACGCAAAGAAAACCCTCTTTGCATGTAAGCTTAGAAAAAACATGGAAAACTCCATGCAGCTGAGATACAGTATTCAGATTTGACAAATAGGGGCCAATTAAAAGCTTTTCTTCAGCATCAGTATAATTATATGAAAAAGTTTAGTTTTAGAATCATTTTAAAATGGCAGCATATGTAAACCTCTTTCTTTCTGTTTAACCCTGTGTAACTGTCCTGGAGCAGAACGAGAGCGATCTCACACAGGAATTTTTTAAGAATGAGTGCTCTTTTTGATCCAACACGCTGCATTACACACATCAAAACACACAGTTACACATATGTACACAAGTGCTTTTTTTTAACTCTTGCACACACACACAAACACAGCACTTGCTCTTTCCTGAAGTGCATACGGGCAGGAGTTTGAACGCAGAAAGTGCACACTGATGTTATCCAGTGTAACAGCATGAGTGCCATGAACATTTAAGTCTAATTTCTTATTCACTCTTGAGCCCCAGACAGTGGTGACACGGGACAGGAAAAACTTTTGCATAATTTATTTTGCCAAACAGCCACGAAACTTAAGTGAAGTATAGAAAAAACCCTTTTCTAAATGCTACTGTTGTTTAATTATGAGCATTTTAAATATAGGAGCCCAAAATTATATTGCTGGTGATTTCAAAAATATTACTCACTATGTGGTTTTCTGCCACAACAGATGCAGTGCATCAAGGGCCTGCTAACAAGCTCATAAATGGAACCAGAATTGATCAAGCAGGGAAAGATCTACAGATCTATAAATCTATAAAGCTACATGGGGAAGGGGTAGCTCAGTTGTTAAGCTGTTGGACTTCTGATCAGAAGGTCATGAGTTCAAATTCCACCACCACTACACTCCCATCACTGGGCTGCTGCTCAGATGTATGAATGAGATAATTGTCACTTTGGATAATTGCATCTGCCAAATGCTGTAAACACAGTACAAATCAGATATTATGTATAATTATTTGTTCATTTACTGACTAATAATTATTTGTTGTTAAGTCCATTAAAAGCTTTATATTATTTGGTCTGGGTGAAATTAATTCATTAAGTTCCAGACCTGTACCATGTTCTAAAACTCTTTCAGCCTGACAATGCACTATAAACTTTCTTTCGGCTTCTCCCATTAGGGGTCGCCACAGCGGACCCTCCACATGTTTGATTTGGCACATGTTTTTACGCTGGATGCCCTTCCTAACGCAACCCTCCTCAATTTATCCGGGCTTGGGACCGGCACTGAGAGTGGCTGGGGTTGGTTCCCTGACCACTATGACTATTACAATTGGTTGGACTGGCCTACTATAGAGCTCTGACCTCAACCCTATTGAACACCTAACTGCATCCCAGGCTTCCTTACCCTACACCATTGCCTGCCTTTACTAACGTACCGTAACGTGGAACATCTTGCCCAAAGAATGGAGGTTATTATTAACCTTTATAACTTTATATTGTAGAAAGGACGTTACTCATAATCTTACATTCCAGTGCTTATGTTAGTTCTCACTCTCCAGTGTTCTGTATTGTTTAAAGATTTATAATCGCACTCTTGATGTCACCCAAATGGGGATGGATTTCCCCCTTTTGAGTCTGGTTCCTCTCAAGGTTTCTTCCTCATAACATCTAAGGGAGTTTTTCCTTGCCACAGTCACCACGGCTGCTCATCAGGGATAAATACACATCGTTCACCTTAACTGTTGATTTCTGTAAAGCTGCTTTGAGACAATGTCTGTTGTGAAAAGCGCTATAGAAATAAACTTGACTTGGAAAAATTATGCCTGAACATTGTGTTATCTAATTATATTAAATAGATAGTCTTCTAACTTTCGGCTTCTCCCATTAGGGGTGGTTACAGCGGATCATCTGTATTAATGATCCGTATGTTCAATTTGGCACATGTTTTTACGCTAGATGCCCTTCCTAACGCAATGCTCCTCATTTATCCGGGCTTGGGACCGGAACTAAGAGTGCACTGGCTTGTGCAACCCTAATGGCTGGGATTGATTCCCTGACCGGGAATCAAACCCGGGCCGTGGCAGTAAGAGCGCCGAAGCCTAACCACTAGACCACCAGGGAACCCTTGTCTTAGACTCTAACTATTTTTACATAATTTGCATAGAACAAACAAACTAAATTACAATTTACTGATAGCAATTACTGAACAATGAAATATGTATAATTATACAGATTGAACACAGTTTTTAGACTAAACATTTGGTAATTATGCTTCCATTGTAACCAACTACATTTCATTTTCAAATCTCCAATATGACGTGTCAGGTTTTAGCATGGACAAAACAAACCATAAACACAGTGACAGACAGGATCTTCAGGTAAACTTTTGTATTCTCCTTCCCTGACAGCTAACATAATAAGCGAGGTAGTTGCAACGAACAAGAAAAAGCCTGCTAATAATCTCAATTCGGCTCTTACTATCAGCAGAAATGGGGCTTCAGACAAGCAGAGGCTAAACGGTATTCCCATAACAGCTTCGTTGATGTATATTTTTAATATCTAGTAATATTATGAGCTCGTAAAATCGAGGAGCGCTGATGGCAGCTATAACCTCACATCAGGCCGTCTTCTTTTATTTGTTTCAGCAGCCAGTGCACTGCGTAACTATTAAACGAACTAAGGAGGACCATGGGGAAAGGCCATGTGTGCAATTTATGGGGTTCTAAGATAAGTTAAATCGGTACCAATATGATCGCTTAGCTAATGGTTTCCAGTGCTGTTTGCATCAGTGTTACATATAATAAATAATTGTTATATTTTAATATTGAGTTATAATTGTAAAACTCCATGAGTATGTGTATCCTGAAAAAAAAAAACCGGTACAAATGTCTGAAATTGAAAGGAAAATCCAATTCTAAGAGGAAATGCAATGATCATGTATCTATTTACGGATTAGTTGATTGTGTCACATTAAGAATTATTTGTAAATTCTGTAAATACACACAGTTACATTCCAAAAACAGTCTGCATTACTCATCTACTTTTGAATCGAAATGGGTGCAAACCTTTGTATAGAAAGTATATAATCAAAATGGGTATTAGGGTGAAAAATCTCTATTTATCATCATAGCAAATAATTCAGCCTCCAAACACACACACACACACACACACACACACACACACACACACACACACAATTATTTATGCTTCTAAAAGGAAATCTTCTATCCCATTTTCTTTTCTATTCTTTTTTTTTTTTTTTTTTTGACAAAAGCAGTTTTTCTAATTGGAACCAATTAGATATTTCTAATCTGGTGGTTTGTGGTTTAGAAAAGAAGTGGTCCCTACCAAAAAATTAAAAACATGCCCACACACACACACACACACACACACACACACACACACACACACACAC
>JAAIIK010000425.1:2018419-2046757 GCA_014706435.1 Silurus glanis
TGTGTGTGTGTGTGTGTGTGTGTGTGTGTGTGTGTGTGTGTGTGTGTAAAACACGCTGCCATGCCAAAGTGATTCCCCCTTTTCCATGCACAATTGGTCACAGGCTGCACATTTTTCCTTTTGATACTGCAGGCGGAGGGCCGAGCTTTCACATGAGCAGCCGAGGAAGGAAACAAAACCAGAAGGAGAAAAATAGAAAGCAAAAAAAAAAAAAATCCTACAACCAAAGATCTGTATATTTTAAGCCCAGCATGATGAATAAGGGCAAAAATAATGTTCCAGTTCCTAACAATATCTCCATCTTTTTTTTTTTTTTTACAATTTGAAATATTTTATACCAATGATATGGAATTGTTTATTCTGATTAGTGAGAAGGTGAATTAATTTTCTTTCATTATCAAATCAGAGGGGGTGCATGATTTTTCTTCCCAGCTCTAATATAAATGAAAGATAGACATTGATAAGCTTATTCACTGGAGCTTGTATAGAAGTCACACATACAAGTTTAGTAAAGAAAACCGTACAGTCGTTGATGTGAAGCGTTCTGAAAGGAGTCTCCAGTGTCAGTGCCTATGGCAAGCTGTGCTTTTTTCCCCCTTTTTCTCTTATATTTTTCTCTATTATTTGTAATAGAATTCAATACATAAGAAGCTTCTGAGAGAGGTTTACATTGTTTGCTTACATGTATAACAGAGAACTCATTTGTCTCATGGGCGTTCCATAACATTAAATTAACTATAAATGGTGAAAATACTGTCTTATTATGTTTAGAATAAAAAAAATTGGGATATATCCGGAAATGAATGTTTTGTATTATATAACAGCCTGGTATATGTTATTTCTCATTATCTGGGCAGATTCTGGCAGTAGTTCCGGCTGTAATGCAAATCCCAGGTTAATGCCTAATACATAATGTTACTTGACTTGCATCGTGGACATTCCAAATTATATTTTTCTTTATTTTTCTGTGGATAGAGTCTCCAGTACCAGCACCATGATGTAACAGAGATCAAAATCTTCAGAACAACACAAAAAAGACTTTAGAAGTAATTGCAGTTTCTAAAGATTCTAGCTTCAAACAAAACCCTAATTTGTTTTGCAAGCATTCCATAACATTAACTGTGAACATAAATGAATAAAATCCATTGAATTCATTTATATTAAATTGTAACGTGTGTATGCACATAGAAATGTAACAAATAACATAAGTTCTTTCAATCTTACGATGATGATTTTTTGGTAAATGATAAATTGCACATTTTCCGCCCTCCACTCGAACCGGTGCTCTTCCACATATATACTGTATAGTTTATACACTATGGTACTGTAACTTGTACAGTTTTGCTAAATTATGTACTGTATGAAGTATACTGACGCATACTGATCACCATTCTTTACGACTCCAGGGTAGGCTAGGCCATGTCTCAACGATATTTTCAAGTTATGTTGGGGCCATCAGGGACTACCTGTATTGGATTATATTTATCATGACATTTAGCATTTTTTTTTATCATTAAATATTCTAGTGTATATATTTTATGGTAATTAAAACTAATCAATCTGCCAAACATTTGTTCAATGCAGATTTATGCAAAATAGCCCTAAATTTGTAAGTTACACGTCATTAAAAATACTATTATGGTGTTCATAAGGCTCAATGACAACCAAAGAGTTTTAGGTCATTGCTGGATACCTGATATGATGGAAAATACCTGATAATTGAAAGTGGATAATGGAATGTTTTACGTAGGCAAAAGTAAACATATCTGTGTTGTTTCAAATTGTGGAGAAGTAATGGATGGTATATAAGTCTGTTCCTTTACAAATAGAGTTTATTGTGGAGCAGAATACCGCATTCACAACGGTCGACAGGGCAGAAAACTGCCTGGGGGCCTGCGCTGTGGTGCTACACACACATATATACACACACACGAACTGGAATCATTTGATTACTGCATGAAATGCAGTGTTTACTCGCTCCTCTGTTAAGTGAAATGTATTTTATCATATATGCTGATTTTTATATCACAATTCACTAATGAAGAAAATGTAATGTCCAGAAGTGTCCTCTGTTTTGTTGACTAATTATCAGTGGATATAATAAAAGAATTTCAATTCCCAGTTAGAAGCACATCTGCATAATGGGCACCACTTGATGTACAAAAACACAAAGACACACACAGACTGAGTGAAGCTCCTTACTTTTGACGGTGAGGTACATGCTCTTGCTGATGTCAGCACCCACGTCGTTGCTGACCTTGCACAGGTAGTAGCCACTGTCCTCCTCCAGCACGTGTTTAATGAGCAGTGAGCCTCTCTCTAGCAACTGCACACGAGATCCCGAGTTCAGAGCAATGGGCTGGAACTGTGGAACTCCGGCGCCTGGGAACACAATGTATAAAACAAGGTTTTATACAATTTTATATGTGACCCAGCTGAGGATGGTTTTCCTTTTGAGTCTGGTTCCTTAAGTTTTTAATATAGGAGTTTTTCCTTGCAACAGTCCACTCTGGCTTACTCACATAGGATTAACTTAGGGACAATTTTATGACTTTAAAGGTAATATTCTCAATCTATTTATTCCTGGGAAGCTGAGTTGTGACAAAGTCCAAGCGCTATACAAATATAACTTAATAGATTTGAAAAAATAAGATTATGATCTGTATCTGCCTGATTTTATTGCATTTTATGCTGCTGCCTCATGATTTGCTGATTGCACAATTGCATGAATCAGTCTTCTAAAATGAAGTGCACAGTGCAAATCTGCCTACTAATGTATACACTTAGTAATACAATCTTTTTTTTTATTGAACCCTAATTTCTATGTACTTTCAGACTGACAAAGAAGCAGTGCAATTATTTAATTGATTTAATTACCATCAATGTTTTCACGAGCATTGTCTGTTTCTGTGATTTTTCACGAGCTAGCTGTTTGGCATTGCTATAATTTGGTGCATATTAGATATTCTAAATTCAGCTACGAAGAAAAATGAAGCTGAATGAGGTTTCACTTTTTCATGAACAAGCATTAAAACAGAAGCAGCAATGCTTAGTTCAAGACAATTAATGAAATTAATTCAAACGATTAATTATAACAAAAATAATATTATCCAGTTGCAAATTCAACAAACTTCATAACATTTTTTAACCTTTAGAATGTTTCCACACAATTGTAGGAATCGGGTTTCCTTTAGCCGAGCAGTTCAGAATAACAGATTTCCCGTAGATTCCGTCCTGGTCTCGAGGTTGCACCTCAAAATGTGGAGGGACTGTAGAAAACAAACAAATTAACATATAAACAATGGTAGGCAGTAACAAAGTAAATGTAATCCTTTACAGTACTTTGCTTTTTTGAGTATCTGTTCTTTACTGAAGTATTTCCATTTGGGGAGACTTTTACTTTAACTTCACTACATTTCCAAGTCAAATCTCTTACTTTTTTACTCAATTACACTTTGCAAAATCAGTTGTTCCTTTTATTTATGATTGGATAAAAGCTTAACTGGACAAGCACGCAGCAATCCACCAATCAGGGTCGAGCGTGAGCTCTGTTTTGAACTTGTTTTAATTGCCGCTTGGTGTATCTACATATATAGGTAGTAAAAAGGTTTTGTGCTCATGATAATTTGAATAGATGTCAATCAGTGTTTGACTCATTAATATCATTCTATTAATAGATCAGTGTGCTAAGAGTAACATTAGAGTCTTTTCACATAATCTGAGTTGATTAAGCAACAGTCTTGTGAAAAAAATTATAATAGGAAAATTATAGCCATAATAAATCATAGTACTTTGGATACTTAAGTCCATTTGAAGGCAAATTCTTGTACTTTTGATCAAATAAGTTTAAATGGAACATTTTTCATTTTACTGAAGTCATATTTTACAGAGTGTATCTCTACTTTAACTCAAGTACATGGTTTGTGTACTTCGTCCACCACTGCATATAAATAAGGAACCTTCTACCACACCTGAGATTATACATATATGTATATCACTCTGAAATAAACAATTTATTTATTCACTTCTATAGTTAATTATTTGTATTTGTATACCGTATATAAGAGCAGGTCGGATAGAAATTACAGGGTGCATACATATAGCCATTGTAAGAAATAAAGTATTATATATTACTTGCTAATTTTTGCTTATTGTCACCCTCGAAAGATCTTAGGAATTTGATCTCTGACCTTTAACAATAAGCTGAATGCTGTGCTCCACAGCAGCCGCTTCATTCCGGGCTATACAGGTATAACTCCCATTGTGGATCTCAGATAGGTTGGAAATGCGCAGCGAGCTGGTGAAATCAATGTTGTCGATAGTGACACCTAAGCTGGCGTTGATGGGCTTGCCGTCTTTGTGCCAAGTAATGGACATGGGCAGGTCGCCGGAGGTCACCACACATGGGATGAAGACTCTCTGACCTATGGAGGCGCTTTGGGAGTCTGAGTGCTGGATCAGAGGTGGAACTAAGAGAAAGTTATGTCATAGAGATAAAGAGAGGGAGGGACAGAGAATAAGGGAGAGAAATAAAATGAATGAATTCATTTGATACAAAAAGTTTAAAGGGTTAAAGCGTAATTATACCATTATTTATTTATGCTATAGTCGTTGTAGGATGAATCGCAGGCTTACTCTTGTAATACGCTTATGATATCTTTCTATGGTAGCATTTTATATACAGGGACTTGTACAGCCTATGTGGCATATTGTAGTATACGTAATAAACATGACATCTTGTTATTTAATTAAAAATAGTTATAGAACTGTTTATATAGTGAGGTTTACTTAACAGTGAAGGAGTCGCCAGTGGTAGATCTTCTCAAGTGCAATTTCGTGAAATTGTATGTTTATGTTTTACACCATGGAAAACTCTTTAGGACAGAACCTTCTGTGCGTTCTTCATTTTTGTCTTAATAACCATAAAGGAACATTAATATTTTTAGTATAATTTAAGCATCTATAGTCACTATAATATAACTTGCTTCCTGTATGTTCCATTCAATGTGACCCAAGAGGCATAAGTAATATTGTCATTTGTAAAAAATATTAATAACCAAATACAGTGCATCCAGAAAATATTCACAGTGCTTTTTTCACATTTTGTTATGTTAAAGTCAGCCATTAGGGAGGCACAAGCCAGTGCACTCTTAGTGCCGGTCCCAAGCCCGGGTAAATGGGGAGGGTTGCGATAGGAAGGGCATCCAGCGTAAAACATGTGCCAAATCAAATATGCGGATCACAAGTGAGAATTTCATACCGGATCGGTCGAGGCCCGGGTTAACAACGACCGCCACAGGTATCGTTAGCTGACAGGGTACCGGTGGAAATTGGGCTAGTGTTGGCCGAAGGAGGAGAAGGAGCGGAGGAAGACGTCTACAGAGACGGCAGGGAAAGGAGCAGTGTAGGAGAGTGGAGGTGCGGGTTGGTACTTTAAATGTTGGTAATATGACGGGTAAAGGGAGAGAGATAGCTGATATGATGGAGAGGAGAAAGGTAGATATGTTGTGTGTTCAGGAGACCAAATGGAAAGGGAGTAAGGCCAGAAACATTGGAGGTGGGTTCAAACTGTTCTATCATGGTGTGGATGGAAAGAGAAATGGTGTAGGGGTGATTCTGAAGGAAGAGTACAGTAAGAGTGTAGTGGAGGTGAAGAGAGTTTCTGATAGGGTGATGAACGTGAAGCTGGAAGTTGAAGGGATGATGATAAATGTCATCAGTGCCTATGCTTCACAAGTCGGCTGTGAGATGGAGGAGAAGGAAAGATTCTGGAGTGAATTAGATGAAGTGGTAGATGGTGTACCTAGGAAAGAACGAATGGTGATTGGGGCAGACTTTAATGGGCATGTTGGTGAAGGGAACAGAGGTGATGAGGAGGTGATGGGTAGGTATGGCCTTAAGGAGAGGAATGTGGAAGGGCAGATGGTGGTAGATTTTGTTAAAAGGATGGAAATGGCAGTGGTAAATACTTATTTTAAGAAGAAGGAGGATCATAGGGTGACGTATAAGAGTGGAGGAAGGTGCACACAGGTGGACTATGTTCTATGCAGGAGATGCAACCTGAAGGAGATTGGAGACTGTAATTTCTGTAGGATGGTTTTGGAGGCAAAACAGAAGTGGGATAGACAGAGTGATGAGAAAAGTAGGCAGGAGTACAAGGAGATGCGGCAGCAGGTAAAGAGGGATGTGGCGAAAGCCAAGGAAAAGTCATATGAGGAGATGTATGAGAGGTTGGACACTAAGGAAGGAGAAAAGGATTTATATCGATTGGCCAGGCAGAGGGACCGAGCTGGGAAGGATGTGCTGCAGGTTAGAGCAATAAAGGATGGAGAGGGAAATGTGTTGACTAGTGAGGAGAGTGTGTTGAGAAGGTGGAGGGAGTATTTTGAGCAGCTGATGAATGAGGAAAATCAGAGAGAGAGAGAAGGTTGGATGATGTGGAGTTGGTAAAGCAGGATGTAGATAGGATTAGTAAGGAGGAAGTGAGAGCAGCGATTAAGAGGATGAAGAGTGGAAAGTCGGTTGGACCAGATGACATACCTGTAGAAGCATGGAGATGTTTAGGAGAGATGGCAGTGGAGTTTTTAACCAGATTGTTTAACAAGATTCTGGAAGGTGGGAGGATGCCTGAGGAATGGAGAAGGAGTGTGCTGGTACCGATCTTTAAGCATAAGGGAGATGTGCAGACCTGCAGTAACTACAGGGGAATTAAGTTGATCAGTCACACCATGAAGTTATGGGAAAGAGTAGTGGAAGCCAGGCTGAGAGAAGAGGTGACCATCTGTAAGCAACAGTATGGTTTCATGCCGAGGAAGAGCACCACAGATGCCTTATTTGCTTTGAGGATGTTGATTGAGAAGTATAGAGAAGGACAGAAGGAATTGCATTGTGTATTTGTGGATTTAGAGAAAGCGTACGACAGGGTGCCGAGAGAGGAGTTGTGGTATTGTATGAGGAAGTCAGGTGTGTCAGAGAAGTATGTGAGGGTGGTGTAGGACATGTATGAGGACAGTGTGACAGCAGTGAAGTGTGCAGTAGGAACGACAGACTGGTTCAGGGTGAGGGTTGGACTACATCAAGGATCGGCCCTGAGCCCTTTCCTGTTTGCAGTGGTGATGGACAGCTTGACGGACGAGGTCAGACAGGAGTCTCCCTGGACTATGATGTTTGCGGATGATATTGTGATTTGTGGTGAGAGTAGTGAGCAGGTTGAGAAGAGCCTGGAGAGGTGGAGATATGCGCTGGAGAGAAGGGGAATGAAAGTCAGTAGGAGTAAGACAGAGTACATGTGTATGAATGAGAGGGAGGGCAGTGGAGTGGTGCGGTTGCAGGGAGAAGAGGTGGAGAAGGTGGAGGAGTTCAGGTACCTGGGGTCAACAGTGCAAAGTAATGGAGAGTGTGTTAGAGAAGTAAAGAAAAGTGTGCAGGCAGGGAGGAGTGGGTGGAGAAGAGTGACAGGAGTGATTTGTGATAGAAGGGTATCTGCAAGAATGAAAGGGAAAGTTTATAGGACTGTGGTGAGACCTGCGATGTTGTATGGTTTAGAGACAGTGGCATTGAGTAAAAGACAGGAGGTGGAGCTGGAGGTAGCAGAGCTGAAGATGTTAAGGTTTTCGTTGGGAGTGGCGAGGATGGACAAGATTAGAAATGAGTTTATTAGAGGGACAGCGCATGTAGGATGTTTTGGTGACAAGGTGAGGGAGGCGAGATTGAGATGGTTTGGACATGTGCAGAGGAGGGACATGAGTTATATTGGTAGAAAAATGCTGAGGATGGAGCCACCAGGTAGGAGGAAAAGAGGAAGGCCAAGGAGGAGGTTCATGGATGTGGTGAGGGAAGACATGCAGGTAGTTGGTGTGAAAGAGGCAGATGTAGTGGCCTGGGTGGCCAGCCGAAAGAAGAAGAAGAAAAAAACAAAAAAAAAACAAAAAAAACAAAAAAAACAAAAAAAACAAAAAAAACAAAAAATATATATATATATATATTTATTTATTTATTTATTTTTTAAATCACATGTACATAAGTATTCCCAGCCTTTTGCTCAATATTTTGTTAAAGCACCTTTGGCACAATTACAACTCTTTTTGAGTATGATGCTACAATAGTTGAATAGTTTCTCCAAATCTTCTTTGCAGAACCTCTCAAGTTCCATTACCCTGGATGGAAAGCGTCGGTGCACAGCCAATTTCAGATCTCTCCAGAGATGTTCAATTAGGTTCAAGTCTGGGCTCTGGTTAGGCCACTCAAGTACATTCACTAAGTCCTATAGCCATTCGTTTGTTATCTTGGCTGTGTGCTTGGGGTCTTTGTCCTGTTGGAAGATGAACCATCGTTCCAGTCTTGGGTCCAAAGCGCCCTGGAGAAGGTTTTCAAGTTGTAGAAGGATCTCAAAGATCATCAGAGGAAACAGGATGCACCTGAGCTCAATTTTGAGTGTCATGGCAAAGACTGTGAATACGTATGTACATGTGATTTTTTTGTTTTGTTTTTTCCCCCCTAAATTTGCAAAGAATTCAAACAAACTTCTTTCACGTTGTCATTATGAGGTATAATCTATAGAATTTTGGGGAAAATAATTAATATAATCCATTTTGAAATAAGACTTTAACATAAAATGAAGTATTGTGAATACGTTCCAGATGCACCGCATTTCCATTTATATCCTATAATAAAGTTCATAATCTTCACATAGAATGTTTTTTTTTTTTATTTTAATAAGAAGACTGTTCGGTCTCTTTTGTACAAACCGCAAAATTTTCTGGTTGATTCGAATTGCATTACTGACAACATTCCACTTATTTACACCTCTAAATATCCCAATGGCTATAAATAATAAGAATATACCACATAACATGTGATGTTGAGGCAACCACCAAATGCATGCTATCACAAGTAAGATAACCGGGAATTTTCAACCGCAAGGTTTTGCTCTGCCTGTAACACAAACCCCTGCGCCTCCAAATCTGCAGATTTCACTGAGGAGGAAGCATAATGTGAGCTAATGAGGGGAGAAGCAGAGCAGTGAAGAGGAAAAAGACAACTATAAAAGGGTTATTTCCTTTCCCGGCAAATTTAGCATAATGCATTCTCAGGGGACCCAGCCATGGTGTGCATCAGCCTGTCGTGAGAATCAATGAGTTAAAATAACGCTGAACTAAAGCAGCACTTCACTGCTTATTTAATTCACAACAAAGTGGGGATAATGGACTCTAGGGATTCCCCCCTAGCTGCTTCAGAATTTTAAGCATGAACAAATTAGCTAACTCAATCGTGGAGATGTTTTTTTTTTTTTTCTTTCTATCACTGATGGCATCCACTCAAAAGAGTAACAAGATGACTGAGCATATGCTGCCGATGCTACTTGAGAGCACACGCATGGTGATGATTTTTAAGTTGGACTGGATTATGGTGTTATGCATAAACCATTATAACAATTCAATGTGTTATAATGAATTACGGGCATTGGCCTTATTTTCAAAACCAGTCATGGCTGGTCGCGATGTTAGATGGGAGGCTGATTTCTCTTAATATCTCAACGAGTTAAACGATGCAATATATCATGAGGTCTCATTGATAATATAAGAAGAATGATGTGAGCCAAACCTTTACACACACACACGCGCACACACACACACACACACACACACACACACACATAAAGATAAAAAGGCAGCTGCTTTTATGGTTTTAAATTATTCAAGTCTATAATGCCCTACTCACTTCATGTCGTGTTTCTTGTAAACACTAAACATAGTAAACAGAAAAGCGGTAACCCAACTAAGCATGTGGTTCCATTGTACTTAATTTTGTAATTTATACTGCAATCAGACTTTGATTAGTTTATCTAATGTACATTTAGTTGATCCTCTGTAGCACTGAGGGCAAAGCCAGGCATAAAAGGGAGAAGTTTCAGAGTATGAGCGACTACACCTGTGTAATATAAATGAGCTGTCTTGTTTTTTGTACTAGTGAGTGTTTTATTTTCATTTTCTAAGCACTAAAAATGGCAAAAGAAAAAAGAACCTACACAGCTCTCCTCTCTCTTATACCTGCCTTCAATGTCCTCAGCACCAACCGGATGTCTCACAAACTAACTCTAATAATAAAGCAGTTAGTATTAATACACTAGTTAAGATTTATTTACTATTTAAGCACATACTGTAAACCCAATTTGATTAATCAGTTATCGTAACACAGCGCTAAACCGCTCCTACTATGTATGAAAGTATTGTGTCATGCAGATATGCAGCATTAATTTCGGCAGACAGACACAAGCAATGCGACTACGAGACAGCCATCTTGTGACAGCCTTCTTGCATATATGTTAGATTAAACTTATGTATCATCCATGCTTAAAGGACGTGTCAACAAACTGATTCGATACATATTAGCCCATATCTGCACCAAATCCAGAGATTAGAAATGTTGTATGCTTTGTAGACTTAATATTGACATTATTGTCAATTATGTATCAAACAATCAAAAAAGGGAAAAAACTGCTCCAGCCCTATGTCTTCATACCGTACTGCATAATCTTGCAAAATTCCACAACAATAAACAATTCTAATGTGCTTACAACAATAATGTGATAATAGCTGCCAAAAAAATACTTTATATTAATATATTTTTTAAATCTGAATGCCCTGCTAGTCCATTTTTACACCAGCTGTCCCTGTTCAAAACTGTATATATTGTAATGGAATACATGTGCATGCAAAAAAAATAAATCGAGATCTTTCTGCTTCTGTGATTCTGTTAGATCACATTATTCATTCCTAAGAGACATTTACAAACCTGGAAACCTGTAAATGCATTAAGCAAAGCTTGCTTTTTAAGTTAAAGCACTTCTTGCCAGCTGACCTTTTACTGTAACATGGACGCTGCGATGGATCTGTTTCTCAGGATCGACCAGAACGTAGCACGTGTACTCGCCCTCATCTGAGTTTTGCACATTAGACAGCTTCAATGTGCCGTTGTTCTCGAAGGCACGCTGGCGATGGTTAAAGGGGAGTAAGTTGGAATCTTTGTACCACTTGATGGAATAGTAAGGGTAGCCTATGATGCGGCAGTGAATGAACATGTCCCGCCCCGCGATGGCAGTGAGATTTTTCATTGGGCGGATACTGGCAGGACCTGTTAGGGAAAAGACAACATCAGGAATGTCAACATGTTCCGGAACGTTGATCCTTTTGTTGAGTTGTACTGCTGAGCATAACTATATTTCATAGCCATGGAGGGCCAATATATCTCATTTTAATATATTAGCATAAGTGCGCCTATTCGCTAAGCTGATCACGGTTATGAGCCAGTTTACTCAAGACTATATTTATATACAGAAACATCTGAGCAGCCACCTGCTATATTAGGGCTATATATTAAATAAGCTGTATGAATATCATGAGGCTGTGTGCACCTGCACCTCATAAGTTTCATTCCAGTTTGCTGGAGTGCAGAGATAATATTGTGTGCACAATATTATTACACAAGATTGCACTGTATGCAACAAGATTTGTTATATATAAATAACTATTCATATAACAAGCTATTCATAATGCCATATACTGTATTATTAGCATACAAAAATAATCTTTATGTTATAAAGCAAATCTCAGAAACTGTGTAAAAATACATGTAGCTTGCCATTAGAGCTTGCGTATACATAGTGGCCACTTTATTAGACACAATGACATTGTTGGTCCACTGTGTAGGTGTTTGATTATTATAGAACGACCATATAAAGCAGTTATAATATGAAAAAAGCTTTTACTATATAGCTTTTGTTGGTTTTGAATAATCCAACCTAATTAATTATCTGCTAAGTGGTCCTATGGTGGTCTCTATTCTTTTCTAGTGACTGACAGGATATAGTATGGTTATACACAGTACAGTATGCTACAGTTATTGAGTGTATACTAACAAACAGGGCTGTTTTTAGCTATAAGTGGATTAAGCAGGCATGCAGGGCCTCTAAATGCCCATTATAATTATAATGATATATTTAACCATGGTTTTACAAATTTAGAAGTACACTATAAAATCAAATGTCTGACAATCCAACATATGTGCTTTTCGAACATCTCATTCCAGATTTAGCCCTGTTTGCTGTTAATAATAATAATAATAATAATAATAATAATAATAATAATAATAATAATAATAATAATAATAATAATCTTCATTCTTCTGTGCTGGCTAATTGAGCTCTTCCATTTGGGCAAACCATGTATTAATCTGGCTTTGTGCACAGGGGTATTATCCTGTTGGACCTGGATTAGTCTAGACTTGGTTTCAGTAATTAGATATTGTAATGCTACAGTATACAGAAATCATAAGCAATTATGTGCTTCAAACTTTGTGGCAAAGGTTTGGAAAAGAACCACATATGCATGTGAAAGTCTAGTACCTTCAAACCCTTAGCCATATTTTGTATAATTGTATTAGCAGAGTAGCATATTCGGAGTCTTCAAATGTTCAGAAATAACCCTGATTACAAAAAAAATATATGGTGGCCTTTTCTGAAAACACTGGCTGCAACAATGAACTACATATATGTCAAAACCAAAATCAGAAACATAAACAATCCGACAGTGTCTCTCAGACGGCAAAAAAATAAACATCTTAAACACAGGTATCATAAAAGTGTAATGTGAGTGCAGTTTTGTTTGTTTTTGTTGGAGGAGTTGATCTGACAAGCACCTCTTACGTTTATTCGCGCCTGGTAGGAGACCGATCCGGCAGAGTTGTTGCAAGTGCAACGGTAAACGCCGCCGTCGGTGACCTGCGTATGTGAAACATTCAGGTAGCTGAGAACGTGGCCCTCAACCGTGATGAAGCGATCCATGCGGTGGTGGCTGTCCTTGATGACCGGCTCATCATCCAGGGTCCAGGTCACGCTGGGGAGTGGGGTGCCTTTGACGTGACACACCAGGGAAATGGGCTCGTTGGGGCTCACCACCTTCTCGCTGAAGGCTGATAGTATCTTTGGAGTGCCATCTGAGGAGGAGATATAAACACAGAACGTGAATGCAACTTGATTGTTAGGGAAATCGCAAATACAGCTCATCTGGAAAGTATTCACAGGGCTTTCCTTTTTCTTTTCACATTTTGTAATGTTAAAGCCTTATTCCAAAATGGATTAAAATCATTATTTTCCTCAAAATTCTACTAACAATACCCCATAATGACAATGTGTAAGAAGTTTGTTTAAAATATTAGCTAATTTATTAAGGCTTTGCTCAGTACTTTGTTATAGCACCTTTGCGTCTCAGATTTTTTTGAGTATGATGCTGCAAGCTTGGCACACCTATTTTTGGAAAGTTTCTCCCATTCTTCTTTGCAGAACCTCTCTAGCTCCACTGTTCTGTTATCTTGGCTGTGTGCTAGGGTTGTTGTCCTGTTGGAAAATGAACCATCGCCCCAGTCCAAAGTCCAGAGTGCTCTAAAGCAGGTTTTCATCAAGGATGTCTCTGTACATTGCTGCATTCATCTTTCCCTCGATCCTGACTAGTCTCTCAGTTCCTGCCACTGAAAAACATCCTCACAGCATGATGCTGCCACCACCATGCTTTACTATAGGAATGGTATTGGCCAGGTGATGAGTGGTGCCTGGTTTCCTCCAAACATGACGCTTGACATTCAGGCCAAAGAGTTCAGTCTTTGTTTCTAATAGTCTGAGAGTCCTTTAGGTGCCTTTTGGCAAAAACAAGCCCGATTGGTGGGGTGCTGCAGGGATAGTTGTTTTTCTGAAAGGTTCTCCTCTCTCCACAGAGAAATGCTGAAGCTCCTTCAGAGTTCTCTTTTCAGAGTTCGGTCACCTCCCTGACCATGGCCCTTCTACCCCAATCACTTAATTTGGCCGGGTGGCCTGCTCTAGGAAGAGTCCTAGTGGTTCCATAGTTCTTCCATTTACGAATGAGGGAGGCCACTGTGCTCATTGGGACATTCAATGCTAATGCAGCTCTGTGTCTCGATACATACCTGTCTTGTAGGTCTACAGACAATTCCTTGGTCTATCACATGTGGACTTTAATCAAGTTTCTCAAGAATGGTCAGTGGAAACAGCACCTGAGCTAAAAATTGAGTGCAATTTTTCGTGTTTTATTTTGAATAAATTTGCAAAGACAACAAGCTAACCTCTTTCACATTGTCATTATTGGCAATTGTTTGTAGAATTTTGAGGAAAATTAATTTAATCCATTTTGGAATAAGGCTGTAACCTAACTGCCACAAATGTGGAAAAAGTGAAGTGATGCACTTTATATGCATTTTTACATAGTGTACAGCATAGCCAAGGATATGATACATTAAAGATACATATGAAGTAGCTACCAATGCGATGAGATATGATTCACCCCTATTACAATGCAGTGCAATCCGATTTCTATTTGATTTAACACAATATGCAATACGAAGCAATAGAAAAAAAAAATGATGCTATGCAATTCAATATGGTACAGATTAATCATTCCGGTTTTCGTAGTGTTGTGAAACGTCATATTCACAAAACAGCAGTGGTGCTGAGAGAATGTGAATGAGAAAGAGTTAGGAGAGGAGAAATCAATCTACATACAATATATTGGTCCCAAATTTTGGTCACTTTCTAAATAAGTATAGTGCATCTACTAATAATTTCAATTAATGATAAGTAAAGCAGTTTTTACCAATGTATATACAGCATGTTCAAAAACAGTGCATCACAGTCCAAATGCTTGTATGCTTGTATTAACCTTTATGCCATTGCATTATGTATGAAATGTATGAAACATTATTAATATTATGCTATAATATTTTACGTAATGGCTCGTCCCAACCATGCTACTTGAAATTGTTGTGCAAACTAAAGACTATGAGTAGTCAGTTAAGGTTGTCTGTTTGTACTGTAGGTGTAATCCAAAAACCTTGCCGAAAAAAAAAAAAAAAAAAACATAAGGAAAAACCTACAATTTCATCACTTAGAAATAGTTTTGACCTTCAAAATGACTTTTTGTTTTTTGTTTCTGCTTTATTCCTTTCAGCCAATAAAAAAACAGCTGTAATTTCAAGCTTGGTGCCTTTGAAGTCATAGCTCATCACTGCTCTCTGACTGTGCAGACTCACTTCACATCATTATAGATGATCAATATCTCTTTACTCAGTTCCACTGCCATTAAACACAGTTGCCACAGAAACCAGGCTCAGGTAAGAATCTGCTGGCTGAAGGTCCATGGTCATCTCAAGGTAAAAATGCTACAGAAAACTCTGCTTTGTCTCAGCATTTGATAAAATGTTATCTTGGCTGTATTTCAAAAGTGTTCTTATCATGGCCTGGTCAACTACACTTGACCCGCTTCATTCATCAGTGGAACTCATGTAGCCATCCAAAGGTCCAAGTGTGAACTAAAGTGAATTGTGTAGATGAGGAAAATTAATTGTATTTTACCTATACATTTTACTGTGGGTTTATAGATGGAATTTGATTTATCTACATATGCGTCTGTGGAATCATAACAAACAAAGGTCTTCCAGAAAAGAACCATTTCTGCTTCACATTCAAGCATTTAAGGGGAATACGCCACTTTCAACAAGGTCATTACTTTAGAAATGTGACAGTGACATAACATATACAGAATATCCTAAAGAAAGGCTTTAGCTAGATCACATTCAAATGTTTTCTTATGTAACCTACTGTTCTGCTTCCTTATATTCCACAACAGTTTACTTCAAAATCTACTGATTGCATCTCAAAATCATCTTTGAAGTTTGTAACCTTTCCAGACAATGCTTATCTTAATCGTTGATCGAATTTTTTGCGTAGCATTTACCACTCAAAGCATGTATATTGGTCTCTCTTGCTCAGTTAAGCTAATAGTGATTCATTAGCTTTACAGTATATATACTGTTTACAATAATAGTGATTTGAAAATTGGAATCACTGACACTGTTTTGACACTGCTCTCCATTTGTAATGAGAATCTCTCCATAAATTAATTCTGTACTCTATAACTGATAAGCAGACATCACACAATGCTGACAAAGATGTATCACACAATCCTTACTGTACCTTACCAAAGTGGAAAAACATTCAAAACACCGCTACTGTCTTCTCTTCTAGGTGAGAATCACTCATATCCCCAAGATTCTGATCTTAATTAAAGTACAGACTTACTCAAGATCTCATTACTAAACTCTGAAAATGATGATAACTCACACAACCAATGCTTTTTGCAACTGAGGATAAACCTCAGAGGATAAAGTAAAAGTACTCCCTTAAAACTTTCTCTTGAGTAAAAGTACAAAAGTATTTGTCTTCAAATGTACTTCAGTATCAAATGTACAATGATTTATTATGGCTGTAATGTTCCTATTATCATTTTTGCCACAAAACTCTTGCTTAATCAACTCAGTTTATGTTTAAAGACTCTGTTACTCTTAGCACACCGATCTATTGATAGAATGATATTAATTAGTTAAACACTGATTGACATCTATTAAAATGATCATAAGCCCAAAACATTCTTAGGAACTACTAGACTACTTAGGGAAATTATGCAAATAAGGCCACAGGTGTTGTGGCAAGTTGAATTCGGGAGTTTTTTCCATCATTTATTCCTCTCGAAATGTTCTGCTTGCTGTTGAACTGATGCTGAACTGTATGTTCGTGATAAGTAGATACCACCAAGCGGCGATCAAAACAAGTTCAAAACAAAGTGTTTTTATCCACTCGTAAATGGCGTTTTTTTATCCGCTAATAAATAAAAAGGAACAACTGATTTAGCAAAATGTATTTGAGTAAAATTAAGCTATTTGACTTTGAAATGTAGTGAAGTTAAAGTAAAACTCTCTCCAAAAGGAAATAGTTTAGTATAGTACAGATACCTAAAACAGCTACATAAATACAGTAATACATTACATTTACTTTCTTTACTGTCCACCACTAGTGAATGTGGGCAGTAAATTTAATGTTAATTGAATATTGCGAATATATATGTCCAGAAAGGTGTTACCAACGATACTGGCTGCATCGTCTGGAGCACTGGAGTTTTATCCCAACATACGGTCTCACATTTCATAAGTGAATACATCCTGGCCTCGATGGTTGATGTAAAACCACTAAAGTGTTATCCGTCCACAATAGTACCTTAGCTGTTCCTGGTTCTTGTGCCAGCACTATCCGTCAGGCCTTCATTTCTAGTATGTTGAATTGCTGATAACAAGCTTTGGTTTTCCATTGAGAAAACGGCAGAATAATGTAGCTGACACATACATGAAATAAGCATTTGGAATAGAGAAATTGAAAAAGTTGATTCCTGTGTCTTCACTGACATTTTGCTGCAATTTCATTTAAGGCTATGACTTGAAGTCTTGTATACACTTCTTCTGCTTCCTCAGCAAATACAAGAATGGCCATGAGGTCATAAGGTGGCAATGGTAAACAAGCAAATTGGAAAAGCTAACCAATGGCAAGCAGTCTTTCAGGCTGTCTATGTGTAGCTTGTCTGGGAGCACTGCAGATGCATGTCCCTGCGTATGCTCCGCTTCCGCAGAGCGCTCTTCAAGGAGGGCACTCTCGCTAGCGTGCCCTTCTTTCCAGATCTGCACACCGAGGTGTCCATATTCTGAGGACAGCCCTTCTCTAGCTTGCCTCTTCAGTCTCAATATCTCTCTCTACTCTAACGTAGTGGGACTGAAACAGTGCGGCTACGGGACGATTCCCCGGGTTGAAGAGACGCTGGCTGGCTATCTCTCTCCCGGTGCTGCGTCATCCCTAAAAGCCCAGGTACTGCCCACCAATCCCCTTTGGACCTCTTCGGCTTTGGTTTACCATTGCGGTTTTGCAAACCTACCAGGCTGACCTGCTCAAAAAGCTAGGGAAGAACCCGCTAGTGACACCTAGTTATGAAGGCCGTGTCTAAGCCTTTGCCCGAGCTGCCCTTGAGATTTCAGACAGTCAAGATAGTCTTTTTACTGGCCATCTCATCTCTAAAGAGAGTTGGGGGCCTTCACACCCTTTCCGTGACACCCTCCTGTCTGGAGTTCACGCAAGGCATGGCCAGTGCCTTTCTCTACCCCAGGCCGGGGGGTATTTCCCCAAAGTGCTCTCGACTATCCTCCTTAACCGGGTGTGTCCACAGAACTGCCTTGTGAAGAAAGTTGCCCCAGCTGTTTTTTCGCTACAGTCCATATTAGAATTGTCTTCCTGTGATTAAGCAGACCCTCAGCAGGTGGACTGTGGATGCTATCTCCTCCTCTTATGAGTCCTCTGCTCTCCCCGCTCCTTTCGGGCTCAGAGCTCACTTAACCTGAAGTGTGGCCGCCTCTGAACTGCAATGCAGTGATGCTCTCTGTTTAGAGGTAACTTGAGTCACAGCAATCAATTTTGTCATCTTTGCAACACAAAGATTTAACCTAAATTATGAAACTGTCAGAGTGTTCAAACATTTTTATAGATGCACAGCGATAAAATATTACCATTGAAGCGTGAATTTAACTATAGAAAATATTGGATTTTAATTGAATGTCAAAAGAAATGCTTCTTAAGAGATTGGCATACCTTGTGTTTGTCTTAAATTAAATCCATCTGAAAAGTCTTTTTAGATTAGGTTAAATTTAACTCACCCTCCAGAATGACTTGCACAAAATCCTGGGTGGACATCTTGCCATTGCGGGCAAAACATTGGTAGGCTCCTCCATCACTCTTGGCCATGCCCTCCATCACCAGGTTCTCATGGCTGAGGCCAGTGATACGGACATTGGGCCCTGGCTGGATCCTTTCTCCATTTCTGTACCAGGTGATTTCATATTCGTCAGAGCCAGTGACACTACAGAACAGAGACACCTGACTGCCCACACTGCCTCTCACCTTTCGTGGACTCACCACTGCTTTCAGGGGCTCTACAAAGAAACAGACAAAGAGGAGCCATTAAGGCAATTTTTTTCATAATCCATCTTAAAACTTTCACAAGAGAAAAAATGTGTTGTGTATAGTGTACGGACTTAATATCAATAATAATCCTTAGGTGCTTTGTTAACATTGATATTCCAATACATTTACACCGATCAGGCATAACATTATGACATTATAACATTGTGACAGGTGAAGCAAATAACACTAAACTTATTATGGCACCTGTTAGTTAATGGGTGGGATTTATTAGGCAGCAAGTAAACATTTTGTCCTCAAAGTTGATGTGTTAGAAGCAGGAAAAATAGGCAAGCGTAAAGATTTGAGTGAGTTTGATAAGGGCCAAATTGTGAGGGATAAACGACTGAGTCAGAGCAGCTCTTGTGGTTCGTTCCCGGTCTGCAGTGGTCAGTATTTATCAAAAGTGGTCCATGGAAGGAACATTGGTGAACTGGTGACAGGTTTATGGCTGGTCCGATCCAACAGAAGAGCTCCTGTACCTCAAATTAAATTTAAGATGTTAATGCTAGTTCTAATTGAAAGGTGTCAAAATACATTGTGCATTGCAGTTACCACAGACCAGCCACAGACCAGTTAAAATGAGGCAAATGATCATAATGTTATGAATCGGTCGTGACCAATTAATGGCTTCAGGATTCTAAAACATTTCACAATTTTCTACTAGAAACTGGGAACTCACGTTTGACCACCAACCGTCCCACCACCTTTGCATTGCCAAAGCTGTTCCAGACTTCACACACATAGTTGCCTCCATCACTGGGTCTGGTGGCCTCAATCAGGAGGCCTGAGACACTCTGGTGATAGCGACTGTCCGACTCTAATGGGCTGTTGTCTTTAAGCCAACGGTAGCGAGGCGGAGGATGACCAGACGCCTTACAGGGCAGCTCTACCCGATGACCAACCATGACCTCCTTTCTCTCAAATCCATCTAGAATCACTGGTGCTGAATCCACGGGCTCTGCAACACAAAAATAAAGCATGTAGACAGAAGTTTAAAGTAATTGCTGTTAATATACCTCTAGTTTCTTTTGCACTTAAAATATTCATTGTCATTATTTAATAAAAGTCAAAGAAAACTGCTTTGGCATAATATATAACTATGTAACATACAGGGCTCTATTGGGGCAAGTATAACTAAGCAGCACTGTTAAGCAAGGTATGCTTAATTTCATTTCCATTTGCACTCTATTTATATTTTCATGGTCAGAAATGTGCTGGAGATGACATGTTTTTTTCCCTGTTAAAGTAAAGCACTGAAAATCTTTTCTATCATCTTACAACCTGTAATGTCACTACTTTTCAACATACAATATACAAATACTGTGCAAATACAGCAAATTAAATGAGTTTATAAGTAACAAATCCATTATATCTTACACAGAGAACAATGCATAATTAATAGAATTATTAACATTTGATTAAATATATGTAATATATAGGATGTGAAATCTAATGGGAAATGTGCCTGTATACCTATTGATATTTACTTCAATCCCTCACATTTTTACAAATATATTGCCTTTTGTCAGGCTCACCTGTGTTGATACTTGTCTTGTATGCTTATAAGGGTCTTGCACAAGTGACCCACAAAGCAAAACCCACAAGTAAGCCAATTGTGCAAATATAAAAATAATGACGTATCAACTTTTGTTAATTTTGTTCTTTTACCTCATGACCATAACTTGATCCATTCAACTTGATAACTAGGATCCATGACCACTGACCACACACAATCATCTTTTAACCATTGTCCCAGGCACCCTCACAGTCCTCCACTTGGTACTAGAGCCATGGTTACACACATAACCTTATCGTTTACCTCCTTTCTTTCTTTTAGTGTACTCTGTCCTATTCATTCTCTTGTTTATGTTTTGTATTCAAGACACAAAATATAAGCAATAAAAGCTCATTCTGGCTAAACATCTGAACCAGCAATTAGTATATTGATATGGACCAAATAAATACTGGACAATTATTGTTTTCACCACAAATGGCTCTCACAAGACATGCACTCAATTGGCTCACTTGGTGTACAGCAGTATGGCCACTGCAGGGAAAAAGAAATAATCGTATAATGTCAACAAGTCACACAAAAAAATCTTTTGTGTCAATTGCTTCAAATCCATCAACTTTCAAATGATGGCGAGCTGTTCATACACCAATCAGGCATAACATTATGACATTATAACTTTATGTGAAGTAAATAACACTGATTATCTATTCATCATGGGACCTGTTAATGGGTGGGATTTATTAGGCAGCAAGTGAACATTTTCTCCTCACAGTTAATGTGTTAGAAGCAAGGAAAATGGGCAGGCGTAAGGATTTGAGCAAATTTGACTAAGGCATCTGCAAGTTTAACAAGAGCATCTCTTGTGGGGTGTTCTTAATCTGCAGTGGTCAATATCTATCAAAAGCGGTCCAAGGAAGACCAGTGGTGAACCGGCGACAGGGTCATGGGTGGCTTATTGATGGGAGCCTTTGTGGGGAGCGAAGGATGGCCAGTGTGGTCTAACCCAACAGACAAGCTCCTGTAGCTGATATTAACTGCTGAAGAAGTTAATGCTGTTTATGCTCGATGGGTCAGGACTATGCTCCAGCACAATGGAGTTACTGTAAATAACAGACATGACCAACACCCAAACTGTTTGAGGTCTGAATATTTGCAAAAGATAGCCTTAACAAATTGCATGTACAGTATGGAAGTACCGCAGGCTCATTAAGAGGCCACAGTGAAGAGTAAAACAAGCAGTAGTTATGGAATCCGAAATTGCCGGGAAAAAGAAGGTACATTTCTTTACAGGGGCAAAAACTGTCAGTAAGCAAGTGGCAAATGAAACAGCTGTTAAAAGCAATTTAAAAAAATGCACTAAAGTGTAGAGCCTAGAGCAACTTATAGTAGCCATACAGTGACAGACCTACAGCTAGATCCTATTTCTCTAATTTGGGCCAACTTTGGTGAACAATGCTGATATTTTTCAGAAACAGCTGCAGCAGGGAAGGCCTAGAGAAACAAAGCTTGATCTAACAACTCATGGTACAGTTGCCAAAGTAAAATCCTGGGCTACCTAACAATGTATCAGCTACATAAAATACAGATAAGAACAGACCCCTTATACTAACTCTAATAACATATTTTATACAGAAGGACTGATGTTGAGATGAATGCCTCTGCAGACATTGTCTCAATAGTGGTATAGGCTGATGAATCCATGATTGTAAACCAGCATGGCATGGAGCCAAAGTGTAAAGCTAGGTTTCCACAAATCTGATCTAAGTTTTTCTAAAGATCTGAAAGATGACTTTCTGTATCTAATTCCTGCATCGTACAGGAGAATTCTGCATTTTCACATCAGCAGAGTTTCAAACCCATATCAAGCTGTTAGCAAATGAAGAGTGTGCAAGCCTGTAGTCCTTTATGTGGACAATTGCACATATCTATGTTGTAAAGGCAGTTGTCACTAGTACTGTGCATGCATCATATGCTAGTCCAGCACACTTTTCCCGTCCAAAAAGGAAACTGTGGTGTGAGGTAAGGTGTAAACTAGTAAACAATACTGCCTACGTATTGGACACATTGGGCACAAGGATTTCTCAGTCCTGAGCCAGGGGAATGTGCAGTTTTAAAGATACAAAACACCTACAGAATTGCATACTGTATAGTAATTTAGTTGATACCCCAATTGAATTTAAAAATAGAATTGTTTCACCTGTTAATAATACTGAAGGGACATCCCTTACTAGCTACTACCCTGTGGTCTCCGAGTCCCGGATGCTGGGAATAACCCCAGCATTCCTCACAAGGTGTTTCCCACGTATGTATGAGAGGGATTTTTTCTAGGGATTGCCCTACTCAACTAGCTATTAGTTAATACAACCTATTAGTTTCTCTAGTAAATGCGTTGTCGAGTTTACACTCTTCTAAGTGCGGAAAAACTGTTAAATAGAGAGTAAGACAGTGCTGGCAGATGGCAAACGTGAAAAGTTGAAATCCAGATGAAGCGATTGGGCTCTCTCCTGCAATATAAAAATGACTGGCAGCTATAGTGTGGTATTTGCACTATTGATGAGTGCTGTACTGTATGTACTTTAAAATGTGTCCCAAATATTTTTTGCAAATTTGATACATAGTTCTCAAGGACACAGCCGTGTTTTTTCCCAAAAAAAAAAAAAAGGAAGTCGAACTCGGATAAGTACTGTACGTAACACTGGTTCTACGATTGAAAGGAGGACCACCAAGACCACTTGGTTGCTCGCATTGATGAGAATGGCCAGAGGATATGCATGCTAAACAGTGGTGGACGAAGTACACAAGCCATGGTAAAATATTACTTTTAAGACTCTTAGTAAAATATTACTCTTAAGACTCTTGTCTAATCAACTCAGTTTATGTGAAAAGACTAATGTTACTCTTAGCACACCAATCTATTAATAGAATGATATTAATAAGTGAAACACTAAAAAGTGAAACAAAAAAAAATAAATCACACAAATAAGAGTAAAAAGTAAGATATTTGACTTTGAAAGGTAGTGAAGTTAAAATAAAAGTCTCCCCAAAAGGAAATAATTCAGTAAAGTACAGATACGCAAAAAAGCTACTTAAGCTACATTTACTTCGTTACTCTACACCACTGATGTTAAATGAGCAAATGAAGAAAGTTCTCATATGTAACCATATGTAATTTAGTAAGACAAATAAATCAATATTATTATTATTATTATTATTATTATTATTATTATTATTATAAATCTCTCACCTGATAAAAGTAATCGGGCACTGTTACTTTGTCTGGTCTCTCCTGTGTAGCGATGCCGTGTGGTGCAGCGGTAGATGTTCACCGCATCCTCTGACTGCACGTCCAGAATATACAAGGCCCCTGTGGATGTAACAAGAAATCTTGATCCTAAAAGAGAAAATCAAAGAGAAAAACAAAGAGTGAGACAATCAGTATAATTGTATTCAGTCGGCGTAGTCATAGAAGTAAAATTCATAGAATTTTCAAAGTATGCCACTGGGCTATTCAATCAAATTCAGTATAAAAGAAAGATGGTTGGATGTGTGTGAAATATTTATTTTATTCTTCTAGTTAAAGGCACGGGCCAACTTGAGGAAGGTGGTAAAGTATCGAGCATGTTGAACGTGACTGTCCTGCTATTGAGTTTATATCCAATGCTGATACCTCAAACTTAAAGTGAAATGTATTTAAACGAAACAGCTTGTGTTGTGGTCCCTTACGAGGGAAATATCAAGGTCCGTGACGTCGGAGTGACGTGGGGCCGCCTTCCCGTGGGCTCACCACCTGCAGGAGGGACCGTAAGGGACGGTGCTGTGAGGATTGGGCAGCAGTCGAAGGCGGGGGCCTGCTTAGACTGCTGCCCCCGCGACCCGAATTACGGATAAGCGGGAGAAAATGAATGAATGAATGAGCTTGTGTTGTTCGAGCAGCATATAACAATAGGGGAAAAAAAAATCAAACGTTTTATACAATTTTTTATTTATTTATTGTGATTTTCCTGCATCACCTCCATTCCCATGCATAAAAGCCAATGCAGCTTGAAATCATTCGTTGATGCATGCAGTCTTCCAAACACAGCTAGTGGCGTATAGGGTGTGAGAGTGAAGGAAGAGGAGGGAAAGTGGGAAAAAGGAGTCTGCAGCTATTGTAAGCAATGACCTACTTAGAAATGGGTGTTTAAGATTTGATATCCTAAGGGTGGGTGTCTGTGTGTGTGTGTGTGTGTGTGTGTGTGTGTGTGTGTGTGTGTGTGTGGTGGTAGTGGTAGTGGTGGTGGTGGTGGGTGGGAGGGGGTGTTAATCTCATAGTTCAAAGCTAGGTGTGTGAGAAACCACTACACATACATTGTGTGCATGTGTTTCCATGAAAGAAAGTCAGTAGGAGGAGCGATTATCTTAACCTTCCTCTGACTTCTAGATTCTCAATAACAGTAAACAAAACAAGCCATATCTAAAACCAAAATATCTTACTCATACTGTAGTGCAGCTACAACAACAGCAATGTTGAAATGTAGTGCATTTATATATATACATACATATATACATATGTATATATGTGACATGCCCAAGGATTTCAACATTGCCTGGTAAAGCACCTGTAAGGCATTAAAATTTCAAATCAATATTTAGCATTTTTATTATCTATATGAATTTCCAACTTAACATTCGTCTGCACATTTATAGTCAAAACGTATCAAATTTCTGGCTTTTGAATACATTAGATTGCAGAATTAACATTTCACTATTCTCTCAATATTCCAAATGGGAATTCTTTCCCATTTGTTTGTTTGGTGCTAATCGGAGGTAAATTCTGGAGCCAGACAGCAGTTGTACAGGGGATAAGAAGAATTATCATTGCTAATTAAGAACTCTAGACTTAGCCATTGTCTGTCCAATAACTCCTTGTCAGGACATTGGACATTACAGTATGTTGGTGTAACAAACAATCCAAATTTAGTGCACAAGTTCAAGTTCTTTAAAAAGAATATATACACAATATTGACAAAAGCATTGGGACACCTGACTTTTCCAGCCATATGTGGTTCTTCTCCAAACTGTTAACACAAAGTTGGAGGCTCACAATTGTATAGTATGTCTTCGGATGTGATAGCATAAATGTTTACCCTCACATGAACTAGAGGCTCCAAACCTTTTTTTTCAGCATGACAATGCCCCTGAGCACAAAGCCAGCTCCATTGAGATATGATTTAGATGGTTTGGAGTGGAAGATCTTAAGTGGCCTGCTGCAGAGCTCTGACCTGGAATTTGTTTTATTATTCCATGTCTGTAGTCAAAAGTTGCACAATTGATCAGTGTGAAGTACATTAGAAATAGTTACAAAGATAAATAAATGCATATTACAAAACACAATGCATATTTGTTTTGAATTATGTGGTCATGTTGAACTGCCCAGTAAGTTTTTCTACATAGTAATAAATTGTAATAAATACAAATCTTTGTACATACTTGAGTCTGTACAGGAAAACTGTAATAATCCCCAAATATAGCTTGGTGCTGAGGCCATTTATCTTTATATGTGGCATTTAATGTTATAGTAGATTGCTGTGTCTCACACAAGTATATTTATTTATTTATCGCTTTTTTATTTAAATATAAGGCAGCCGTATATTCAGTTCTGTTTTACTCAGAAATCCGATATTTCTGAGCCTTAAAATATCTGAGACATGCTCTGAGGCTGATCTAAATGCATTTCAGTGACTCAACCCATTCTACCCCCCCTGAAAGTCTGGAGCATAAAATTCGGGCATGAGGATAGCTTATAATCTAGTAGGCACGGGAAAATAGATGAATTCAGTATTGTTATGCATAAATTAACTAAATCATTAAAGATCATTCTGTGCTCACGTCAGCAATTCACACTATGATCAACATTATAATCACAATCCACATTTTGTTTGCATCTATAAACTGTAATGTACATTAATGTCAACCAAAATACAGTGGTTAGGTTTTCTTATGTTTTTCCTCTGTCATCCCAGGCAGTTTTCCTTCTCATTATTTGGCCTTTTTTTATTTTATTTTTTTGCTTCAATGTTGCTTTGATTTTGGTCCGTACCTCTGTCATTGACATTGATTGATTACCCTAATGTGTTCACCTGTTCTGTGTCTTGATTAGTTTCCTTACTTGTTTCCCTTCAGTTTCTGTTCATCATTAAGTGTATGCCTTAGTATTCCATGCTTCCTGTTCTTACTTTCTTGTGGCCCTTCGCATTGTTAAATTAAGAATTAATCTACAGATTTAATTCTTCTAACCTTAATACATTTACATTAATGGCATTTGGCAGACTCCCTTATCCATAATGAATTACAATTTGTATCTTATTCATACAACTGAGCAGCTATTGAGGTCGAGGGCCTTGCTCGGGCCCAGAAGGGGCAACATAGTGTGGCTGGGATCTGAACTCATGACCTTTGGATCCAATGCCTTAACCACTATGCCACCACCTCCCCCATTAATAAGACACAAGCTGAGTCTACATACCTGTATCCTGCCCCACAGTTCGGCATGTTACACTGGCTTGGTCATTAAGGATCTACTGTTTTTGCCACAAGCTGATTTTTTGCCCATTTCTATTGTGAAGCATTGGACAAATAAAACAACTCAACTTGAGTCAAACTAATCAGTGCACTGCAATTCACACTATTATTTCCAATTTTGAGTTAGATTTAACCAAATATTTCCATTGCAAGTAGAAATAGTGCTTGAGTTGATTAAAACATAAAATTACACGTGGTCCCACAAAGTCCTTAGTATTTGTTTAGTGGTTATATCTTTTCTTTTCACATTCTTGAGTAATGCTGGATGTAAAAAAAAAAAAAAAGTAAAAGAAACAAAAACATTAAGAAAAATGAGACTGTGGCAAACAACCATGTCACATCTTCTCATATAAGTAACAGAACATAAAGTAATGCCTGTAAAGAGTGTCTGTGAGCAGTATGGAGATGCCAGTGAGTGATACGCCTGCCTATAGTGACTGACACTGGATCCAGAAGCCCAGGCTTTTAATAAGGTCTTATGCCAGTAATTACACTGACAATTCGATCAGCTCAGCCTGAGTATCTGCATCCCAGGCTGATAGAGAGGGCAAATTAACGCTGATGTAATGAGTACCATTTGTCACTATTAGAGTGATGTGTTGACAGCAGCCAACATCATCATAGCAACAGTGGGTAACCCGTAACTCCGAACAAATACAGTACAGAACAATCCAACTTTTAACGTAAAGCTGATGACATCATCTGGCATGTAACAGCATGCTTCAGAAAGATATATGTACTCTACATATATACATATTTTATTAGCACTTTAAAGCACAAGTATGTATATATATATATATATATATATATATATATATATATATATATATATACTTGTGTCCCCCTTTTGCTGCCAAAACAGTTCTGACCCATCGAGCATTAACTTCTTCAGCAATTTGAGCTACAGGAGCTCGTCTGTTGGATCGGACCACAAGCAGGGGGGCAGCCTTCGCTCCCCAAGTGCATCAATGAGCCTTGGCATGGATCTTTAGACTGTCCCCAGCTGTGATAATATGTGAAATTATGTACATAATAAAACATGACAAGGAATACTGCTATAGGAAAACAGTCAGTAATGGCCTAGTGAGATGTAGCTTCATGTAAATTGGCATCACTGTTACCAATCCAAAGTGTTTTTCCTTACTATCCTACAGCAATTTGCCAGTGCGAGTACATTTATTAAAGAATGATGTCATAATTTGTAACTGTTCGATTGCAAGTCTGTTTCTATGATTAATTACATTATAACAGCTGTAAACAGTCCCTTACTAGACTCTATTTCTTTCAAACTGGAGACTCGTTCCTTAAATAAAAAAAAATAAATAATAAAAAAAAAATTATATATATTTATATATATATATAT